>CM067381.1:71444977-71830756 GCA_034510155.1 Eucriotettix oculatus | reverse complement strand
GTTTTATCACTTTATTCAGGAGCTCTTTGATTTTTTTGATTTACATTTTTTAAGAGAACTTCCACGGTTTCAGTTGAAACGTCATTCATTGAATAAATGTTTTCTGACTGTTCTTGACCATATACAGTTATTGTATATCTTATAAATAATATATGGTGGTCAATAAATCAGAACAAGTTTAATGTAAAATATCAAACTCAGTGTCACTGAAATGAGAAAATAATTTAACCTTGATAATCAATACTTGGGCTAAATTGTTTCAATGTTATTGAATATGTGCATTAGATGAAAGTAAAAATTGTCAATATTTTCAGTTATTCACCTTAAAACTGTTTAATATGACTCACAAAGAATTTTGAACAAAATTTAAAATGCTGATTTCTTTTATTAAAAAGCTATCATTCAAATTCATACGTTTTAAGTTGACGTCAAATATACTTTGAGATTTCTCATTTATTTCTTGTAAACTAATCTATCATCTTCGGGAGGCCATCAATTGCATATATTTATGACTTATTCATTTTGTCATATCATTACGTACTTCTTAGGCTTGATAATAAAATCTACAGCCATAATTGATATATCTGTCTAATATTTAGAACGGTTAACCTCCTTGTATTTTGGGTAATCTTAAATATTTTCGGTTTTCAACCTGCTGAAAATTAATAATAAATTTCTATTCATTAATTCAAACACGTCCGCCATTTTTCTCCTGTCAATTTCCCATTTTCTGAAAAGTCATAATCGAATATGTTGTTGACGACTGACATATGTATTAATAGAAATAGAAATTTTGAAAAATAAAAGGCACACTTGATTAAATTCATAATTTCTCTTCGCTGTGTTTTTTGGAATGGAATTGATGAACGGGCCTGAGTTTTGTTAATATTTTCCACAAGAAAAAGATTATTGAATAGGTTTTCATTAGATAACAAACATCAACAATTGAATAGATTTTTCTTCTGCTTTATTAGTTCACAGTGAATTTTTTTATTGGAATTAAATTACCCCTTTCGGAAGGCCAAATTAAAGACAAATTTTTTAAGTAAGTGTTAATTTAAGTGTTGTGTAGAAACATAATTTTTATAGAGGTTACTCCGTTAATTCATTTACTAACAAAACTATGAATAGAGGTAACTTTAAAATTATTTTCTCTACTTTTTTTTATTGATAATAGTTTACTTGACATGTTTTCTAAATTCAATAACAGGGTCTGTTTAACAATATTTTTCTTTTGTTGGTACATTTTTTTTACATAGATATAAATATGTATGAATACAATAATAAAGTATATGCGTACTGAAGCAATTAATGAAACTAATGTACAGGGAGAATATTATGATTGAAAAATATTTTCACCATATGAAAAACCGAACGCCAAGTTTCTTGTCGTTTGTTGCAAGAAACCGTTTCCTTGCTCTCATTTCATAAATCATGCAACGACATATGAGACATTTGAGGGCGTTGTCAAAATATGACACACACTGGTGCTTAAATCGAGTCGATTTTTGCAGCGTTTTCATATTTAATCGCCGAGGGAGGGAGACCGACCTGCGACACCTTGCGGCTTTGTATTTTTTTTTATTTTCGATCTCGCCCTCACGTGACGTTATCTGGAAATGTGGGGGATCTAACAGCATGTCAGTGTCAAGTTGCTGATAAACACGACCGATAGCTGTCATTAGGCGTCCTGTCATGTCTCTGACACTCAAGAAACACGACGACTTCCCATGCTTCACTAACAATCGCTCTCTCGTCGGATATCAAATTACGTTCATTTCAGCCGAAAGTGAGACAATTAGGGACGAATTCAACCAAATGCGTGAACTGAAATGTACGCCAGCTAGGAGGACTTTGTTGATGAGATCCTGTACTGAAGTAATAGAAGATTATTACGTGATCACGTGCCATCAAAAAAAATCGATGATAACAATGATTGTAAACTCCGGATTGAAAAATTTCGAATACGACAAGCAATACACCTTTAGTTGACTCGTATTGGTTATAAAATAAATTATAAAGCGTTTAAAGAGGAAATACACTTCGTGCACGCGGTTCTGAATTCGGATATTCACAGGCTTCAATTATTATTTTAAAAATATATGCATAATATAAATCAATATAAAACGAATCGGAAGTAGTTTAGTTTCTAGATTGACCATTTATGAAGTAAGAAATAATTTAATCTTTAATCAATTTGATTCTTCCGATTGAAAAAAATATATATTGAAGAACACATCCCTCCAATACTAATTTTACAAGACCCTCATGTTTCACAATGTGGTCTATTAATATATCGCTTTTCTTGTGCAAAAACCTCCAAATTGTTCTCTCTTCCCCTATTTTGCTTAAATCTTCTTCGTTGGTTAGCCTAATCACCCTTCTGATTTTCAGCATTCTTCTTTAGCCTTTGAATGATTTTATTCTGTTTCTGTCTCCAACTCCTAAAGTACACGTTTTGTTCCAATTTTTAATAATGATTTCCATATAGTCATACTTATATTAGCAGTAAGTAAATTCCTCTTTTGTTTTTTACGAACACCTTCTTTGTTTGTGCTATCCTACACTTTATGTCTACTATACCTCTACCATCCCTAGTTATTTTGCTTCCCAAATAGCAGAATTCCTCCCCTTATTATTCTAGTTTCCCTTCATCGCCTTGGTTTTCCTCTACTAATCCTCCTCGTTCCTCCAGGATCACGTTCATGCCATTTATTATAGTTTCCAAATCTTCTTCTGCCTCCCCTAATACCACAATATAATCCTCAAAGCTTTGGCTACGAGATTCTTGCTTTAATAAGTGACGTAGTAGGTCAGTGTGTAATTAAATATGTAAATGTACCATTAGTTAAATTGTTTGAAATTTGTGAAGATATTCCGGCAAGTAGTGTGTGTTTATTATACAACAAGAATGTTACTCGACCTATATTCCTTTTTGGGACATTCCTAGGGAATGTTTAATTACTATTGATTTAGTGGCCTAGAAATCAGTTTCAACGCCAAAGCTATTAAGTTAAACTTAAATATTTTTGTGAATGACGGGAGTCGATAATCTTAAAGATATATTTAGAAAAATTCACAGTTTGAAATCAGAGTGATAAAGTTAAGAAAAGGGAACTTGTGAGACTTATTTTGACTTGCACCGTAGTTCCACTTA
This sequence comes from Eucriotettix oculatus, assembly GCA_034510155.1. Lineage (NCBI taxonomy): Eukaryota > Metazoa > Arthropoda > Insecta > Orthoptera > Tetrigidae > Eucriotettix > Eucriotettix oculatus. Next base: position 71,827,599 of record CM067381.1, on the reverse strand, counting down.
AATATCACAATACCCAGTGACGAGAATGTGATTTTAACGACTTATAAGGCTAAATAAATTATATTTCAATGCAGTGTATTACATTTGGCAATTTGTAATCAACCAAATCGTTGCAAAACTTTATAAGCCGCAGTTCTAAAATGTTATTTAGTTAAAATGGTTGGAATTAGAGACAAGACTCTTAAAAGCTAGGAATTAATCAGAAATTATAGTAGAAGAATTATAATAGAAGTCTAATTCTTTGTTTCATTACGTCATCTGAAAATAATAAATCTACATCAAGTCGCAAGTTTCCAACGAAATAATCTGCTTATATATTATCATCACCTGATATTTTTTTCTGTAATATATATTTTTCAGTAATAGTAATTATTAAATCGATTAATTTTTTGTCAGTAAATAAATTTCATCGTATGTTCTTTACATCAGAAAATGGCAGAGTGCATGTTCCGGAAGTTAATATATAATTATTTTCAATCTTTCGTTTTAAATTTGTTGCGTAACAGTGAATAGTGCATAAATTACCTTTATCTCGTCATTTTGGCCTTTAATATGACAAAATTATTTCAACAGGAAGTAATTTTTTTTTCTCATGGCAACACTGACGTGACATTTGAAAATATAAAATGGCACCGATTATTGATCTGTGGATCGCGCAGAGTTTTCCGCCAATTCAATTTCGTTGGCATTCCAAGGTATTGGATTAGTTGAAAGTGCGAAGTATTGATAGGGGTGGAGCTAACAATGTCTCCCGAGGGGCACTTTTTAACACTGCAATCAGAAACACCCTCTCCCTTTTGGGACGCAACTATCACATAAATATGCAAATCACACAATAAACGCACTATGCCCGTGAATTTGAATTTACTTTTCTGCGTGTGTTCCTGTGGGAAGACACAAACGTATGCTCTTAAAATGGCTCCTACTCCCCTTAATTAAATTACGTGAGCATTGTCGTTTAGGACTATTATTACGTCCTACTCCTAGCTAATACTATTAGAGGCTGTGCAGAAATCGAGATATACTATAATTTCGTAAATATGATTACCGTAAATTGCACTGAGGATACGGCACAGGAAAAGGTTCGAGGTACTTTCTATAAGAAGTTACTAATTTTCACCGTCAAATTTTCTAAATACCTCAAAATTACTCGAATTAAGAAAAAAATTAAGGAATTTAAGAATATTATAAATTATGGGCTGAAAAAAATTTAGAATATTATACTGATGAAATTATAGAACTTACACATGCGTTAAAATTCGATTCGCCATAAAATTAAATTTACGGTCGAAACGGAATGTTAAAATAATCTAAACGACTTGTATACGTCTTTAATAAGAAACAAGCATCACATTAACACTAAATGGAACAGGTAAGAACTAACAGCGGACCTAATACTCAATGTCTACTTCAACCACCCAAAACCACAATAAAAAATATGTGGTTAGAAACTTAATTAAAATAGCATCTAAATTAACGAGCACAAAAATTTTATAACAGAAGTCAAAAGCAAAATAAGATAACTATTAACAAAAAATTTATATCCTGTAAACATGTTCAAGAAAATACGGTACTCTGTTGTAAATAAAGGAACCTCAGAAGTATCTGCGCTGTGACACAGGAAATAGAGAGCAGATTTAATTGAAACTGCTGCAAAAAATGAGCCACACAAGAAGGCATCAATTACACAAAGTACTAACACAAGTTCACAAATTAACTCCTAAAATAATTAATAACTTTAAAAGAAACCGGTATCAATGAATATAAATTCGTAACTAGACGAAAAGATAAAATAGGAACTGTTGTAAATACTGTTAAGGACAAAATTACACTTCAACATTTAAAATATGTCAAAAATGAAACAACCTTGTAAACATTATCATAAGGTATATATTGGAAATACCAGTACCAATATAAAAACACGCATATATAATCATGTTAACAATTTAGAAGAGTCAGCAAAAAAACTTAACATTCAAGTAGAAAAGGCATAATCTTGAAGACTTTGTAAGAAAATTAGAATAATAGTTGGACGAAAGGAAATATTAAATGATAGTGTGCTGGAATCATTAAAAAAAGAACTTAACATTCAAGTAGAAAAGACATAATCTTGAAGACTTTGTAAGAAATTAGAATAATAGTTGGACGAAAGGAAATATTAAATGATAGTGTGCTGGAATCATTAAAAAAAGAACTTAACATTCAAGTAGAAAAGACATAATCTTGAAGACTTTGTAAGAAAATTAGAATAATAGTTGGACGAAAGGAAATATTAAATGATAGTGTGCTGGAATCATTAAAAAAAGAACTTAACATTCAAGTAGAAAAGACATAATCTTGAAGACTTTGTAAGAAAATTAGAATAATAGTTGGACGAAAGGAAATCTTAAATGATAGTGTGCTGGAATCATTAAAAAAAGAACTTAACATTCAAGTAGAAAAGACATAATCTTGAAGACTTTGTAAGAAAATTAGAATAATAGTTGGACGAAAGGAAATATTAAATGATAGTGTGCTGGAATCAATCAAAAAAGATTAATTTGGAAATCGGATAAAATATTTTGCGAAAACGAATCTAACGGATAGCGGAATCTGATCTATAGATGTTGCAGTATAAAACTGCACGATATAATTGATATAATCTGAACATTATAGAGAAATAGATAATAAAGAAAGAGTTGGCAAAGACGAATTATGGCATTTAATGTAAATGAGCGTTGATATAAAAATGCCACTAGAATAAAATTTGAAAATAATTTGAGCGCACGGGGAGAGCATAAAAATTAATTATAGTTCTTGTCTGAGTTTGTAGCATTTACGGACATTAAATATGCTATATGCATATAATGTTATCTTCAGGAGGTCGTCCAGAATCAGCAGCCAGGCCTCTTTAAGGTACTTATATTTTAACTTCATTGAGAATAAGGGAAAGGTGTTAATTTTTCCGCCCTAATTGTGAGTTTACCTGAGCTTAACTCGTTAAATGGAGGTGCAACGTAATTTTGCACGTAACTAATTTCCAGCGTGAAGCTGAAAGGTTATTAGCGAAGGGACTGACGTCTGGCGACGGAGCATGTAATTATGTCGTTGCTGAAACCGCTGCTCGCTGCAGACGCGGCCTTCTCAGTTACATCTTGGCACGGTAATTTCAAAAATCCCCTTCAATTAGACTGCGACTGACACCGGTGTCAAAATCCCGCGGGATGAACTTGAGTGTCACGGCTGCTCCGAACACACACACACACACACACACAAACTGGTTCACAATGTGCCCAAATATTTATTTCTATCAATTACACTTCTACTCTCCACTCTTACACGAGTCAACCAAGTGAATAATTCACAGATATTCTTACTTATCATTTGAAAAATCTAAAGGAGTACTCAAAAATACGCTTTACAATTTTATTCAGATTAATAAAAAGCTGAAAAAAAATTCTTCACTTTCAGAATCATTAGTGATGAGCCTCCTCCTTCAAAAAAATGTGTTGCTGTGACTTTTTTTAACAGGCTACATGAGGGTGATCCTGAAACAGGCAACTCCCCTTTAATATCATAGGAAGGGAATTGAAAAGGGGGGATGCGGAAGGTAGAGCAAGGTAGCCCTGCAAGGGTTAACTAGGGCCCCCGGGCTATGGTTTAAGGATCCTACCCTCATGGTGTTTCACCTAAAGAGATGCAGGGAAAACTCTAGAAAAACCTGCATCAGGTAGGTCGGGGGGCATTGGGTACTATTCTCACGCCCTTCCGAATGACGGGAGACGAGTCTGCTGTGGGGTCGCAGCATTCCCTTCTCCGTGTCTCCACCAGTTTCAGGAGGCAGTTGGCCACCGACTGATCCAATGGATCAGCGGACAACTCTTGCTCAAGGTCTTTGACCCCGGTACATATACCTCCTAAAATAGGTGAAGGTGTCTCGGCATATGAGAACTTTGATAAAAATGGTGGACTGTAGAATAGATAATGAAAAGGTGATTTTTTTTTGTAATCGTGTTTCGATAAAAAGAGTTACAGATACAAACAATAATTGTTATGAAGGCCGATGAAGACAAGCGGGTTAATAGCACAGAAGGCGATGCGGAATATTTTTTACCAATTTGTGAATCGAACCAAATTAATAACTTTATGGATCGTAGTTCAACCGATGTAAACGGTTTTAATGTCATCAATAGCGAATGAAACAAACGTTTAGTCTCTGTTTTTCTTGAAGAAAATGGGTTAAGAGTGAGTCTGTATCCAGACTATTCGAACAAGTCGAGAGATTTGTTATTTAATTTTATTTTTCGTGCCTTACTTTTTGCGTTCTTTAGCGACTAATTAGCGATAGTCAATACTTTTTACAATAAAATATATTTTTAAATTACAATTATCGTGGAATTACAGAGAATTTGAGTGATAATATATTTGAATTTTTTTATCATCAGTCTATCATTTACATAAATTTTGTTATTTAACTTTTGAGCAATCACTATTTCTTTTGGATTTAATTTCCTCCCGAGGGTTCATCTTGGTATTTATTGTCATCCTTGAGGATAATATGCATTAAAATAATTTGGACGTTTCTCTGATTGAAAATTTTGTTTTTTTGTTCCTTTGCACTTTAATTCAACAGAACAATAATTTATTGTGAATTAAAAGTTAGAAAATTTCTTCTGTTTAAAGTACAACAGCGCTAACAATATTCATGCAGACATTAAGAATAGTGAGATACATTTTTAAAAAATCGTAAATTTTTATTATTATTATTATTGTTGTATTAAAGGGGCCTTAAGTGGAAAGTTGTAATTATGAGAGATTGGAGGAGGATGCGCACCAGGGTCAGTGTCGCCGGAGCAGGTGTAGCGCTGTTAATTACAAGTGCAGGACGCCGACGCCGACGCCGACGCTGGGCGTCTCGACGTGAGTTAGCTCGGGTTCGCAGTGATTCAATTTACCGCCGCCCCGCCAGCCCGAGGTTGCCGAATCTGACAGCTGTGAATGATGGTTATGTAGCATTCTTGTTGCCAACAGAATCGAGTGCCGAATCCAATCCATTAATTACGCTCCATCAAACAGCCTCCGGTTCTCGTCTAAATTTTATACAACCCCATTCTCAAAAAATTATCTGCGTTTTGTAATAATTCACGTTGCAAATTTTCATCATTTGCTGCGTATTATAATTCAGTTGGAAAAGTTGGAAAAGGATAATAAAGTGTTTGCAAAGTACAGAAAGATTTGGGGTTGGAAAAGGTTTGTCCCCGGTTCCTTAGGATCATAGAGTTTCACAATGAATAAACGAAACATTGTTCAGCGAATTATTGAGAACAGTACGGTACTGATGGAGATAACTGGCTTCAAGAGCGTATTATTTTCGGTCTATTAACCCATTGAAGTATAAACCTAATCGTCATAGGTCATAGTGAGCCTATCAATTATCATGAATTACTGAGTCATTAATTATCCTGGATTATAAAAAAAATTGTAAGCTAAATACTCGATACAATAAGAGGTGTAAAAAATTATTTAGGGAAGAGTTATTCTACAAGGAGCCGCAAATACACGAAGAATATGAAAGTCATAAAAAGTAGTCTGTACCTTAAGGGAGCTAAAAGGGTTCTGGACCAAGAAATGTTCTAGATATTATAAAAAAAAGAATAAAAACGGTACTGGAAAGTAATAAAAAATAATTATATACCATAAGGGAAATAAAAATTATAAAATAATGATATAATACAAAGATTTATTGAAACGACTGGCGAGCACCAAGTTGCTTCAACTCATTTGTAAACCTTTGTGGCTACTTTGTGTTAAATATATGCAACTGCTTGTGGAGGGGAATATTTTACAACTCAGCAAAATTCCTTCGCAATCAGCTGAATGCTGATAAAAATTCATACGTGACCAACAAAGAAGCTTTAAATTTTATTTTATAAAGATGATAATATCCAAATTGTGGACTGAAACCGTATTTATTATCATTACTTCTGATTAATATTAACATTAGCTTGGGGGTAGATTGGTCATTATTCTGTAAGTCTATAAATTGTTTGTGGATATATTAATAATTTTAAAAAATATTATTATAATATTTTATTAAGTGAAATTAATAGCAAAATATTTACCTCCCTTCTTGGCCATGTGCTGCTTAATTTATGAACGTCAATCAACAATAAATATATATTTTGATATTTTATTATAAAAACACACTCTTTATATTTTACCTTTGTGAAGCATTAAAACTTAGTAATAAATGATGTAAATTAGTTGGAATATAACTATTTCATCCATGTATTATAAAAATAATTTTAACTCTTAGAAGGATAAAATCCTTTTAAGCCTTTTAATTTCGTTAGGCTGAGATTCACCTCACCTATTTGCCTCAAATCCTACGATTTATTATTCGGAAAATATTTATTTTGCTTATAGAAATCGAGGTTGATGAATGAAATCCAGAAAGTTAAAAATTTATTTATTGCCATTTGTTTTCTTTTCTTGAAATTTTTACATAGATGTTTAAAATGATGCTTTGACGAAAAGTATTTTTGAATTTATGATGCGTGATATCCGATTGTAATCGCAAATATAAAATTAAAGTAGTTCAAATAAATGATCTCGACTGGAACCTTTCAAAAATCTCGTCTCAGAGAATGCAGACTTAAAACTACGATCACAGCAGTTAATGGTTTCGTAAACACTTTTCAAATGGTCGAAGTTCGTCGTCGAACACAAAAATCGATATCAGCATTGGTAGTAGAGATTGCCTTTGTCTATGAGTTAGGGGGCTTTTTGCTCCGTCGACAGGATGTGTTATGGTAATGGGTGGGGGCACCCAGCAGCTGTCAGCTTATCCCATAAGTGCACAATAACGATTATTGATCGGCAAGCACACGTGCAACATTAACGTCTTGGTGAGGAATGAGTACAGCTCTTGCGTCTATAATTTGAATATGTGGTGAAGTTCCACGACCGTTATATGTTTTTCCCCCAGAATAAACATTCTTTTCTTCTCTCAGTCTTCCTCTATGGAAGATTCCTGTAGTATATTTTTATTCTTATTTCCAGGTACTGGTGCTGGGAATTAAGAAAAAGAGATTCTATACATCATTAATGAAAAATGCTGCTTCTAAGTAAAACTTCATAAAACTTTGAGAAATATATGTAAAACACGGTAGCAGTTAAACGTGTACAGCAAAACAACCAGAAAGCTGTAATATTCATTAAAGATCATCTTAGAGAAAAGTTAAATCTGAAGAACTGGTTTACAAATTGTGTGTCTTTTGCTGAACTTCACTGGAAACCTTTTACTGTAGCCAAGTTAGTCACTTAAGAGAAGCTAATTCGTAGTAATGTTGATGTGATAGTAGTTACTATACCAAAACAAGTAAATATTTGAGAGATTACAGCCTGATACTTGTGAGTGCTGCGATGTATTCAAGGAAAAAATACATAAATAAGCTGGATTTTCAAGTCTACTTTGGAAAAAATAAGTCTATGATTGGAAAAAATACATAAATGAGCTGGATTTTCAAGTCTACTTTGGAAAAAATACATAAAAATACATAAATGAGCTGGATTTTCAAGTCTACTTTGGAAAAAATAAGTCTATGATTGGAAAAAATACATAAAAATACATAAATGAGCTGGATTTTCAAGTCTACTTTGGAAAAAATAAGTCTATGATTGGAAAAAATACATAAAAATACATAAATGAGCTGGATTTTCAAGTCTACTTTGGAAAAAATAAGTCTATGATTGGAAAAAATACATAAATGAGCTGGATTTTCAAGTCTACTTTGGAAAAAAATAAGTCTATGATTTTCACTATATGCAAAGCTGCATCCTTTTTTTTAATGTATTGCATAAATTACGGGTTGTAATGATCCTAGTAATGAACTGAGGAATTTCGGGGATGTTAGAAGCGGAGGTTTACATATGGTAGATCTGTGGTTAATTACTGTCTGGAGGTGGGTAATTTTGAGATCTATTACTTCTGTTGCGATTTTTTTGAGAATCGGCTATTTCCTGTTTCAATAGTGTTTGTGTGAATTTCTTCCAATCCGTTGTCAAATGAAGGTGTTTAGGGGGAGATTTAGTTAGATGAACTATGAAGGTGGCTATTATCGGATTATGGTCAGAAGTTAATGCGGACATGTTTTGAATTTCTGAAATGGTGACTTCCTTATGTATGAAAATGTCTAATATGTCCGGGTTATGTAACAGATTGTGTGAGTCTGATTATCTGGAGCAGAGATCAACGCTGTAGTCTATTCTAATATCCCTTTAAGAATTGTGCTAATTACATTTTAGTTCAGCAATTCCAATCAAGGTGTTTGACATTCAGGTCCCTTATAATTATTGTGGAGTTTGATTTTGTTAAACATTTTAAGTATATCATTCATTGGAAGTCTTTTACTCGGAATATTGTATGCGACCGTTATGGCTATGGAGAGAGATGGAGTCAATAATTAAATTGTACTGGCTTCTAATTCGTCCATGTCTGAATCCAATATTATGTGGGGTACTTTTTGATTTAATAATAATGGCGGTGCCGCCCTAATGCGGTTTTTCAGTCTTTTTTAATTTGCTTCTGTAAATGGATCTATTTTTGAATCGGTGCTATCGGAAGATTTTAAGTGCGTTTCATTATCGATGACCTCATTGAATAAAAAAAAATTGTAATTCAAGTTTAGATCTATTTTTGAATCGGTGCTATTGGAAGATTTTAAGTGCGTTTCATTATCGATGACCTCATTGAATAAAAAGTTTTGTAATTCAAGTTTAGAGTTATTAAGTCCGTTGAAATTGCAGTTATGGATTTTTAAAAGCCTCATTGTACTTATATTAGGTTACTTAAGACTTGTAGGAGGATAGTTAACTTGTCAAGACCTAACTTGGCCTGTTTGCAGTTTTGGGAACGTTGATGCTATTGTTGATATTCCCTTCTTTACACATTTAACATAAGGATTTGAGGTTTTGTGTTTCCTTATGGTTTGTATTGGCCACCCTTAACTGCAGATGCATAAGATTTGATCGACTTAACTTTTTGGAATTGATTAGTTTTAATTTCTATATGTTTTCTGAACACTTCGAAATCGAGGTAATTTGCAGGATGATTTCCGCTACAATTAAATCATTTAATTACTTGGTTAACAGACCTGTCATAATTTGGAGATAAATGTTGACCATCACATCTTACACAATTAGGTGGAAGGTAGCAATAATTTACAGTGTGTCCCACCACCCTTTGACAGTTGTGACATTGGGCTGGTTTACTTGGGCCCCTATAATCTTGATGTGGAAGAGTTGACTGATCTTCTGTAGAAGATCAATAACATTAGCTGATTTGGCAGGAATCAGGTATACCTCCAATGGAATGACTAACCCGTTACTGTCTTTTCGTTTAAATTGTAAATGGAATGTCATATAACCTCTGAATTTCCCTTTTGATTTCCTCAGGGGAGAAATCGCTAGGTAGACCTTTGAGGTTTATTAAAAAAAATTTGGTCAGAAGTCGGATGTGTGAAATAATCACGACCATTTAGTAATTTAGTAAGGGCGTGATAATCTTGGAAGAACTGAGTGTGTATCCTGAGGATATCATTCCCGTGTATTATTTTCACACTTTGGGTGCGTCTTACTTGGATCTATTTGGCAACTGCCTCGTAATCTGAAGAGTTATGGTAAGTAATTGGAGTGGTTTTTTATATCTTAGGTTTGTCTGATATTGCAGCAAAACGAATAGTGATATACAACGTCGAATAACGGCTAACATCAAGCTCATAAAATCACGTGTTCTGTCAAGAAACACAAAGCTGGAAATAAAAAAAAAGTGCTGATCAAACCTGTGGTGTCGAGACTTGGAATATATCAACTAGTGACGCCAATAGACTTTTAAAATTTTTGAAAGGAAAATTGTAAGAAGTATATATGGCCCAGTCTACGAACAAGGGATTTTTGGCGAATAAGAACAAACCAATAAATCAACGAAATCCTTGATAATGAGGGCACAGTACGTTTTGCTAAAGCACAGCGCCTCAGGTGGATTCGACACGTGGAGAGAGAATGGCCGAAGACCGAATGCCCAAGCGAATTTATAAGTCGAGAACGACGGGAAGGCGACTAAAAGGTAGACCACGCAAACGTTGGAAGGACGAAGTCGAAGCAGATGTGAGAACTTTGAATGTCAGAGGATGGAAGAACGTTGAATCAGACCGAGGAAACTGGAGAAGTGACGTGAAGCAGGCTAAAAGCTCACTCGGAGCTGTAATGCCAGAAGAAGAAGAAGAAGGTTTGTCTGATAAATTTTTCTCTCTCTCTTTGGGATGGTTCCTGGTTTAAAAGCAGATTCTTTGTATGCTTTGATGATATCAACGTCAGTCGAATTCTCAGGATCGTCATCAGAAAGAGAGTCGTAAATATTTTTGGATAAAATAGTCCTTCTTTTGAAGCTTTTTGGCTCTAATATATATTTTTTTAATTTATCTTTTCTGAATTTGGGTATTAGAAGACTATTTTGGTTTCTCATAATGTTTATAATCTGGACGTATTTCAGTTTCCATTTCCGATAGGCCTTTGGTGCAATATTACACTCGTCTCAGTTTCCATTTCTGGATTATCTATATTTGTGATTATCAAGACTTAATGATGACATGAAAGCAATGAATTGAATTGAGATTTCGTAAACCCGGGTCTTTGTGATGACCGTGCAACCGCGACGTGGACGTGAGAGACCCTTAAGGTCAGCTAGCAGAGCTATCTTCTATTCAGATAGACGGCGTTTCTCAGGAGATTTAAACCTGAGACCAGTACCAGCTTTTGTCCTCAACACGCCACGTAAGCAGTTGTTTACACAGACACAGAACCGAGCGTTCGTTTCCGGCAAATGCGTCACGAAATGCAATCGTAGTCTAATATATTATCCTACCTAATTTTATAGTATTGACACCACGAAACAGTTACGAAAAGAATAAACTTAAGATGCGTCGTAAAACGAAAATTAGTATAAGACGATAGCTACGAATTATGCAAAACCCCTAATAATTACATAAAGTAATAACCAAATGGTCTGTTATTACTGACAATTTACGTTAATTATACCCCAGAAACTATACCCCGTGTGTCTCTACACTAGGTACCTATACAATTGTTGGTATTCGAAGGCTCGCTTCACTCTCTATCAAGGCTTAAGGTGGTGAACTGACACAACTTTCGTGAGGAGTCAACCTATCGGGCAGCGAAGGAACTTGAACTTCCACAGAAAATTGAATGGCGGACTCTGAGGAAATGGCGTTTACAAATTGGAAACCCTACCGCTTACAACTGGCACAAGTCTTACAAGACACTGTGATTATGTTATCCTTCTGTAACGTGACATACGTACACACACGTTACCGCGCATTTCTTTTCTTTTCAAATATAGTAATAATTCGCGCGTAAGCAACAACGTCTCTGGTGGTATGTTAGCAATATCTCCCTGGTTGGAAACAGAAATATCTTTGAGTTCGCAAATATGTCATTTCCATTTATTATTATTTTTCGCGTGATTTAATTAATTTAAAAGTGTAACATTAATATACGTTTGATGTTAAATTGTTGACCACAAAGGAAATTAATACTGAAGGTCACAAATAGTGAAAATTACAATGAATAAACAGTAACGAAAAACAATTGAAGTTATATTTTCTTTGAACTGAACGTATTGTTGATGTCTGTATTCCTTTGCTTTGCTTGGAGCTGGATGTGTGTTAGGGAGACATCCCAGGGAGTGACGACGGTTCATTGTCTCTATACATTTATATATATAAACAATCTATTCAATTAGTTAATTGAATAAATTTACTTAAATAATTTTAATTCATATAAGTCAACCGAAATTGTTGTTTCCATGTTTAATAATTATATTCATTTCAAATATTACATGTACTTTGTACGTTGAAACGAGAGACTGTATCAAACTCGCCCGTGGCTGATGACGTCACGTCAGGACCAGTGACGTCACGCTTGCATTGCCCGAGACGCGAACCAAAGCACCTCCAGATCCTCTCCTCTTTCCAGTCCATCTTACTACTGGTGCAACAGAACCAGCTACAACCATACGGTACAGCAATACCGAGGAAAAACTACTGGCAAAAATATTATACCCATTAGGCCTGAGTGCTCGTGTTTTCTTCATGCATTATAAAACGGTTTAACCATTTTGTAAAAATATAATAAAAGTTGTTTGTTCGTTTTGATACGAATATTTATTTATGTAATGTCGCACTTCGGGGGCTGATTTTCTCGCATTAACACTACACAAGGTTTGGCAGGAGATGGAATATAGGCTTTGTGTGTGTGTCGTGTTACACGAGGTGATATGACTGGAAAAAAAACTTTTGACAGTTTGCATTTATTAGCACGTGTCTCACATTCTAATGTGTTCATTATATTTTTCACAGTATATAGTTATGAAATCAAGTCCATCATTTTTGAATTTTCCATGATAATGGAAACGTACTGGATTTGCCATACAAATTTTATAGGGTAAAATGACTTTCAGTCTTCCTTTACGTTACTATATCTTACGATATATACGGAATCGTGCGAAAACTCTAAAGGAAAAAAAGTATCCATACTTGTCGAGTGATGTGACGTGGAAAGCGTAAAGACCCCTTGTAACGTTATTTATTCATGTTCTAATAAATAAGAATTAAGATCAGAATAGGCTCCCATGGCAGTCAAAGAAATTTAATAAATAATAGAAAAATAGCTTTCTTGTTATAAAGTCAAAAAATAATCTCTATAATAAAATTAATTTTTTGTGTGGATTTGGTAATGAATGTTCCGCATTCAAATCTAAATCCATTAGGAGAAATTTCGACCAAATCTTGTATACGTGGTCCTTCAGTTCCGAAAACAAGCACTATTCGACTATTACACGATCACCACCCCCTACAGTGGTCAAGAAGCAGGGGTAAAATTTAAAAAATATGCAGAAAACGGACAACTTTTGCGTCAATTACTGTTTCACCCGGGGTCGTTCGTCTGTATATAATTTCAATCCCATTCAGCGTGTGAGGTGAATATATTGTTTGGAATGAGAATGGAGGGACATCACATTAAAATAACAAGAAAACAGTATAATCCGGTGTTATGAATCACTGATATCCATTCCGACGTGTAACATGTCTTTTAAGTTACACTTCAGCCCCTAAAAGGTGGTGGAAGGAAATAAAACAAAGGCCCACGGAAATATTGAACTGGTGGAGCTATTTCGAACAATTTCTGTATACATTTTCCTAACACTATTGGGGTGTGACGCGACTACCAGACAGAAGGGTGGGGGTGATGTGATGTGGAAAGCGTAACGGTCTCTTGTAACGTTATTTATTCATGTTCTAATAAATAAGAGTTAAGGTCAGAATAGGCTCCCATGGCAGTCAAAGAAATTTAATAAATAATAGAAAAATACCCTTCTTGTTATAAAGTCAAAAAATAATCTCTATAATAAAATTATTTTTTTTGTGTAGATTTGGTAATGAATGTTCCGCATTCAAATCTAAATCCATTAGGAGAAATTTCGACCAAATCTTGTATACGTGGTCCTTCAGTTCCGAAAACAAGCACTATTCGACTATTACACGATCACCACCCCCTACAGTGGTCAAGAAGCAGGGGTAAAATTTAAAAAATATGCAGAAAACGGACAACTTTTGCGTCAATTACTGTTTCACCCGGGGTCGTTCGTCTGTATATAATTTCAATCCCATTCAGCATGGGAGGTGAAAATATTGTTTGGAATGAGAATGGAGGGACATCACATTAAAATAACAAGAAAACAGTATAATCCGGTGTTATGAATCACTGATTTCCATTCCGACGTGTAACATGTCTTTTAAGTTACACTTCAGCCCCTAAAAGGTGGTGGAAGGAAATAAAACAAAGGCCCACGGAAATATTGAACTAGCTATTTCGAACAATTTCTGTATACATTTTCCTAACACTATTGGGGTGTGACACGACTACCAGACAGAAGGGTGGGGGTTGGTAGTGACCAAGATTTAAAAACATGAGTTAAACAGTCGATATTTGCGTAGAATGAATGTAAATTAATTTGATAATGTTTTCAATGATATTCTTGACATATAATTAGAACCCATTTGGCATGGAATAAGAACACAGAGGCAAAAAACTTGAATATCCGTGATTATGGAGTTCGCTGAGTTAAGATATGATATTCAGCATTCAAAAAGAACCTTAAATCAACTAATTAACTTCGTGCCTATTTTGAGGTTGTCGAAGTCGTTGCTTACTTACAAAGTAGTTGAAATTACCAAGACTTTTTGATGAAATTAATTCCTTTTTATTTAAAATGCAAATAAATACCTGGGCAACGCCGAACAACTCATCTAGTATATAATAACGCTGAATAATTTTTACATTATTATATACTCACAATTTTAATATTAGTTGGAAAATATATTTTCCAGTAAACGAATTAGAATGCTGTAAGTTGTACCATGTAATATGTTACTAAAATGCCATTGGCCAGCTAGAGAGAAATGAATGCAATTTTTCCGCATTTTACTCCAACTCAATTTGGTTTAAAGAACTGTCCATATCCACTCTCAACTGAGTAATTTTAAACCCGATGACCGTCAAGTGAAAATACAGGGGGGGGAATGAGTCACCTGTTAAAAGCAGAATACTCGACTGTGAATTTTACACTCGCTTCAGAAAAAAATATGCGTGATTCAATTGAATCCCCTTGTACAGATTTATTTATTGTTTCTTCGTCCGTTGCAATATTTGATTGTTCTTCCATGATTTTAGGGGTGTAATGGAATGGAGACCCAGGCCTTTTATATTTTGTGCTATCACGAGTCACTTATTTTCACGACACAATCCATTATTGGGAGCATAGTGTAAATATGAACTTTGTTTTTATTTGGCCGAAAGCGGTTGTTTGATACGACGTTTTTCACACCGAAGCTCGATATTGCGAGAACGCGTTTCGTGTATTAATTTCCACAAGCATTTTTGCTCTTAACAGGTGATTTATTTTCCCTGTTTTTTTTTCTCTCACTATATAGTCATGGGTAACAAAATTACTTCTACCATCTCGATTTAAATACACATCTGGAAAACGCCTTACAAGTACGTAAAGGAAATAATTAATAAACATGAGGTGAGACCTTTATTGCTTCATTCTATCTCTTCATTGCACGCCCATATTAGAATAATTTGTAAACAAGTTAACTGTTCAATCGCAATCACATGTAACAATAATAAGGGCGTTTTAGAGAACCAAATTTAATTTAATAAAGGAATAATTTGTATTTGATACAGTCTGATTACTATTGAAACGCTAGGCCCTATGCTAAAAAAGATATATAAACGTATATTAAATTTAGGTTGATACAAATTAACTATTATGGTCATATATGTGAGGGAAAAAAAAGCAAACGTGCAGCAGTGATCTCGATTATTACGTTGAGCCGGAAAACGAACCTGTTTTGTTATGAGATCGGTGACTTTGTAGTATTGAGCAGGAACAAGGCGATTTATAAGACGTTGGTGAGGTTTGCTCAAAATAAGGAGGTACAGGAGTGTGATCTGTTCAGACTGAAGACAGTGGATTTGCACCGTCTCCACTCAGCTGAAAATTTTGGCTAAGATGATAGAATTTCGAGGTGCTCTTCTGGTTTGATTTCGATAAGTTACTGAAAGCGTCTTCTTCTCTTTTTTCTGTTGAAGTCCTTCTTCTTCCTCCACAACATTAATTTTATTGCACTATCCTTTTCCTCCTTCCTTTTATTCTCCTAGACCTCCTTCAATTTTATATGTTTTGAGACATACTGCTTTATCCAGAAATCTTCCTTTTTCTCTCTTCCGTGACTACTTTCTCCTTCCGAGTCGTGATACGAACTGTCCTTCTTGTCTTTATGCGATTTCCCAGCTACGGGGTAAAAAAATCACTCTTCGTGACGTGTCTACGCCAATTATATTGAATTTTCCAAGAACGCGGAAAATTTCCACAAATCGTCGTCTTCTGGTGGCTGAACAGCCTTAATTCCGAATATTTATCTGTAGGCAAGAACTTGGGATTTTAAGCGCGACGCTTCGGCGCCGCACCAAGATGGGAAATTCCACAGTCCCGCCTCTTGTTGTAACTGAATACATATTCCTCTAATTATAAACTAATAGATATTAAGGGACGTATTAAGTGGGGAATATTCCTATGCGCTACGCATTTTTATATTACTTCAGTCAGACATATGTTAAATTTTAGAAGAAGGGTTTCATTATTAATCCACATTTTATTTAATAATAAGGGTTATGAAAATAGATTTTTATCTAGCTTAGAATTTTTTCAAGTCATCTTTTTTATTTGTTCGTAATTAAGAATAAAATGTAGTGTGTAGGCAACTTGTAGTGAACAATTATTTTCGTTTTGTTTAAAATGGTACAATATTAAGAAATTAGTTGATCATTGAATCGTTGTCGAGTAATCGTGAGCCAGTTTGCATAATTTTTGTCGATATTTAAAACACACTCATGAAGGCCAAGATGAAGTGACAGAATGTTAATAGAAATAAGATGAAAACTCCTGATATGAAATAACTATAATGGGTAGTTAAAGAAAGAAGGAAAGTTTAAATTCATAAATCTACAGCAAAATAATTTAGAATACACTAAAATAAATAAATGCAATACAAGCAAGAGTTTCGTTTTGACAGAAGTGTTTCAGGAGTTTCATATTTCATGTTTACTAAGATATTAATTAAAATGGTATTAATTACCCACCGTGGGAAAAAATCAATTTTAACTTATTACGTAAATTAAACCATACTTTTCATTCTGGTATTAATTACCCACCGTGGGGAAAAAATCAATTTTAACTTATTACGTAAATTAAACCATACTTTTCGTTCTGGTAAAGAAAGGTGGTCGTTGGCTTGGAGATGTTACCGGATCATCTGAATAAAACGTAGGCTAAAGGATTGGTTAGAAACCAAAAATGATGTTTCAAAAATCGTGTTTTGTGGAAAGTTAAACTTTAATAACTATATAAATGTCAAAATTTTGGAAGGAGGCGAAAACATATTTCACTACATTAGTATTATCTCATTAAGAATTTAAATACCTCGTCTTTGAATCTTGCGAAAGTAAGAAAATGAATAAAAATTGAAGTTGAGACGAGCAACACAGCTTCACTAGTTTCAGTATTGGGAAATGAATGTACAGGAATTTGCATTTGTGAGTTATTTATCGGAGTTGCGTCGAGTTTCCGAAGTAGCAGAGCAGAGTGGAGTGGAGCAGAGTTGTCAGTTGTCGGCGGGCGGGTGACAGTTCATTTCTGAATGCTGCTCTGACCGAATATCCGTGTCCGAAGCAACGTTTAAACATTTACATCAAAGCAAACTTTCTCGGCTCGGTGCCGCGCGGTCGGTTCTCCGATTTAATTAATTTAGCCGCGAGAGTCGCCGATGAAATTGAACTCGACAAGACCGACCGTCACCTCGCTCATTTCGAAACTGGAATCACCACGGTGGAAACGTGCAAATTTATAATAAATTAGGCCACTGGAACTGCCGTAAACGAGATGTACTACAATATTTGCCAGGAACGTGATGTAACTAACTTTGTATCACTACAAAACTTCAGAAATCAAAATCGTAAAATGCAGTGGCCAATCGTTACCCTGGCCTTAATTAATATTATACCGGAAAATTAATGAATTAGAAAATGTGATTTAACTGGCATCGAGACAAGCACATTTTTTGGACCATTAACCCTTTGGTGGGCACGCAAGAACCTATGTCGATTGGGGGTTAGTTTTAAACTAATGTAGATTATAACTGACAGCATTTGAACAAAGTCAAAAAATTCTCCTGAAATATAAGATGATCACAGTACCTTAAGAGAGTCTAAAAATCTTATTTGAAAATATGTCAGCAAATTGGGATTATAAATAAGATGATTAACGACACTTTTATCCAATTACTATAAAATCATTTCCTAATAATTTTGAATTAGCTTGATTCTCTGTAACATATTAATTGAGAGTAGACGTTAAAAATTATTTCCTTATTCTTAGAAATCCTAATAATTATCTATAAAAATATAATAATGTATAATACATAATAATTATCTATGAAAATATAATATATTTAATGTTATTTATAATACATAAACCATAATTCTTGATTTTCTTCCAAACCTTAGAAAATATAAAACTCAAACAAATGATAGAACTTATTTACAACACCTTCTGAGGGTTATAAGAGTTTTTAAGTTACATATTCAATTAACATAAATTTTAGTCATAAAATAAATTGGGTTTACGAAAGTGTGTATAAATATTGGTGTGTCTTGGCGCTTTACCGTTGCTCAGTATTGTCTGCTCCCTGTCAAACTCCGACCTTTAAAATTTTGTTCCCCCCAAATCTTTATAATCCACTTCCTCTTCTTCTTCTATTACCGAAAGATCTAGATTTCCACAGGTCTTCTAGATATTCCTTCCACTTTTCTTTTTTTTCTTCTTTATCCATAATTGGCTTCCCATCCGCTCTCCTGCTGTTCTTGCTAATATTTGCCTGTCACCGAATGTCTCTTTGTTTTTCCTATAAGCTGCGTCTATTTTCCCCTTTCACCATTAAATCTTCAACCGCTTTGATTTTCTCTTGTAACCAAGTCTCTTTGACTAATTTTCACTTCCTATCTATCTCATTCTTCAAGCGTCAGTACTGCTCTTTACCGTTTGCATCTCTCGCGTTTTTATATTTACGCCTTTCATCATTCATTTTTATCATCTCTTGCGTTAGCCATGCTTTTCTATTGATCTGAGCTATTCTTCCTGGTTTTTCGTAAATATTGTCCACTTCACTTCTATATTGTTTCTTTCTCCTTTCTCTGTTAATCTACGCTTGATATCTTCTTTGAAACTTTGAAATATATCCTGTTGTTTCAGTTATTCTTATTCCCATCTCTTTGTTTTAATTCCTTTCTTGAGTTTCTGCATTTTAAAACCAACAGATATGGTCGGAGTTCACATCTGCTCCTGGGTAAGTTTTGCAGTCTAGCAGCTGATTCCTATATATTTGCAATAATAAACGTTATAATTATTTAAGAAATCGACCATATATTTTGACATTTATTGGTTTAGACAATACCTATGTTTTTATGAACCTAAACTAATTCTCCACACATCATTGAATATTAAAGAAAGTATACTTTAATTACAACTACTGACTTGATAACTGTTAATTGTTTATTAGGAGATATTTAAAAATAAATTTAACTCATATTGTGTTTTGATAATTCATAACAACTATAAAAATATTTTATGGATTGTTATTTTTATAAATCACAATTTAAATGAAACCCTTATTTGCTTTCCATATGTGATTGTGACTTGATACCACAACAACAGCAACAATATGGGATTGTGGTTAATTTATTAACCGGATAGTCATTACATATAAAAAAAATATTTTTCTTGTAAATTTGAGTTTTACACAGACTTACGTAGTGTTAAAATATTGGTGGTTTCTGAGATAAATGATTTATTTCAGCAGAAATATTTACAAACGATTTGATTAATTACGTACCTTGTAGTGATTTCTCGGTATTTTCTGCACTTTTAATCATAGCTAATGACCCTCCCTCCCCATTTACAGATTTACTCACGAAACCGCTATTAAATCGTTTTCCGCGTGGAAAGCTTTTTCTTGGAGAGTTTAATTACCCTTCTTGTGCCGAGTTCTCAAAACAAGTAATACGAAATATTAAACGATCGCTGAAGTGTAATTGAAGGTATTTCCGTCTTTCCTTCCTTGGCTCTACAGCCCCATTGATGGCCTGGGCCTACCGAGTCGACTGCGGACTGTCATCTTGCATGACATGACATTCCGAATTTGGAGTGACACGTGATCCTCCAACTATCTTAACCGCTGCCTTCGCGACCATGCGTGAAGGTATGTAGAATTCGAAATATCTTTACAGTGTTCAGGCATTTTGCGGAAAGAAAACCTCAATTAGCCGTACTGTGTAAGTATGTCCATTTAAAACAGGAACGTTGGAATCCAAAAGTTGCGGTCGAGTAAACACGGAATGATGCGAAATGAATAATGCTTATAAATTACAAAAATCTGGAAAAATTATATACTCAACTTTATCCCCTGATTTGTACAAGAGCGTAATAATATTTTACATAATAATACAGAACTTAGAAAATTTATTAGTTTTTTTTTGCAATTTACCTCATTAATTTAAATGTATAGTATTACTGACTTAAGGGGGAAAAATCAGAATGTTATTAATTTTTCCTAAACAAGCTATAAGGAAAGAAACGACCAGTACTGAAGGCCCTTACTAGACAATTACAATTGAAAACAGTCCGTTTAAATTTTACGACTCATAGATAAAGCGTGTATGAAGACAATTAGAAACTGAAATTTTTGTTTTTATTTTGCTGTCACTATTGGAAAATATACGTAAAATTAGCATTTCGCGTACATAATTGGGAACTTCAGACTCACGAAACCTTAGTCGTTGACGGTATTCCTTTATTTTGTATCACGACCTTGGCCAAGCAGCAGATAAGAAACTAAAATAATTACAAACTGTAACAAAGCTATTATTATTATTATTATTATATGCTATATATTGTACAGACAATTGTAATAAACCAAGGATTTAGTTATTATTTAAATTATAAAATTTAATTGTAATACTTTTGTTGTTTGACCTCCCAGAAAAAAATATACTTTGTTGGTTATGTTGTGGAAGCTATTCAAAATTAGAGCAGGTTTACTGTCCGCAGTCGACTCGGTAGACCCAGGCCCTCAATGGTCTGTAAAACCAAAAGAAGAAGAAGAAGGAGGAGGAGGAGGAGAAGAAGAATTGTAATACTTTAATTATTTAACTTGAAAATACTTTAACATTAAAATATATGCACTTCTTTCACTTTTATTACTCTCACACCGATAAAGTACTGCCCAAAAAAACAACAACATTTTATTGATGCAATACTTTTGAAAAAAATGATGGGGCAATGAATATATTTATTTAAATCAATAAATCCAAATAGTATATAGAAGTTATTATTTTTTTTAAAACGTAAGCAGCAGAAAATGTTGATCACATGATTTACACATTTTTAAAAATCAAATAATACAGCATACCTAATGTTCATACACAAAAACACTTTATTGTCCACAGGAACTTTTAATTTTTTATCGCCTGAATACATGAATACTATTACTCTCTATTGTCATACTAAAGTACAATGGGTAGATAGTTGCGGCGGACAACCAAGATGCGAATTTATTGAAAACTTTCTGTTTGGGTGAATCGACTTTATAAAGTTGTAATAATGGAATCTACAGATTACCATCCCCAAATAGAATTATATCCTGGTGAAGTCCGACTGTTGGTACAAAAGCCCGCACGTTGTTGTTCTCCTGAAGGCATTGAACCTGTGATGATCGGAGGGTGTTCCAAGTAATCCTAGGCGTGGTAAAAACTGCGCTCCGCGGTTAGGTTTCCTGTTATACTGGCTTCAAAGGAAACCTTAGTGAATGCTCCTTTATTTCATGCGATGAAAAAAATTTGATGAAAAACCATTCAATTAATGGAGAACATAATAGATGGCGGTCCACTGCCAAGTTTACATTTTCGTGATCAAGAACGAAGTGCTCTTTCCTTATCGATGCCGCGTCTATCTTGAAATTTCAGATCGTCTACCAACTACAATCCTCCGCTTACAGAGGATGCGAAAAATTTCAGCCAGTGTTCTTTTCTTTCAGCATTCAGCTCGTCGTCCTTTGAGTGTGTGCAAAAATTGAAAATAACGGCTAAAATGTTTCGGACACGGGAAGTGAAAAATGCAGATTTGTCCGTCAAACTTCAAAATGTAATAATAATAATAATGATTCATTTATTGATTGGACCAATAAACACTTAATTTATGATAAATGAAACAAAAATAATTCAGCAATATAATGCAAAGCTGAGTTGGAGTTTCCTTTTCGGAGTCCTTGCCGCATTAATAATAATTTAGCAATCGTGATTGCAAACTGCACCAATAAAGAAATATGTCCTTAATAAAATCTAATGGGATATTTAAATGCATTTTAAATTTACAAAAATTATTTACTCGTTCGTAAACAAATTAAAATAAGTCAACAAATGAAATTAACTTGATTCAGTCAATCAGTTTTTGTCCTTAATGAAAAAACTGAGTTGTAGTTTCCTTTTTGCAGTCCTTGCCGCATTAATAATAATTTAGCAATTGTGATTGCAAACTGCACCAATGCAGAAATATGTCCTTAATAAAATCTAATGGGATATTTAAATGCATTTTAAATTTTACAAAAATTATTTACTCGTTCGTAAACAAATTAAAATAAGTCAACAAATGAAATTAACTTGATTCATGTAGTTAGTTACTGAATCTAAACAGTATGTTGCTAATAATTATTAATTAATTTAATGAATGAAACTTTATCTAGATTAATGAAATGGTGTAAAAAAATAAAATACAGTGTATGAAACTGCATCGATAAAATTTAAGTAAAATGTAAAGACAAAATAAATTATTTCAATTGAAGCTCAAACATAAAAACCATGATCTTCTAAACTCAAGTAAAAAATATATAAAGCAATTTAATCGTTCTCTGCCATCTCCGGGTGGTTCATCAGTTTTTGTCCTTAATGAAAATACGGAATTAAATATGCTTCCTCATGGCAGTTGAATCCGGAATCTTTATTTTGCTGCATGCTTAACTATTTCCTCCATCTGACACGCTTTTCCTCTCACTTTTTATATCAAATGTAGGCGATTACCACTGAGGAAAATTCTCTCGATTCTACTAGTATAACGTGCTGTGGTTCCGCCATAAACTTGTTCGGAATAAATTTTCAATTTCTCGATCGTCAACGCCCAAGGTGAAATCTTATCGGAAGTGATAAAGCTGTTTATCTCAGCGTGAATACTCTAATTAGTTCTGTTAAAAATATCGATATTCAGCGCCAAAATTATTTAAAAGTGAAAAATGTATTCGGATGCACTCTGTATTGAACCGTTATATGTTGGTGTAAATGTTATAGGATGACAGGCTACATGAGGGTGATCCAGAAACTGGAAACTTCCTTTAATAACATAGGAAGGGAATTTGAATGGGTCTGTCACCCCAGAAAAAAAAGCGTAAATGGAGGAGAGTTGAAACTGGTAAATTATAAACGAGGACATCTGCCTGCTAGAGCATCTGCAAGTTTGGATTTGTAGTGTTTGCACAGTGCTACTTTTATCACGGAACGCCCGCGCATTAGATAAGGCATGAAGGTGTTAACTTATGCAAGTCTGTAAAAAAAAATCGAGAGGTAACTTCCGTAACAGAAAGTATTGTTTTGGATAATGAAAGTTATATCAATATATGCGGAGATGTGACCATAATATGCTATTGAAGTAGTTCAATTGGTTTATATGAATTAATAGTTCAGTGTAGTTACCTGAAAATTATTTTATTTATTTAATTGAAGTAAATATGTACAGAAAAAAAATTTAATTAAGAGATAGATTTTTCAGCATGAGAATGTATCCCAAGTTATCCGTTTTTCGGTAAGTACAACTTGAAACTCCCAAGAATTTAAATGTGTAAAAATAATTTTAGCGTCGCAAAGTTCCAAGATAGAAAAAGCAACGACAGGTTATAGTATAAAGATCTGTCTTATAGAGATCTAAACAAGCTTGCCAGCTTCCGCGTCCTTCATTTTCTTCTTTCCAAGACCAAATGTTCTCTTTCGTTCTCTTCCTCTCTCGCCTCGCTGTCTTCTCTAGTTTTCATATAATTCACCTCATTGGTTGAAATTCGTCTTAGCATCACCAGCTAAATCTGTTAACAATTTTCTGACTGGCTGATGGTATGCTGCTTCGCTTCATCGGGGTGTTAGAGCTACTTTAGGTATTTGCCTCGTACCTGCGGGCTACTTTTAGCCGGGCAGTTCCATCAGGAAATTCAGGACCTGGACTTCTCGACGTTTTTATCAGGCAAAAAATTTAGCGTAGCCATGCTAAATTGAATATAAATATAATAAAGAATGATGAATAATGCGCTGTAATATCAATACGTAATAATAACATACCAAATTAGCTTAACTATTAAAACGCAAAGGTCCGGTTTTGTTTTGAATTATGAAAAAAAAAGGCGTACTAAAATTTGTCTAGCCACATCGCCTTGCTTGTTGACAGCAGTAATTCTTTTTCAGTAATGGTCTATGTTCTAAGTATATTTAAAAGAATGTTCATACATAAATTAACTCTTCGGGATGTCAGAAGAGTAAACTTAGTTGCAATAAGGAAATATCGAACGTATTTAAAATGAACTTATTGTTTGCCTTTGATAAAGTTTGATGCAAAAAATAAATAGTTTGACAAATTATAAAATTTTTATCTTTAGCTACTGATATAAAAATATAGGGCAGGTCAATAAATAAAAAAATAAACTAATTTAGGAACAGAATAAAATCATGCAAAGCCATTCAAAGGTAAGGCGACTGACAATAATTTAATAGAATATGATTTTATACTTATACTAAAACAATAATGATATGGCCAAAGAAACAGACGTTTCCTTCACCAATTGATGGGTCTATCAAGTTTTTGATTAGGTCTACCAATTGGACGAGGAAACATATTGAGTATAATAATAATAATAATTTGTCTGTCTCTTTGGCCATATAATTATTGTTTTATTAAAATTTATGAATAGAGATTCTAATCATTTGCTACATAGCAAACTTATAGTCGGTAAGTAGGGTAACTTTTGTATGCATAATATAAGTTAATACATAAAACGCTTTCCCAGGAGATGTTGCTTGCAATCAGTATGTATGTTGCATTCGTACCGGGACATAACACGTGTAAGACACGTGGCTTCCCGATGCAGGTAGGCACTTCATTAGCATAATTACAATGCGGGTCCTATGCTTCCGGCTTTGAGCTCCCTGGAGCTGTAAACAATCCCTAATTGATAATCTACCTCGTCTTCCTCCATTTCCTTTGCGTTACGAGATACACGAAAAGTTAGAGGATCCATTACGCTTCATGCATTTCTTACTCCCAATCGATAGGGTTTGTTTTTGTGTTTCATTATTGAGTTGTGACTACGGTCTTGGCTTGAAATTAGCAAATATAGAGGGCTCTGCCTCTGATGCTATTAAGTGGAAGAACACGAATATACCATTACTTGTAATTTAGCAAATATTATTTAAAATAATTCTCCTTGAATCTTTACTCTATTACATTATCTGACAATAAATTTCCTTTCATAGTCTGAACACAGAAGAACAGAATTTAAATTCCATGAAATGGTCTACATAAAGATAATATTAGTGCAAATTATTTTTGGTTACATAACAATTGATTGGAAGACTACTTTTAATTAAATTTTTATTTGTTACTAATCTAAAAGAAATCTGTAGCTAGTAGTTATGTCAATTAAAATCCGTATCCAACATCAGGTATGAATTTTCCCTTATATTTTGAATTTAATTTACTTTTAAATTTTATTATAAACAATATAATAAATCTTTAAAAAATTCTGTAAGTAATTTTTCGTTTTATACCTATTTTACTGTAAATTTCTCCTTTTTTATTTTCTTAATTAAAATTCACCAGATAAGGTTCCGAATTTAGGAACGAAACGACGTCGTGTAAGGATTAATTTAAATAAAATTTATATCAAATTTTTCTCACTTGTAGACTGATTTGCTATTTATTTAACGTTATTTTATCAGCATTAAAGATTTTTACATAAAAAGAGGCAACACTGTTTCTTTAAAATTTAATTTGGTTCCGATACTTTATTATTTGGAATTATAATTCATACATAAATTACGTATTTTAATACTTATGCAATGGAAGCCAATGTTCTTCTGAATAATAACACGTTTTCACTTATCGAAATATTCTTTATTAATTTTGTTAAAGAACTCCAAAGGAGCTTTCGGCATAATTAAGTTTTTTGTTTCAAAATTATAATCTTTAAAAAATTCTGTAAGTAATTTTTCGTTTTATACCTATTCTACTGTAAATTTTTCCTTTGTAGTTTCTTAATTGAAATTCACCAGATAAGGTTCCGAATTTAGGAACGAAACGACGTCGTGTAAGGATTAATTTCAATAAAATTTATATCAAATTTTTCTCACTTATAGACTGATTTGCTATTTATTTAACATTATTTTATCAGCATTACAGATGTTTTACATAAAAAGAGGCAACACTGTTTTTTTAAAAAAATTATTTGGTCCCGATACTACATTATTTGGAATTATAATTGATACATAAATTACGTATTTTAATACTTATGCAATGGAAGCCACTTTGCTTCTCAATAATAACGCGTTTTCACTTAGTAAAATATTATTTATTAATTTTGTTAAAGAACTCCAAAGGAGCTTTCGGCATAATTATGTTTTTTGTTTCAAAATTATAATCTTTAAAAAATTCTGTAAGTAATTTTTAAACTGTAAAATTTTTCCTTTCTATTTTCTTAATTAAAATTCCCCAGATAAGGTTCCGAATTTAGGTACGAAACGACGTCGTGTAATAATTAATTTAAATAAAATTTATATCAAATTTTTCTCACTTATAGACTGATTTGCTATTTATTTAACATTATTTTATCAGCATTACATATGTTTTACATAAAAAGAGGCAAACTGTGATGAACACTTTTTTTTAAAAAAAATTATTTGGTTCCGATACTACATTATTTGGAATTATAATTGATACATAAATTACATATTACACTTTTCTTCTCAATAATAACACGTTTCCACTTAGTAAAATTTTATTTATTAATTTTGTTAAAGAACTCTAAAGGAGCTTTCGGCATAATTATGTTTTTTGTTTTTAAATTATAATCTTTGAAAAATAATTTGATAATCATTTAATGTGTGTATGTTATAAATATTTCATAAACCGTGTAGTAAAATACGCTGTCTGAGTATGGCTCAAAAGGTTTTCGAAATGGAAAATTTGAATTATAAACTTGTAAAATTTTTATTTGAGCTATAACGTGTTGAGGTTATATTTGCGCCGAGTGTGAGAGATCAATTAGTAGCAGTAGCGGTGGCGATTGTTAAAAGACTGGTAGTTTTGGGACGAGTGGCTCTCCTGAAATGGAGTGTCGAGTGACGACGACGGCGGCGTCTGGAAGCGCGACACTCCGCTGCAACATCGGCATCTTGGCGGCAGGAAAGAGTGCTGCGTTTAAAACAATTTACGCCTCGGTGCGGTGCGCATAAAGCAGTGGCCAATTAAAGGGAAGGGTGGACGCGCATGTCAGCCTCGTTGCGCGCGCAGCCCGCTAGGGGCGTGGCGGCGCCGGGTGCCGACGACGCCGGACTCAGTCCGCCACGGAGCGCCAGCGGCGACGTCGGCCTTGGTGAGTACTCTCCTCTCTCTCTCTCTATACACTCACTATACTCCCCCAAGTCCCGACGTGTCTACTCTGTCTCAGGACGCAACCCCAATAGTCGACGTCTGTGAAGCGCCATCATATCATTTTATATATTTCTTTAAGAGAAAGTCCCATGATCATAAAAAACAAATTATTTTGAGCCTAAACTTATCACGATTTTTAGACGCCGTGTTCATGATGTTGTCAAAGCGTCTGTTGCGAAAATCAAACTCATGTCTCTTTACGAGACTCTGTCAAGTGTCAAAAATTAAACTATTCGGGATTATCTCTATAATGAATTTTAGATAATTTTACCGCTTACCAAAGGCGTCGTACTCTGTTCCGACGCGACGACCGTTTCTGATCATATCAAGTCCCCCTTTCAGATTTTGAGTCGTTCTTCGTGAAAATGAGAAGTCTCGTTGTTAGTGTCTGAAAACGTCAGACTCCTCCCCCGCTCAATTTTTGTTCAAATTGTGAGCCGAAACACGGTAAAAATTTATCGTCTATATTTTTCAAAGGACTGACGGTGTGACACTTGCACCTGTAGGGGGGGCGTCTATCCCAGCCAACCCGCAGCTTAGTCTCGTCGACTGTTCGGCTAGAATTTTTAATTACCTGCAATATAAAGTACGGTAGACAACACACCAGAGTGGCAAATGACGTCGGAGTGAGCTAAGGGAGGTGAGTCGTCCTCGTACCATTTTATAGATTACCACTTAGAACAAACGCATGACTATTCGTTTCAATTCACTGAAAGCTATACTACTGTTCGAGCCCCTCCTTCGTTACTCCGTAATTTGGGACATGTGTAAACTTTACGCGACGTCGCGGGCGCCGCGACGCTACGCACTCCCACGACTAGTGTGGTGGACCTCGTGGTGAATGTGCGTTGGCTTCTTCTACTCGACACCGTACTGGGGGGAGAGAAAAAAAACACCACCCCATAGAAACTCTGCTCTCTAATAACGTCCACAAATATTAGAAGTTTATTTGATCTAAGCAAGTAAAATAGTTTCGAATTTCACAGCAACGGGGCCATTAAGGGTACACTAAACTGAAAAATGATACCAATAAATGGTACCTCACATAAATTAGAGTTTATTTTAGCTATGTACTATAGAACGTGTATAAATATTTTTGATGTCAATTACTTCAACCCCGTTATCTGTAGCCAAGCTTCGTCGTACCTATAAACTACCCCAATTTTTAACCTGATTATTGCTTATAAAACACTTGCAAGTTGTTTCAGGCAAAGGTTTGAAGTCAATTTGCTACACAAGAAAAACGTTAAAAATAAGCAAAACTAAGTCCCTAATATATTTATTGACCTGAAATTTTGAAAAACTTATTCTGTAGTAAGCTCATAATTTTAAGCAAAAAGCAAGCATTAGTATCATAAAAGTATGATTTTTTTTACACTCCGAAAAATAAGTTCTCCGTCAATTTGAAAAAAATATTTTTCTATGTCTTATATGTTTAGTTTAAATTTATAAAAATATCAACGGAATTAGAATTATTGAAAAAAAAACAATTTTTTTTGTCCTATAATTTCATCCTTGCATGCGGGATGAATCATCGAGGAGGAAGTGAGAAATATCTATAGCTTTGTACGGGTTCATTTACTTCAAATAGTGGCATCCTATGGCTAAAGCTCTGTTTAGGTCTGTTTAGTGATATCGTTTTTGGGAAGGTTTGGAAAGCCGCTGTTGGTTCCATCAGTCGTTTTAGTGCGGAAATTATATTTGAATATTTAAGAATATTTTATTGAAGTAAATTAAAAAAATAAATCAGTACACACACATGTGTGGGTATTTTCTTATCGATAATTAATTATATAATCTCTTGAGATAACAATTCAGACCATCCTTAGTCACTTCAGTTTATAGCTCTGAAGTTGGCGTCGGTAATTAAATTAACTATGACTTTTTTTCATACACAAAGTTCATACTATCTATAATTTAAAATTCTCATTAACGGTTCCTGTGGTTATAATCCAGACTCTATTACAAATTAATATTTGAAATTCGTACCCGAAAGAAATTTATTAGAAGTTTTAATTTCTGGAACGAGTGGGCGAGTGAACAAAGTAGTATAAAAAAAATTTTAGTACCTCATCAATAAAATATCAGTTTAATTTATTTTATTCGTAAATAGCACCAGAATATTTAGCAAATATTTTGTTACATGTTTTTGCAGAAATAAGAAAATAGAATTTGGTATTTAATAGGAATGAATAAAATAAGTTACTCCCTTAATAAACGATTTATATGGGAATAAAATGTTTCCATGTCATTAATTTTTTTATTTATTGTCGTTAAATTATGTTGCAATTTATACAAATATTTTATTTAAAATATCAGTTTAATTTATTTTATTCGTTAATAGCGCGAGAATATTTAGCAAATATTTTGTTACATGTTTTTGGAGATATAAGAACATAGAATTTGGTATTTAATAGGAATGAATAAAATAAGTTATTCCACTAATAAACGATTTATATGGGAATAAAATGTTTCCATGTCATTAATTTTTTTTATTTATTGTCGTTAAATTATGTCTCAATTTATACAAATATTTTATTTAAACATTGAAAAAAAGTATGTTGGCTATTCATCGAAAACGATTATCCGTCTTTCTAACGTTCCTCAAGCAAAATATTTATTGCTTACAGTGAAGTGACAAGGAAACCTCAAAAGTAATACTAAACTCTCGCTTAGAGTAAAAATTTATTTTAAACAAAAATTCGTAGAAAAGTCTTCCAATTTGAAACGTGTTTGATAACAGTTCAATGAAGTTAGTTGGGTTTTGGAGTTCCGAAATCGCGGTTAGAAACGTAAAATAGTTTTGCAAATTTCATTGGGGTTTCATTATTTAAAATGAAAAATAAAAAATCCTGCTGGTATTCATTGATCTGGTAACGCGATATTTCGTGCTTCTGTCCTCGGTTTATTACAGAGTTAATTTAACAACTAAAATCGGAGAATTTCTGCTCACAGAGTAAATTATGTATATATATATAATTAATTACATCCGGATGAACAATCGTGATAATTGAGTTTCGCGAAAATCATTTCCACTTACATTAATATTTTGAAAAGGTTCATTCGAGTGTTATTGTCCAATACTATAATTTTCATATAAACGATATATTTTCCGATTTCAGAGTGGCGTACGTACATCTGCCTCTAGAATATCAAATATCTCCTATCTACTGAAAATGTTTACACATCTGTTGATATTTTTTTTTTCGTTAGCTCTGCTGTTTGCTGAAGCCTTTCAATGAATGTTAAATAACGTATTTTGCTTTTTTTTTATTAAGAGAACCGGAAGATTTTAGAAATCGATAATTTCTTCTAGGGTCCAACACGAGAAAGGTGAATGATGGAGTGAATGCAAATAAATTTCAGAGACGCGTTTGAATATTTAGAAAATGAAATAATTACCAGATTATTGTTAAATTAATATATTTTTATTAAAACTATTTTTTACTTTATATCAGCCATTTCATTTTCTGTCTTATATAACTACAGAAATGAACTAGTAATTATAGAATCAATCTAAGATTAATTATGTATCACGAAAATTAACATTCACTAAAAATTAGTATGCCAATCTATTAAGATTTTATAAGACTGATGCTATTGAAGGTCAAATGTTTCTAAGCGTCAATACCATTAGATCTCACTGTGTTGATTAATATTTTTAAATAAATTTTCCGTCAAATTTAATTCAGTTCCCTCAAGAGTTGACTATTTAAAACGAATATTAACTTTTTATTCTTTTCGTAAGAATCTCTAACGTCATTATTCGCTCACGAAAATGCTGGAAAATACAGGTTTACTCAATTAAATTTAAAAATTTGTTCCCGTGTGCTTGGAATGCTTCTATTTAGTTCCTGGTCTACAAAATAATTTGAAATACGTTTTGTATTGTTTAGAATATAAGTAACAAACCTAAATTATATTCTATGTATATACATATTTATTTAGAAAATCATTAAGAAAAATCTTATTTAAATATAATACCATAGGATAAAATGCAAATTAGTAGATCTTAGTTTAATTTAAGCACTTTGCAGTTTTATAATATATAAAATATTATAATATATAGTAAATGTATAGTAATGTAGCTTTTTGTCTATAAATTCATGCATAAGTAACTTCCATATAAATGACTGAGGGGGGTTAGATGTGGTTCATTATCTATAAATGTTCTCCAAATAGGATTTTGTAACCCCCTTAAACTATTTTGATATATAATAACTCAGAATTGCACAATAAATTCATTAGAATTAGGTTATTAATCATATAAAAAATAATTGAAAAACCAATTAATTTTTTCTGTAAATTTATTTTAATACATACCAAATGCCACAAATCTCTCAAAAGATATTACATGTTTATATCATAACGAATCGTTTTATAATCAATTCACTATACATAAATACTTTTCCGTAATTTCTCTAATATGCGTACTGTATTTATTAATTTTGTACTTTAGATTTAGCGAATTGTTTTATAACTATAATAATTTCTGAAAAGTTCTATTTAATGTGAAATTAATGTATGCCATAAAAAAGTTTCAAAAATATTTTTATATATTGTTTTCTGATTGAAAAAAACCATGATGTACGTTATTAAAATATCCTAATGTTTCGCATAACTAATTAAAACAATTTAATTCTTAGAGCGTTTTACACAAAATGAGTTTTCTAATGAATAATACCTAAAAATGAAGTCCCTAAAGATTTTAGATTTGCTTCAATGTGTGTCCCATACACACCAGTTACCAAAAAACATTTATTTAAATTTAAGATTTTTTTCGTCCTTACACGAAAAAGACATACTTTGGTTAGATATTTATTTGCAATGGCGCGGATTAATTTTTCCACCTATAAATTGTTTATGAGAATATGAGATAAAGAATTTTTAGAGAAATAAATTTGTCGTTCCCAGATATTATAACGGTGATAATTCGCTCTCACAGTGTGTAAATGAATAGGTATTATTCTTTTAAATTTTTTCTCAACTTCATATAGATAGTATACTAAGAAAAATGAATTAGTGTTGAATTGGTAAATAAGAATTATTAATATTTAATTAATAAATAAAAATGACTTGGACTAATAAGAATGGTTAATGTTTAATTAAATTATAGTAACAAAGGAACTCATTACAAATAATTCTCGATTTGAGAAAGAATTCTTGCAGTATGTGAAAAGTATGCTATTAATACAAAATTAGACATCGATTCATTGAGTGAAATATAATTACTAATTAACAGTAAATAAGTTTATTTTATAAATTTAAAAAAAATTATTTTGTATTTTAAAATAATAATACCTGAATATTTACAATTTTTGTAATTAAAACTCTTTTTAAAGTTAGTTTTAGGGTCCCATAAACAATTATGGGGGGGCTTCCATACAAACGCCTTGCTCTCAGGGATATTTATGACAAGACGCTAACAGACTATAGTTGTCGAACAATGTATATCTTTTTTAATATCTTGTTATGAGCCAGGAACGTGGGAAAAAATATTTTTAAGGCTCTTTCCGAGTGGGCGAGATTCCCCTCTCTGATCTGGTGAACACCAGGGAGTGCATTATCCGAGTCAGGGTGGGTGACAGGTATACAGTATGTGCTTTATCATTAGTATGGCCCCACATCTAATACAAATAGGTCGACGTTTCCTCTAAAATAAGTACGCATGAGTAATCATGGTGTTACCCGAACGGAATCTGATCCCTTCTAGATTAAAGCACTTGTTGCAATGCAAAAGTTAATTATTTTGTATTCATTTACCGTTATTAAATGTTATAAAAACTTTAAAATTTATTACTATTTTAAGTTAATTATATACTACGTACGAAATAATTTTTATTGTTATCTGTATATTGGTATCAGTGGTACAAATCAGACTTGCAATTAAAGGGACCTTCGTCGGTACCTTCAACTTAGCTATTGATGATGTCACAAGGAGAGTTTCAACAAGTCCAATTCCTGTTATTTTGAGCAAAAAATTCAGAAATTAAAAAAATATAGTACTACCAGAAAGAATGGTTAATTAATATTTTCTCGAAGATAATACTCGGACCCTATAGGATATGTATCGATGAAAATGAAATTGGGGAAATGAGCATGTAATGACAGGAGAGATCCATTGTAGTGAGGCTACAGTTTGTAATTGTATAAATAAGTAATGTGCAGTCAGTCATGTCGCAAGAGAAACACAAATCTTGGGGCGTTGCGAAGGAATGTAAAAGTTTGGAAGGAGTGTGTACCCAAGGGGGTCCTGGGCGGCTTTCATTTCAGCGTTTTCTCCGCGATTTAATTAAGAATTACCGCAATGCTTTAATTTACATACATCTCAGATGCTTTCTGCAGCCCTGAGCTGGGAGCGGAAGGAAGGGAGAGAAAAGAAGGGCAGGAGCTTCCATCTTCTTCTTCTTTCATGCAAATAATTTCAGAGTGAATTTTTTGGGGAAATATTCTAATGCGAAGAGTTCACGGGTGGTCTGCGTCTTCTCGTGTATGCCGATTCTCTTATTTGTTTTACTTACCAACTTTATAATTTTGTTATTACATTTCCCCTGGCTGAGAAGGTTAACTGGGGAAAGAAATTAGCATGAAATTGGTTAAAAATGACCTATATATAAATTTATTTAACGTATTCAAAAATTGCAGCCACTGGAGACGTTATAGAATATGTACAACATAATAAATAATAAAGTATCTAAAGGACAAAGTGAATAGTTAAAATAAATTCCACAAACTTTTTGTACTATTGCGGTCCTTATTTTTATTACAAATTTCGACTCGTGAGCTATTTGTTAATTTTTATTTAACACAGACGTTTTATATTTTAAATTAAAAAATCAGTTTGTACGTAAAAACGTTAACATTAAATTTAATATATCAATAATTATACAGTAAAAAGATTACAATAACATTTATTTTTACATCATATTTCTAAAAAAAACTTTGTAGGATAATAAAAAAAGCATTTTTAACAAATTTTATTAGTTTTAAATTTAAAACTTAGATTATGATTTTTATTTTGGAAAGTATTTGAAATTATGAGCATAAATTATCAACATCGTAGACGACGAGAAAAGTTAGATTACTGATATTTAAAGCATAAAAGAACTTATTTAAGAAATACAGCAAAAACTTTGAAACTCATCGATTTCTAAAGCTGAATGTGATGAATTGACTCAAGTAAGAATCGTTTTCGGAATACGATTAAATATACTTAATAGTGGTCGGAAAATAATAAAACGTAGTTCAGTTAAAATTTATAGTTAATTAGGAGAAATGTTTCCCTCTTAACTATTCAATAATAAGGATTTAAATGACTTTTAAACAAATAATACTATAATTAATTTTAATAAAATTACTTATTTAAATAAGATTATATCAGTCGCATTAAATATTTGATAATTTGAAGATTCAATTTGGTTTTCCATTCGGGTTCGAAGGAGGAAATACGATAGGCCAATAAATACGTACAACATTTCTGCTACGGAATCTGAAATTGAGGTATAGAATATAGTATTATCCGAAAATTATTATAAATAATGGTAAAAACCGTATTTATTTAAGCGAAGCTTAAAAATGGAAGCTCGCGTATATTTTGCTGGGTTTCCATTTTCGTTTTTTTTTGTAAAATAATAATATTAGTTTAAACGTCCAGTGTTTCAGTTTATGTAGCGAACGATAGAGGATAACCACTTTGTATTCTGATGTATTCAGTAACAAAAATATTGTTGATTTCCACTGTTATAAATTATTGTACATATAAAAAAGCATGCTTATGGAGAATAATATTTTATTAATTCACTATGAATATAAGTATGTAAAACAATAATAAGACATATATGTACAATTATAGGCCTATAGTAATCTCAATAAATATACAAAAAAGGTTTAAAGTCGTATAAATACGACGCTGTGGACGAATTACAGTCGTTTTAATTTTTATGGACTTAGAATTTATTGTAACTTAAATAAAACGTTCATTAAATTAAAAATTTACTTCGCGCTAGTTGATCCCTGGGTTCGAATCCTGGCTTGGGCTTGGGTGTTTGCGCCATCAAAGGTCTGAAGGGACTGCTGAGCCAAGCCAAAAAAAAAACTTAAAAAATAATTTATTTTACCATGATAATAATAATTAAGACAGACAACGAAGTAATTATTATTTATCAAGAGCACTGAGTAATATATCTCATGCAAATAAAGATGGAGAATTTGTTTTAATTTTTGAATCACGAAAGTTAATGCTAATTGATCATAAATTGTTGTAAAACGGAGAAACGGAGAACTAATAAGGGAATATTGTGTCACAACTTTCTAGTAGCTGCATCCAAAAAAACTGGATAGGCGAAACGATTTAGAATCAAAGTTTAGATTTTTTGCGACTTAACTACCTTGCAAGTCCACCTTCTAGTTGATATTTGCAATATATCTCTTTACGATCGACAGGCACAAAGGTCTTTCAATATTTTCTGCATCGTTTCTAAAGAATAGATCCATATTATTCTGCAAACCGAATATCAGAGAATCGCACCAGTTCAATATAGCGAAAAAGCGTCCTCGTAGACAAATGATCGGAATTCGTAGCGGGTGGCTCCGTGCTTTGTAGACTGCGGACAATGGCAGCGCAACAGTTATTATGAACAGAGGAATTTTTTTGATAAGTTGTTGTGAATTTTTGCATGGCGTAGCAAGTGGTTGGTTGCCTGTCGCGTCGGAGGAGGAGACTCTTCTCTCTCTCGTGAAGAGGAATTCCAGCCGGATTCCTGGACTGCGCCCCGCATAAAAGGGAGGGACTTTATTATACCCCCTGAATGTCCATATATATGCTGATGATATTATCTCCAAAATTAACTTCGTTCCCAAGTGATGTATGGCTTTGCACTTGCTAAATGGATTAGTACAAAGCTACGAAAGGTCTTACGACACTCGTTCGTTCGTTCAACACGAATCAAAAAGGAAACACTTTCAACCGTTGTGGAGATCAGAATTCCTCCTTCACCTTAAAAAGCGATTTATCAGTTCTGTAAGTAAATTATATGAAGCAATAAATTTTACAAGTACGACAAGTGAAATCTTACGCCACTCGTTCGTTCGTTCAACACGAATCAAAAAGGAAAACACTTTCAGAATAGACAGCAACCGACCGTTGTTGAGATCAGAATTCCTCCTTCACCTTAAAAAGCGATTTATCAGTTCTGTAAGTAAATTATATGAAGCAATAAATTTTACAAGTACGACAAGTGAAATCTCGAAACAGAAAAACCATCTATCAGGCTACGCGATACCAGAATTTTTTTATATGAGAGCCTGAAAATTTATATAGATAAATATCTACTATATTAAAAATGACATTAAAACACATTAATAGAGGAAATTGATGCTGAAGAGAAGTCTCGGAAATAATTATTTGTCGATGAAATATTTTTTCAGCCACTGTTGTAACGTAATTTCTCTGTGAAATATTTTAAACTTAAATATACAACATAAAGAAAGAAAAATAAAACATTACATTATTTTCAGTAAAAATTTGTACAAAAGAAAACGTAACGTGGAAATTTCTCTCGGGGTCGATTAAAATTTGCGAAACTTGGATTAGTGGCAATTTAACAAAAAGTTTATACATTGGTAATAATCATTACCGTTGAAATCCTTTTGTCTTTTCCTCGCCAGCTTCGTACTCTCAAAATCACTCAATTTTCTTCTTCTTAAATAAATCATTAACACTCCATTTTTTGTAATCTCGCGTTGTTCTCACTCTCATCCTTTCGTCACATTAAGCTCATCAAAGAGGTCCGCAGACAGATTTTTATCGTACGTCCGTTCCACAGAGACACTCCTATATCCCATAAGAAGCGCAAAAGTCTCCCTACTACGAATTCGATAAACTTTTCCACTGATTAAATTTTGACAGACCACTTGCAAGATAAGTAATACTTCACAAAAACATTCAATTTTTTCCAAGACTTAAAGTTAAAAATAATGTTTAGGCATCCCAATTATATTTCTTATCACACTGCAACCTATTTATCCCCACATTTACAGAAAAATAAATCTGCCCTGCCTCAAATGATCACGGCTGTCATTTAAAACTATGGCGTTTCGAGTAGAAAATCTAATCAACTTGAATTTAAAACTATGGCGTTTGGAGTAGAAATCTAATTAACTTGAGTTTAACGGGATGGTAAAATTTGGTAAATCGCTACTTTAACTGGCGATCCGTACCCATAATACACGCGAGAAGTTTCGTCGATGTGTTAATCTTCTATATAAATAAATGAAATTGCCAGCGGCGCATCATGCAAAGTGTCTGTTCAAACACACCGTAAGACGCACCTCTGCCATTCATTCGATTGTCGTGAAATTTTCCGTGTTTTATCGATGATCACCCCAAATAAGTTTTCTTTTGAAGATTTAGATTCATTCCGTCCCCTTCTTTCAGGCCGAAAGGCCCTAAAGACACGTAGAACTTGCAACAGGATAGATGATGACCTCACATAGCCTGTCAAACAAGACTATTAAATTGCTGTTTATCATGAAATAATTTCTTGACTAATTAAAAACCATAATTACATAAATAAAATTTTTCTTCAATTTAATAACAATGCAAAATATTTTATAAGTCGCAATGCAATGCACGTGGCTCATCAGAATTGCGACTCTGGTGCCTGCGGCGGATTTTTCTGTAACTAAACTCCGTTTCTTTCGACGCGCCATTCGTGAAAAATAATTTAAAATGTACTATTATGTAGGAAATGGTATATTATGTTTAACAGCGATATAATAATAAGTATTAATACTTCTTTTATTGGTGCATATTGATGATATTAAGATACAGGCCGTACGAACGCAATTTTATTTTGCTTATCTATACTTAACATTTTACGTGAATCAGACCCAAGAGATCTTCTCTTTATAAATATAATTATACGTTTCTGTCTATTTTTTGTATGTGTGTGTGCATATTTAAGGTATCAGGAGATCTCATGACTCGATTAAGGTACTGAGTCGTTATGACGAAATTCAGCTCTCGTAAAGTAGGGGGCGTGAAAAAGTAAATTTTCAAAAATATGACGCTATGAATGATCGTATATAAATAAATTTCAAGAACTAAAACATTTTTGTACATATAAACATATGATTCATCTTCTGGGAAAACTGTAATTTTTCCAAAAATTCATTATAAATGGGTTAAAAATATAATCTATACTTCTGTCCCCCTGTTTTCGACTTAGCTTAAAACTACTATTTCATTATTTTCAGACGGAGTTCATCTCGCCTTTTATAGCTTTAGATTTATAGTTCGATCGGGCTATAAATAGCACATACCTTTTTAGAGAAACGCGTGGTTTTTGTTGAATAAAATTTTACAGCAGTAAAATTCTTTGTGATTCAAAAAAACAAAAATTGCAAATTTTGTTCAAAACAAAAATTTTTTTTTAAAAAAATGGGAGTATTTTATTTGATGCGTAGGCTAAATATTTAAAAAATAAACATTTACTAAATAAAATATGGTAATATATGTCGTCTATTTTTAATTTACATTTAACCAACCACACACTCGTTATTCTAAATCGCGTTATCATGATCTTGTGTTGAAATGAGATCGATAATTGTCTCAATAAGATTATTAAAAGTATGCTTACATTTAGGATATATTTGCACTGCCATACTCTTACTATAAATCGATATATTACCGTTATATTGAATATATTTTGACTTTTTGTTACATGTGAACGGGTTATTGATTTAATAAACTAAAAAAAAATTAAGTTTCTTTTTGACGGAGTAACGCGATGTTTTTTTTTTGTGAACGTTGGTTCATCACAAAGACACCGTAGCACTTCATCGAACATTATTTTGAAAATGTAAATCTCACCTGGCGTGAATTTTTACACTCGTTCGGTAGACGATGTGTGTGTGTGTGTGTTTTTTTGGTGGAAATATATAAAAAAATCAGTTGAATTAACCGTAAACGTGAATCAAAGAAAGAAAAAAAACAACCCTGCTCGATTCACATGAAACGTGAGAACATGATCAAAATCAAGGGGTGGGGTGGTGGGGGGGAGTGATGATGTATAAATATTAATATTTGCGAAATTTTCCCGACGAGAACGACTGTACGGCGTCTTTCGTATATTCAAATTTCCATCGGATAACTGCTACAAATGCTAGTTAATTAGTGGAACCACGCCGAATACTTAGAGGGGTTCGGAAGCCTGCAAAATGCTTTTTAAATTAATGAATGCACTGTGTGCACTCTAACTTGAGTGAACATTTTCATTACGCACGTCGTTTACGTTCTCATTCAGGTATGGCGTCGGTAAACTGTATCGCAGCAATTTGGAACGTTTTGTCTCAGACTGTCGTCAGTGCTAAATTTAATAAGTGTTACCGATAAATCTGAAGAAAAAAACTAGTTCCTAAATTATACTAAATGAGGCATTTGACTAAATGGTAATAAATATGCAAGAATGTTTTTTTTTAAATAAACTTTATTTTAATTCGCATCTACTAAGGCCACTTATTCAGGTAATTTCTCAGCTCACTCTAGAGAAAAAGATTAAACGTACGCGTGATGCATAATAGTAATAACTTGAATTACGAGTAGAATCTACACAAAATTATTGATTGGGGATTCGGGACAGTTTGCATTTTCCGCGAGAGGTATTCGTCAGTCTTGGAATGTTTGTTTATAACAAATAGATTCGTAGCACATTTGAACGCAGGCCCTGTGAAATGGGACAGGATTAATATTTACAGAATTAAGAAATTTACGCGTTACGAACTGAAGTACTTACCGGATCTGCGAAAAAGGTAATGCAGTAAGTACTAACTCCCCAGAATCGAGTTATCGACTTTAGCGACCGAATTACCGTGCATTTTAGGGCGTTTTAAGCAGCGCAGAAGCTTATAGTAAAGTTAACGTTTCCTATCTGAATAAACTATCAGTTTAAAAATTAACTGTCGTCTGGAACGAGATTTGGTGGCTAATGAGATTGTTATATAGTCACCCACGCACCACAACTTTTATAAATTGTACAATAAATACAGATATATATATATAAAAGTATGGATGTGACGAGAGTTTAAACTGAGTGCGAACGCACCTCAGTGACGTTGGATGACGTCATCTCACGTTATCAGACCAAAACTCCGCTACGAAAATTAATTCACTGCAACTTATAGTAATTTATGCCTGAGTTACTTCAGGATTGATTTACTTTAATACAAGGCGAACTAAGGTGAATTAATACTACTCGTATAAACGGGAATATATAGTTCACTGGGGCAATTATATAGTTTTTTGAAAGCTAAAATTGTTTCTTAGGACCCCTCCAAAAAGTATTTGATGATTGTGTTGTTTTCTAATGGGGGACTATTCCTTGTGAAAGTCACCGACAGTTTTTTGTCATCCATAAACACAGCCTAGTCTAATTATTAGTTCTATTTCATTGCATCTGTAGCCATAATTTAAGAGAACTTTTTTTAAATTTACTCTGTCATTTTTTTATGGTAGTCTGTATTCCGAATATTCGAAATTATTTAATATTTTTGAGGTTAAAGGAATACCTAGCGATACAAAAATCATGAACACCAAGAGTAGAAGACAATAATTATGTAAATACAAAAATCTTAAAACCTGAATGTGAAGTGTTCAATCACTGGAGTTTTCACCCTTCTTAGTGAATATAAAGAGAGATAATTAATATCTGTCCTTGGTAAATCCTTATGAATTAGCAGACGACCATTACACATTCATTGTGTTTAAATGAACAGGTTGAAAATAAGAAGTTCTACAAAATCAACAGCTTAATAATCACAGAGACATAATTTTCCGATTATGATATTCTTCAATATATATGTTTGTGTGTATATGTAAGCAATTATGTCTGTATGTTTGTATATTTTTAACAGAAATTTAAACGGTTGAAGAAATTAAAACAAAACTGGGTTAACAAACTCTTAAAAATCCCTAGCATAAACTTGGGAGGAATTATATATAAAAATATATGTGAATCTGTGACGACTAACAGAGAGATTACAGGGAAATCCGCCATATTTAATTGCGCGTAATATGGTGGCTATTTGTTTACAATATTTTTTTACAATCAGAAGGTAGGATGATACAAATTTTTATACGCTCATTTTGTTAGATATCAATAAATAAATTCGTTAATGCTACTTGCTATAGTGACGAGTTGCTTTAATCATAACCAAAAAAAACTCTATTAATCAAAAATCCAAATTTTTCTAAGTGAGTTGAAGGATGGTTACAATTTTTGACTCGAAATTAAAAAGTAATCTATGTAACTGAAACAAGTTCCGTCTAGTATTTTATACAACGATAGATCTATGTGTATAAATGTATGAGAGTATCGTAATACGAAAGTTTTAATTTTTTTTAAAAAAAGTAACCGGTACTTTTAAGCGGTTATTATGTTGAAAAATCAACTAATAATTCGACACTGTATTTAATTTTTGTTTCGTGCAAATTCATCACGAAAAATTATTTTAGTTAGCCAAAACAAGGTTGAGGAAAAAAATTTTCCTTCCTTGTGAAAAGTTAAAATTTGTACGCTGAATTTGAGAAATAAAACAACTAAATATGTAATGGAATAATACAGAATAATTTAATAAGTTCAACACCGTACTTCTGAAAATTTTGCCCAATATTAGTTAATAATTAGTGTGCTTTTAATTTATTTACGTATTGTATATAATAAAGATTCCACAAATCAGTCAATTTAGTTTTATATCTATTAAAATAAGTTCTTTTGAGATTTTCGTATTAATCAAGCACTTTGTTGGAAGTAATATAAACGATTAATGGAAGGTATTGTGTCCCTCGTGTCACAATTATAGACTTATCTTTCAAGCTCCGAAATTTGTTTACAGGACACCGTCAAAGTAATTTAAGTTGGTGAATAGTGAGTGAGCCATACGGCGCTTATCGATCAATTGTGTTTCGCACACACACACACGAAATAAATTGCGTGAATTGGGGGGAAACCAAAACTTCTCGTGACGAGAATTCATATTCTGGCGGCACGTTCTCGATTCACCGCATTAATGGCAAATATCTTCCACCACCGTTCCTCGTTGGGCTGGAAATGAAATATCATACGTTTAATTGAACAGGGATTAATGAGGAACACATTCCAAGGAACGTCAGTAATACCTTCTGTCTGTCGGTCGGCGGAATGCGGAAAAGTCGTAAGACACCGAGCACGTCTTCTTTGTGATTCATTAATATTTTTCTTTCTAAAAAAGATCCGTACGAATTTCAGGGAATTCGAAAGGTTAAATGATAAATTTAAAGTAAATTAAGCAATTTGCAATTTTTCAACACTACCTTTTTTTATAATAGACCGAGTTTAATCCCTTTGTTATCTAAGTTCGTCTGTTTCTTTATTTAAAATACATTTTCCTTTTGCTGACAACTAATATTTTTGTACATCTGTCATCACGATCTAAGTAAAATCTTTATTATAGGATTGGTCCAATTGGTAACGAAATTTTAGTTTTTAATAAGTAAATGTGTTTCAGGCTGATAAGAATGATGACTAAAATTTCGTTACCAATTGGACCAATCCTATAATAAAGATTTTACTTAGATCGTGATGACAGACGTACAAAAATATTAGTTGTCAGCAAAAGGAAAATGTATTTTAAATAAAGAAACAGACGAACTTAGATAACAAAGGGATTAAACTCGGTCTATTATAAAAAAGGTAGTGTTGAAAAATTGCAAATTGCTTAATTTACTTTAAAATTATCGTCATTTACTTTAAATTTATCGTCTTCTTTGTGATTCATTAATATTTTTCTTTCTAAAAAAGATCCGTACGAATTTCAGGGAATTCGAAAAGGTTAAATGATAAATTTAAAGTAAATTAAGCAATTTGCAATTTTTCAACACTACCTTATTTTATAATAGACCGAGTTTAATCCCTTTGTTATCTAAGTTCGCCTGTTTCTTTATTTAAAAATTCTTTTGCTGTCAACATGATACTAATATTTTTGTACATCTGTCATCACGATCTAAGTAAAATATTT
Organism: Eucriotettix oculatus; assembly: GCA_034510155.1. Lineage (NCBI taxonomy): Eukaryota > Metazoa > Arthropoda > Insecta > Orthoptera > Tetrigidae > Eucriotettix > Eucriotettix oculatus. The sequence goes on along the minus strand of CM067381.1, from coordinate 71,784,074 downwards.
ATTATAGGATTGGTCCAATTGGTAACGAAATTTTAGTTTTTAATAAGTAATTGTGTTTCAGGGTGATAAGAATGATGACTAACCCTTTTCAGTCAAATTTCTCAGTGGAAACATTTAAATTGAAAGTAATCATTCGTGACTTGGAGGGCTCCAGATTTTTCCATTCTGATCTTCTAATATTCAGTTTCATAGCCTCCTTGGCTAACCTTTTACTAGAAGAAATTTTTGGTTGAATTTTAATTGAAAGCAATTCATCTGTTTTCTGTATTCTACAAAATCAAATTTCCTATCAGAAATGCTGTTTCAATTTTTTTTAATCAATATTCCATTCGTATTGAATTCTGTTTGATGGCATTTTGACTAAGGGGTGTGCATATTAAATTAATTGAATTATTTAAAAGGGAACAATATTGATATTACACGTAGAACAACCAACTATTTAACATATATCAATCTTTTCAGCAAAGTCATTAATCATAGGACCTTTCGCAGATGCAGAAATAATTTCATAAATGCAAACTTGTCGGACGTAATTACGTCTTGTTCAGGTAATAAAGATAATTAGTAGACCTTATAACTAAATATTAAATGAACTGCATAATTGTTGTGATGCCATTAAACATCGAGATAAATGTTGAAATAATGAACATTATAGGAAAAAATACATTAAATAGAAGTAATACAAAAGTTTTTCACAGTCGCTAGTAATATTTATTTCTTCTACTGGAAAGCTTTCGATTTGATCATAGCTATTATGCGAATTTGTATACGAGTGAAAAATTGGTTGAAGAAATAAAAATTTCTGTGAAAAAGACTTTTGATACTATTAAATACACTGTCAAAAAAATAAAGAATACTACTGAATAAATTAAATATTAAACTCAGCATTTAAAACATAATACGTGAATAACGTTGTAATATAGAATATTCGAAACTGTTGCAGTAAGTATGTGGGCGATTGTAAATCATTATAACGTCATCGTTAGTGATTCAATCCACCTACATTCTCCTATAGCACCACCATTAAAAGGCTTCTTTTCTTTTCTGCAACGTTTTGCACCCTTATAACGCCACACTCAATGCGAACATTTTTAGCAATGAATTACTAATATTCACACTTATATTACCCGTAATTAAATTCCGCTTTTTAACGAAAGCCTTCCTTGCTGTCTTACTATTTATGTCTACTATACTTTTACCGCCCCCAGTCATTAATCTCCTTCAAAATATGCACAACACACTTTGTTATTCCATTGTTTTCTATATCACCTTGGTTTTCCCTCTATTATTCCTCATGTTGTACTCCAAGATCACGTTCATGTCATTCATGATGTTTTCCAAGTCTTCTTCTGACTCACCTAATGCTACAATATCATCTGATAACCGTAGGAGTTTTTTTATTTTTTTCTCCTTGTAATATGATTCCTTTTCCAAATTCCGTTTTAACTTTCTTCGTCGCCTGTTCTGTATATATAACTCAAAGAGCATGGGCGACACTGCAACCTTATCTTACTCCTTTCTTGAATCTTTTCTTGTCCTTCAATTCATGTTTTGCTTTATGGTTACACATATTAGATGTGGAATTGATAACAATTATGACAGTGATCTTTGAAAAGAAAAGAACCCGTGCGTTTTTCTCAATCTTGATAGTCTTCTTGAAAAGTCCATAGGGTGAATTATTTTTTTTTTCGAATCTCAGATTTTGAGAAAAATTCCCAAATTTTCGCTTTGATTGGTTGGTTCAAGGTCACGCCGTTTGCTTAAGTAACCACTATCGATCTTCTAATTTAAAACAGATCCAGTGAATGCTTGTGCCTCTATCACGTGGTTTCGTTGCTCTTCCGTTTTTATTGCACGGTACTGCCTTTGAGAGTACAAAATAGTTATTTGTTACAGATTTAAATTAAGTCTAAGGGTAGTCAAGCGCCAACTGGAATGAGCAAATTGCTATGAACGGCGTTTTCTATCGTTATTAATAATTGGAATGTGCTCGGAGAATTAAGTGAAATCTTAAAGAAATTTGCAATGTTTGAAGAAGATGACCTGTCAATTTTAATTATTGGGGTAGTGCGCAATTCAAAGTTACATTTGCGAGTGGTCTGGCGCAATAGAGGGAACGTCTGTCCGTCCCTTGAGGCGATTGAAACTGCCCTCTGTTCGCACGTGAGCGACCGTGGAAAGGAAAGGAAAGGAGGGAGACGGGGAATTGAGGCAGGTTGTTTCCTACACGGCTCGTATCTCGAGTGTCAATGGCTTAGGAGCTTCATTCACGACGCCCCAATAAAGGAGCTTTCACGTCCAAGTGCAGTGCTTCTTCATATTGCAGCGTCTGGCGCCATCTCGCAGATTAGGAAAAACCGTCCTGCGGGAAAAGTGGCCTTTCTTTCCACTGCTTGCAATTGACGTAATAACCCATCGTACACCAACTTACGCCGCTAATCAATGCAGCTCGGTTAACGTCACCAAGTTTCTGCGATAAAAGACAACTTACGATATGGCAAAAGTTTCCCGTACGTGTTGACATTACCATCTTTGTTCGGTATAAAATTTTGTTTGTTACTATTTGGTTCTGATATTAATTTATTTCACTCTAGTCAGATAAAATTAAATTAAATACGAACGATACGTCGAGATCCTCTTAAAATATTCTAATTTTTTTTATTAAATTTTTTCTTCTCATTTTCGGCTGTGCTATTAATTTATTTCAATCTAGTTACATAAACTCAACTATTAAAACAGTAATGTTTAATTTCGCGTTATTTGATAAAAAAACTGTATCTTGGCGATGAGGGACGACAGTTGTCATGCAATTAATTTGAGGATTTTTAAACTCGACTGAATGAATAATTTTACGATTCCACCACAAGCTAACGACTAGGAACTATTTATAATATGTGCAGGTAACCTTACACTCAAATAGTGATTGAAATTCAGCGGTAAACCGCGTTTCCGAATTTCCGGATCAGGCAAGAGTTTTCTCTCGTAAACATATTTTTTTTTATTTGTAAATCAAGCAAAAACGAAGTAAAATGCCTGTGGGAGTTTCTCTCGCAGGCATTTCCCCCCCAGAATGACTGCGGGGCTCACCTGATTATGTCGGGAATGCCTCATACTCTCTCTGTTTTTTTTTCATCAATGTTCTCACATGCGGAGACACCTTCACCTATTTTGGGAGGTATATGTACTGGGGTCGAAGACCTTGGGCATGTGGCAAGAGTTGTCCGCTGATCCCATTGGATCAGTAGGCCAACTGCCTCCTGAAATTTGTGGAGACACGGAGAAGGGAATGCTGCGACTCCACAGCCAACTCGTCTCCCGTCATTCGGAAGGGCGTGAGAATAGTACCCAATGCCCGACCTACCTGATGCAGGTTTTACTAGGGTTTTCCCTGCATCTCTTTAGGTGAAACAGCGGATAGGATCCTTAATCCACAGCCTAAGGGCCCTAGTCAACCCTTGGCTGCCTTGCTCTATCTTCCGCATCCCCCCTTTTCAATTCCCTTCCTATGCTATTAGAGGGATGTTGCCTGCTTCAGGATCACCCTCATGTAGCCTGTTAACCCCCCTCCCTAAAATAAATAACATTCATTTGTGATTGGTTCAGTGGCATTACAATTTCTGTTACACGGATCCTCAATAGTGAATTAAAGAGTAAACTGAATATATTTAATTTTTGAAAATCACTTAAACTAACTCTGTATTTTCACTCTAGTGTTTTTAAAACAAGTACTTCACAAAATGATTATATCATTTAACTTTAAAAAACTTCAGAGATTTGTTATAAATTTAGAACTCTTTGTCTTTAAGATATCTATACAACTCTTAATAAACCACAGATTGAAATTTAGTGTCTACTTCTATTAGAAAACACAAATAAATGGATAACGCAGCTAGATAGTCAGAAATGGAATTTTTTAATGAGAAAATTAAACATAGCAGGAAGTATCATGCCTACGTGGGAACTTCTACACGTGCATATAAATATTTATACAAATAATTTATCTCATCAAGTTAAAAATGGAAGAAATAACATTCCAAGTGCGCACGTGTTGTACACACATTGCAGCTGAAAGCCAGAGGCTCGCGAGATAAATTATTTTTATAAATATGCAACCAAAAGAGGTTTTCAAGTAGGGAACGATACGTCCAGTTATTCTTAATATATTTTAAATTTTTCATTAAAGTTTTACTTTTCTCTAGTTGCCTGGGCTATTAATTTATTTCACTCTAGTCGGATAAACTCAACTGTGGAAACAAAAGTGTTTAATGTTGCGTTAATTAATACAAAACTGTATCTCAGCGATGAGGGACGAGCGTTGTAGTGCATCTATTCTGAGGGTCTTATGTTCGACTTTTACAGTTCCATAAGATGCCCACGACTCAAAAAAATCTCAATTACTTTCTCTGCTCTCCACACTTTCATTACACAAATATCCTTTTGGTCTCGTTACTTTTCTGAACTCTCCTTCCCTTTCTCCTCATTTTCGTCCACCTAGGCGGATATCACTCATTGCCACAAATATTTTTTTTTCACATCACCTCGTATCTTTTATCGCTGCTATATTTTTTTAATCTGAAAAATTATTTTCCTGACAAACATAGATTTTCGCCATTCTATTTTCCGAGATGATTCGTTAGCGCCTCAGTTTAAACTTATACTCTTTGAGGCAAACTTTCAGGGAGACTGGAATTTGAAAACAGTTATTTATGGTTAGGTATCTTATAATTACCAGTTTTCACTTAAATTTTGGCATGTATTTTTAAATCACAGATAGAAACTTCAATTTTATTTATTGGTATAGACTAATTTCCTCAACGCATTAAGTTTATCATTGACTGGGGCCCCCGGGCTGTGGTTTAATCCTACCCGGTGTTACACCTAAAGAGATGCAAGGAAAACCCTAGGAAAACCAGCATCAGGTAGGTCGGGCATTGGGCATTATTCTCACGCCCTTTCGAATGACGGGAGACGAGTTGGTTGTGAGTCGCAGCATTCCCTTCTCCGTAACTCCACCAATTTCAGGAGGCAGTTGGCCAACTGATCCAATGGGATCAGCGGACAACTCTTGCCACATGCTCAAGGTCTTCGACCCCGGTACATTTACCTCCCAAAATAGGTGAAGGTGTCTCCTCATGTGAGAACATTGATATAAAAAAGAAACAGAGAGAGAGTATGAGGCATTCCCGACATAATCAGGTGAGCCCCGCAGTCATTCTGGGGGGGAAATGCCTGCGAGAGAAACTCCCACAGGCATTTTACTTCGTTATTGCTTGATTTACCAAATAAAATTTTTTTTATGCTTACAGGAGAAAACTCTTGCCTGATTTTCTCCATCCGGAAATTCGGAAACGCGGTTTACCGCTGAATTTCAATCACTATTTGAGTGTAAGGTTACCTGCACATATTATAAATAGTTCCTAGTCGTTAGCTTGTGGTGGAATCGTAAAATTATTCATTCAGTCGAGTTTAAAAATCCTCAAATAAATGCATGACAACTCTCGTCCCTCATCGCCAAGATACAGGTTTTTTTTTATCAAATAACGCGAAATTAAACATCACTGTTTTAATAGTTGAGTTTATGTAACCGGATTGAAATAAATTACTATCTCAGCCGAAAATGAGAAGAAAAAATTTAATAAAAAATTACTTAACTTAATTTTATCTGACTAGAGTGAAATAAATTAATATCAGAACCAAATAGTTACAAACAAAATTTTATACCGAACAAAGATGGTAATCAGAATATAAGCCGTACATGTCAACACGTACGGGAAACTTTTGCTATATCGTAAGGGTCTTATTAAATTTGATTTTCAAAAATTAAAATATATTCAGTTAACTCTTTAATTCACTATTGAGAATCCGTGTTTTTACAGCATAATTTCGTCTTTCTCTTAGTTGAGATTCAATTTTTTTAGCTAGTCAATTACAGCCCCTTAACTCATTTTAATTGAATATCATATTCGTACTAAATTGCCAGTCTCTTGTGTCTTGAATTTCAAAGTAGTGTTTTATTAAAATTGGAATGTATTTATTTAACTGAATTGAGTTTTAAATAAGCTTATTATAGGTACAGCTTGGACTGCGCTCGTGTGTGTTATTATTGTTGAAGCTATTTGCGCAGACAGATTCGCCCTCATGTCCGGCTGCTTTGTAGATAGGCCTGCATTGCTGTTGCGGGTGCATTGTCCTTGTACGGTAATGATTTCTCTGCGCTCGTGTTTGTATGTGTGTGATGGGCGTCCCCAGACTTGCACGCAATCTGCTGACATTCCTTGTGAAACAACTGTCTCATTAGCAAATGAGGGGGATGGAACCTTTCCATTTCCCCCGCGCCATCAAAGAGTTTTACGAGCGTTTGCTGTTAATTGAATTGCAACCATATGCGTGCAACTGCAAGGTTCTCTGAAGTTGCACCAGAACAAACAGGTCAGTTTACCAATAGTTATCCATCCACCTCTAAGTCGCATTTCCTGAAATTTATTCCTAGTAAATACATGAAATGTAAAGCAAGTTTAATTTCGAAGAATATGAAGAGGTTTTTGCGTGTTAACTCCACTAATTACTACTTATTCTATTATAAAAATTATTTTTTGGTATATTCCAAAAAAAAATAGAATTGGGCATCCAGTTTAAAGGAACTATCCAACAACATGTTCGCTACGTATTATTTCTCTCCGTTGACTTGTCGAGAATGTCAATCAATCAGATTCTAACATAAGGTCATTTTATTGTTGAGTATTAAATTAAAAGACTCTAAGCAATGATTTCACTTCAGATTTTGGCGCCAGTTCACGCAGTCGTTCGGTTTCAGTGACAGTATTACATCATGAAGGGGGTAATGTTAAATCTTTACAATATAAAAAAAATATTTTGCAAGCAACCTTTAAAAAAATCCAAGACTCTGGAAGGGCGTGAGAATAGTACCTAGCAATGCCCGACCTACCTGATGCAGGTTTTCTACGTTTTTTTTCCCTGCATCTCTTTAGGTGAAACACCGCGTGCAGGGTAGGATCCTTAAACCAACCATAGCCCGGGGACTACCTTGCTCTACCTTCCGCATCCCCCCTTTTCAATTCCCTTCCTATGCTATTAAAGGGGAGTTGCCTGTTTCAGGATCACCCTCATGTAGCCTGTTAACCAAAAAAAAACATAGAACAGTAGCACCATTGAAGGAGTGGCGCGTGGTGATTCTTCTTCAGTCCCTAACCCCAAGTTCTCGTGTCCATGAGGAGCACAAACTTCATGTCATTCCCCAAGATTCTAGTCCATGAGGCGCTAGAGCATTGACAGACCTCAGCAACTGTAAAGCGTCAGGAATTGATAAGATTCTGGTGGAGTTGATCAGATAGATCATCGGGCGAAAAAGGAATATCCTGAACGGATACTATGCGAAATCTACGAAACAGGAAGAAATCCAGAAGATTTTAATACAAATATAATTATAAACATACAAAAGAAGAAGTATCTCATGCATTAACGAAAATAGTATGATGGAACGACAAACAGGAGAAGATCCCTTTGGTTTTAGGAAGAATGTAGGGACAAGAGAAGTAATGGATTTTGAACAGGACAGGAATAAAATATAGAGAAAGAAGGCGTAACCACAACCTCAACAGAAGGCCGCCACCAGTAATTAGAATAGAAGATTAAGAAAAAGAAAGCAGAAATCAAGAAAGGATTTAGACAAGTATTGAGTCTGTCGCACATGCTGTTTAAGTAATATATAGGAAAGGCGATGAAGAAAGTTCAAACTGAACATGGAAAAGGAATCATACTACAAGGAGAAGAAAAATAAAAACCCTATGCGTTGCGGTTGATGTTATAGTATTAGGGGAGTCAGAAGAAGACTTGGAAACCATAATAAATGGCATAAACGTGGTTCTGGAGAAAGAGTTCATTATGGTCATTATTAGAGAGAAAACGAGTGCAATGGTAAACAGTGGAATAACAGAGGGTGTTATATTGGGAAGGGATATTTTTAGGAGGTTCAGGAATTCTTTTACCTGGGCAGCATAATAACTAGGGATGGTAGAAGTATAGTAGACATAAAGAGTAGGATAACACAGGCAAGGAACTCTTTCGCTAAACAGGGTAATTTAATTACGGGCAATATAAGTGTGAATATTAGGAAATCATTGCTAAAAATGTTCGTATGAAGTGTGGCGGGTGCGAAACGTGGATGGTAGGAGTTGCGGAAAGGAGAAGAATAGATGCCTTTGAAACGAGGCGCAATAAGAGAATTCTGAAAACCACATGGGTGGATAGAATCACTAACGAGGAAGTTCTAAACAGAATAGAGGGAAGAGCGAAAAATATTGAGGACGTTGGCCAAGAGAGGGGATAAATTAATCGGCCATGTTTTAAGAAATGAAGGTCTGGTAAAAATTAGCATTAGAGGGAAGTGAACCGAAGTGAGAGGTCATTATGAAAAGGCTTGCGCAAGACAGGTTAGCATGCAGGGTTGCAATAGACCAGTCTTAGAACTGAATACCACAACAACGTGATTTATTTAGTGATATTGGCTCATGGAAAAGAGAATATAATTGGGGAATTTTGTAACTGTGTTTTGCTACAGTTGTACAGATCGAACAATTTTGCAGAATGTTGATAGCGGATCGGAATATTTGAATACCTTATTTTTCTCGTAGATTGCTGAAAATATCGTACACAAATCAGGACTGTTACAATGGGATTAAAATTACCAATCCTATTAACAGTAAAATCGCAAAAAAAACGCGTTTGCTTTCCAAGAAGCGTGACAATAATTTTTTTTCCCCACTCTTCAGCTCTCCGAAATATGATTTATAATACCCAAGTGTGCAGAAGCTTGCCATATATGAGTTTGTATCAGTCACACATTGATTGGCCATCAATTAGCTGCACACCGGGGCGACCAGTGTCAATCAAATGAATAATTACACCAACATTTCTGAACCAATGAAACATGAAATTTCCAATTGATACTTGAGTTCCAATTATAAAATTCCCTACATTTATTAACTCTGGCACAATCGGTAATTCCTTTTTTTTTGCTGTGGGCTGTCCAGAAAGAAATTTATTTTATGGATGATGTTCATTTTTCATTGGTAGAAAAACTGAAGCGGAAACTAGTTCCTGTGTTATATATATACAAATAAGATCGCAGACGATATTAATTTACAAAATATTATTTATAACCCAATTTCACGAACCATTTACCAAATAAGAGAAGATAATACTTTTTTTCTAAGAACGACTGTTTAAGAAAATATAATTATATTGCAAAGTAATTAGATGGTAATCACGTGGATAAATAAAGCTTTACTCATATTTATACATATATATCCATAAAAAAAATCGTATTTTGGATGAAGAGTTCTCGGGATTCCAGTCGGGTGATGTCGTTTGTCTTCAGAAGATGGCGGAGAAACGTTGTGGACTACAAACGACGTCACCCGACTGGAATCCCCCGAGAACTCTTCATCCAGCATCTTGGTCGGGAAAATCTACGTTCTCAAATCGTATTTTCATTGTTAACTTCAACGTCTCTTCACGTTATCCTTTGCCAAAAATTCGTTGGCCTCAGTGTCTTTCATTATTGAGTTCGAACAACCGGTTTTCTGGCATCGATTTACCAATATTCACCATCGCTAGTGAATCTTATTGCAACCAATTTGGCTCGCACTATATGCTCACCCATCGTTCAGTACCACGTCACACTACAATTTCTTTCTTTATCCTGAAGTCTCAAGAAAAAAGGGGAACAAAATAGCCTGTTATGCTTCATACCAAAATCAATAACTGTTGGAGTCGGATGATTTCACGTATTGTAACTTCCTATCATTTCTTGATTATATTAAAGCTGAAAATTCAGTTCGCTGTTTCATTTTATTGTCTCAGCTCCTTCACTACGGAATATGAAACGTGAACCATTTTATCTAATCCTAGTTCTTACATGGTGAGCTTCCTGCTCTTGGTTTTCATGATTCTAAATCTCTTTTGATTGTAGATCCATGGTCAATGACTTCAAATTGCTTGAATTCTCTGGTACGTATGTGGCTGATGTCCGAGTTTCGATATAGTCTGAAACGATCCAGTAGAGAGATTTCAATCTTATTCCTATTTGATAATAGTCTTCTTACATGGAAACAGACAGAAATACGTATGTAAACACATTCATATTCATCAATGTATCTTAGGACATTTTTTTAAAAAGATTAAGCTGCAAACGTATTATTCTCTAAATGCAAGAGCAGGATTCAGATATTTTGCTTTTCAGATCTCTTAGTTTTATTGATTAACATTTGGAAATTCTCAGTAGAAATTTTTAAAATATATACAAAACAACATAAAAAATATATCCCCAAACACGAACAAAAAAAAGGAAGGAAACAAAAATGTTGCAACTATTAAGAAACGGGTCACAGTTCTCTGCACTTCTCCTCACTTATATTCACAATAAACTAATTTACAAATAGCCGCTGTCGTCTTGCACATGACAGAAGTCCGCGGTTCAAATCCCGGAATGGGCACGGCTGCACTTGTGTATGTCATAGTCACGAAAACTGGGATTAAGACAGAAGGAGAATCGATACGCTGAACACGAACCACTCCAAATTCTATGTGTGTGTGATTGGAAGATGACTGTCCGTACTTGTCCAGGTAGCTCAAGAAGAAGGAAAGAAAGAAAGAAAATGCTTATTATAATGTAATTATATTCTCCATTACACATTTTATTGGTGCAATTAATTGTGTCAAATAATTCCCTATCATAAGTCGTTATTTTCTGATCGAATGGTTTATCCTCTGTTACCTGGCTACTGGAATTTAGGAATGATTTTCCATTTTAGATAAGTAAGTTTGAGGTAAAAAATTAATGTTGAACTTTATCTTACTGTCTCTGTAATCTCTATCACATATTTCTCCGCTGACTGATCCTGTTCACAGTTTTCTCTGCTATTTTACCCTCTACTTTCATGACAGCTTCCCACTGGTATTGACACTTCGCTTTCGTTACACTTCCGTCCCATGAAATTACATCCAAAATCGGGTCCTGGCCACGTTCAATTTCCGCCTCAACATTCTGTGCTCTCTCACCTCCAGTTTATTCACTCAAATCTGAACTTGTAATGGGGTCTGTCCAGTCTATGGCTGTTCAGATTGTCTTCTGTCTGGAGCGGCATAAAGTATACTCGTATCACTTATATGAAACTTTTGTTCTCTGGACTTTCCCAAATGGGGCGTCGGAAAGTAAGAGCACTGTTTCTATGTATAGCCTAATTTTGTGACACTTTTGTCTTTACTAACAGAAAGAAAATTTCGACTCAATCTAAGTTTAGTGTAGTGCAGTGTAGTGAAGTGATCAGTGCTGCGAAATCTCTAAAAATATACTACAGTGAATTATATTTCCAGGGGAAACAATAGTATTCATTGTTTTAAAAAAATTCATTTCTAATAAAATGATTTTTTTTGGTTAACAGGCTACATGAGGGTGATCCTGAAACAGGCAACTCCCCTTTAATAGCATAGGAAGGGAATTGAAAAGGGGGGATGCGGAAGGTAGAGCAAGGTAGCCAAGGGTTAACTAGGGCCCCCGGACTATGGTTTAAGGATCCTACCCGGTGTTTTACCTAAAGAGATGCAGGGAAAACCCTAGAAAACCTGCATCAGGTAGGTCGGGCATTGGGTACTATTCTCACGCCCTTCCGAATGACGGGAGACGAGTTTGCTGTGGGGACGCAGCATTCCCCTCTCCGTGTCTCCACCAGTTTCAGGAGGCAGTTGGCTGACTGATCCAATGGGATCAGCGGACAGCTCTTGCCATATGCCCAAGGTCTTTGACCCCAGAACATATACCTCCTAAAATAGGTGAAGGTGTCTCGGCATATGAGAACTTTGATAAAAAATACCCAGAGAGAGTGCGAGGCATTCCCGACATGATCAGTCACTCTGGGCTGAAGCGCCTGCGAGAAAACTACCGCAGCAATATGCTTTGCCGTGCCGACGATATTGTAGTAGTATTACATGAGGCAGAAGAAGACTTGGAAATCGTAAATAAATGACATGAACGTGGTCATGGAGAAAAGAGTTCAATTTGACGATTAATAGAGGTGAAACGAAGGTAATGGAGTGTAGTATGCGAAACAGAATAACATAGGGTGTTAGATTGGGAAGACATACATTGAAAGAGGTTAAGGAACTCTGCTACTTAGGAAGCGTAATAACTAGGGATGGTAGAAGTATAGTAGACATAAGGAGTAGGATAGCACAGGGGCAGGGAAATTTCTTACGGCTAATATACGTATGAGTAGTACGAAATCATTGGTTAAAATATTCGTATGGACTGTGGAGGTAAATGGGTGCAAAACGTGAACAATAAGAGTAGCAAAGTGTGGTGCTATAGGGAAAATAAGTGTGCATATTAGCAAATCGTTGCTGACATGGAGCGTGGCGTTATATAGGTGCGATAGGAGTTGCGGAAAGGAAAAGAACAGAGGCCTTTGGAATGTGGTGCTGTAGGAGAACGCTGAAAATTAGATGGGTGGATAGAGTAACTCACGAGGAAAGTTCTAAGCAGAGTAGGGGAAGAGCGGACAATATGAAGGGAAGGGATAGATTAATAATAGGCCACGTTTTAAGACACGAGGGTCTTGTAAAATTAGCATTAGAGGGAAGTGTGTGTGTGTGTGGGGTAGGAACAGAAGAGGGATGGAGTACGCTAAGCAGATTAGGGAGGATGTTGGTTGTGCTAGTTATGCGGAAATGAAAAAGCTTACGCAAGTATGGTTAGAATTGAGGGTCTGAATAGGAGAATGGAGAACCTATTAATAGAAAGACAACGCGTAGGGAGAAATTCTCTCGTTACAGGAAACTAGTCCATAGTTGTAAGATTACTTAGGGCTAAGCGCCGTGCGCTGTATGCGAAGTTGATACGCTTATTAGGCGGCGGGGTTGGCAGCCTGCTGCTTTGCGCTTATCGATTGTAGGGGAGGCGATCGCGGGGCTGGGCAGATGTCATCCCGGCAGATGCTTCACGCACCTGCCTCCGCCACGTGCCTTGTCTCACACGTACAGCTCACTGCCAAAAATATGCACAGCACGTCCATACACATACTACTTCTTTCCTACCATTTTCTCTCTCTCTCTCTCACCGCAGCCTGCAGAAACAGAACACAGGACTATTCCCAATACATATTAGTAGCTAGGAAGAATCTCTACTAGAATATTTATAGCAACGGTTCCATTCCTGATACCATAAATTCCTGTTGTACTTTCCAGTCCTTCGACTACTCTGACGTAACTCTCGCTGCTAACCAACCTGTGCAAAGCTTTTCATTTCAACAAAACTATCACATCCCACAACGTCCCCTAATCTTCTCATCCTATTCCCTTCCCTGACCTCCCTCTCCTCTTCTTCCCCCACAAACTTACCTCTAATGTTAATATTACAAAAAAACCTGGCTTATTAACCTATCTCTTCTCCTGGCCAAAATCCTCCAATTTTTTCTCTCGTCTCTTCCTCTACTTACTACTTCCCGGTAGTTACTCTATCCACCTATCTCATTTCAGCACATTTCCAAAAGCTTCTTTTCTTTTCAACATAACTATCACATTCCACAACGTCCCTAATCTTCTTATCCTATTCCCTTCCCTGACCTCCCTCTCCTCTTCTTCCCCCAAAATCTTCCCTCTAATGTTAATCTTACAAAAAAAACTGATGTGGGCCTATTAACCTATCCCTTCTCCTGGACAAAATCCTCAAATTTTTTCTCTCGTCTCTTCCTCTACTTACTACTTCCCGGTAGTTACTCTAACCACCTACCTGATTTTAGCATTCTTCTATAGCACCACATTTCGGAAAGCTTCTTTTCTTTTCAACATAACTATCACAACATCCCACAACGTCCCTAATCTTCTCATCCTATTCCCTTCCCTGGCCTCCCTCTTCTCTTCTTCCCCACCCCACAAACTTCCCTCTAATGTTAATCTTACAAAAAAAAACCTGATGTCTCAAAGCGTGGCCCTTTTAACCTATCCCTTCTCCTGGCCAAAATCCTCCAAATTTTTCTCTCGTCTCTTACTCTACTTACTACTTCCCGGTAGTTACTCTATCCACCTACCTGATTTCAGCATCCTTCTATAGCACCACATTTCGAAAAGCTTCTTTTCTTTTCAACATAACTATCACAACATCCCACAACGTCCCTAATCATCTTATCGTATTCCTTCCCTGGCCTCCCTCTTCTCTTCTTCCCCCACCCCCCACATCTGATTGGCCCCTACACGTGGTAGTCGATAAAAATTACTATTTACAGACAATAATACACTGCTTTTGAATCTCTCTGCATGACGATGATTTGTTCTGCTATTGTTTTTTTTTAATTTTAACAATGTAGCGGTTACTTTTCCCGATAAATTATTTAATTTCTCTTTTCTTATTTTACAGTCATGACCACCAGCCCTAACACGAAAATAGTGTTTAAGAAGCTCGACACAGAATCTCAATGTAAGTTTATACCATTTTTTAATTGAATTAATTTAACAAATTTAAATTATAATTTCTTTATCATTTTAAGAAAATTAACGTCAAAGAAGAAAATTTTCCCTTGATTAAAAATTAAAGACTTTTTATTTATTTTAAACCTTAATCATGTGATTAAGTTCAAAACTCAGAACAATAAGAAAAGTGTTTCTGCTAAATTTTGATACCGTGATAAGTATTTGTATAACAGAATTACTTTCACATGATCCATCAGGGGATTAAAAATATTATCAATTTTAGTTCATTGCCCTTACATGGACGTCACATAAAAATTATTTTTGCGCTGCATTCGTTACTCAATTATTAAAATAAGCTATTTTGTATAAGTTTTAATATTTTATGACTCATCAACGTTTAATAGCTAATCATAATTATAAAAAAATTATGGAGTAATTCTTTTAATGTTCATAAATATACAACTGTAGATTCCGAAGAGGAAATATACCGCAACGTTAAATGTGAAACGAATATCATACGACATAATTGAAAACTGCGATTAGAGTAATTAAATTATTTTTATCATGGGGAGCCGTAATTTTATTCCAATGTCAATTTTTAAAAAAAATGGATCTGTGCTACGGTGGTTACAAACGAATCGTTGAACGTGTAATTACCATCTTTTGTTGGATATTATGAAGGGAATAATGGGATTACGTGAGTAGATATACGCAAACAGAATTTTTTGATTGAAATATGAAATCAAATATTTATTCTGGGGAGTAGTAAATTTCTGCGAGGCGATGAGGTCAGGAGTTATTAGATTACATTCAACGGATGCATGAAAATGAATTAAGAGGGACGATGAAGTGTTCATTAAAGGATAAAAAGCAGGTTATTTTCAGCGTGTTCAAGTATTTTACTGTTAACATTTTAATATTGATCTATTGTATGAAAATGTAGACGATGAATGATCATCGTAATATTTCGGAGAGTCTTTCGAGGATTTTGACACAAATCAGTTTGAGTTTCAAGTGCGCTGGGGATTGACCAACACCAATCAAAAACACCCAAGCACGTGCCAGGAATCAAATCCTGGACCTCCGAGGTACGAGACAGTGTCGCTAACCACTATACCACACAGACCGGCTATATTTTTACCCTAGTAATTAAATAAAATTAAAATAATCGTCGAATACTGGGGAACACTTTTTTTTTAAAATTTTCACAAACATTTCCTTAAATTTAGAATTTGACAATATAAATTTCATCAGGGTGTTAAATATATATTTTAAAATTATTTCAGACAAAATTTAAATGTTCAAATATATAAAATATTACGCCCTGGGCTGCATAAATGGACGGTTACAACAGAAATGTGATTTTTATCTAAATTAATATTTAACTACATACTTCAAAAGTTACCTGATGAAGTCCTAAACTTGGGGACGAAACGTTGTAGAAATTTAAATGTTCAAATATATAAAATATTACGTCCTGGGCTCTTACAACAGAAATGTGATTTTTATACAAATTAATATTTAACTACATACTTCAAAAGTTACCTGATGAAGTCCTAAACTTGGGGACGAAACGTTGTAGATATTGAATATAAACTTGGATTAAAATAAATAAAAAGACGGTCAATTAGTCAGAATGTAATTTTATTACTATTTAATAATTAAAAATTGTAAGTTTGGAACCATTTTTTTAATATATAAAGTAATTATAACATAGAAACCACATTTAATCTTTTGAATTGTTATATTTTTGTAGTATACCTGCTGATGTCTTGAAAGGAAGACGAAACGTCTCATTTTTATGAATTAAATAGTAATAAAATTGTATGCTTACTTATTGGCAGTCGTTTTTATTTATTTTAAAATTCTAATCAAAAAACTATGTGAATTGGCCAATTTATTTAATTTTATGTAATTCTTTCGAAACGTAGATGTTAACTTATATATATTACTTTAGCATCATTTTTTTTTCATATTTATGAAATAGTATTATATTGAATAATTTTCCTCTTGACTCAACTTTAAAGTACGTGTATTATATAGTATTGTGACACCGACTGTTAATGTCATTAGCGGCTGTAATTTTTATCTATGTGAGGATTACTCAAACGACACAACTTGGAAGCCCTTGCCAGGATTCGATGCCCAGGGCCTGTATGTGGCGAGGTAGAGATACTTTCTTTTCTAGTTATAACAGTTATAACTGTTGAATCAGTGATGAATATTGGAGCTCTAGAGGACTGTACCTATAAAAATATACAGTTATGTAAAGGGCAAACTTTTTATGTCCATTGTAGTGAAAATTCCTGTTTAGTGCGAGATGAGCAGGGATTATTTCATTGGTATAACATAATATTGAGGAAAATAAATCTGACAGTTTTGGTATAAATAACTATTATTTTAATGTAAACAAATATATTGTAGAAGATCCGGCGTTCCTCCGTATTCGAGGATTTAAATGCTTTTTGGGCGCCAGGTATTTTTTTAATAAAAATACCAAAAAAGTGGATTTTAATAACTTTAATCCATTTCAGAACATGAGAAAAATTATCACTACAGGGCGTGGTCTTTCTCCGTCCGCAACTGCCGACACATCCTTCTCCTTTCACTACCCCATGACGACTGCTCGAGTCTCGCCAGACTCCATTGTTGGCCCGAGTTGCGACAATTACAACTCGCAAGCTGGCCGGCATTGTTGCGTGTAACTTTTCATGTTGTTTGTAGTGTTACCGTCTGACTTGGCTTGCACAACAAATACATATACGTCAAAAGGTGTTTTCATGTGTAATATGATAATCACTGACCGAAGAATATAGACAGTGTGTGTGAACGATTACCGAAATATATGTCGGCTAAACATTACGAAACGATTTTTACATCAGTACATGTGATCGCCGCGTAGAATACGATACACGGGGCACAAACGACGCAGAGATGATAAAATTATTATTTTTTTTTCGATTTGTTATGTCTCTCCTTTGCATGAATTCTCCTCCTGCGTCGCTGTATATTGTGTGTATTTTTTTCATCGTGACACACGTTGGTGAAAATAAACGCGTCGTGCACGGAAGAACGAACGAAACGCGCGAGTTGTACAAACAAGTTTTGTTGTTGGTCAACGCCGCTACATCAAACAGTCACTTGAGAAGAATAATATAACATCAACTGTGCGCGCCGTGTCGCCAACAACATCCCCAAAGTTTGTATGACACCAAAGTGAATTGAGAGCAGGAAATTTAAAAGTTGGTCAGACCAGATGTTGGAATATTTTCTGGGAAAAAAAACCAACAACACGTCTTTACTTGTAAAGTATTGTCAAGATATGATTTTTCTGATTTATAAATTTTCAACGTTACTATGATTATAATATGAAACTTTTATTTCGACTTCTTAAAAGTGAATGATTTTTAAACACTCTCAAATTGAACATAACGACGGCTTGATAGACGGAAGACGTCTTATGGAAGGGTTAATATGTAAAATTATTAAATATACGTTTCGTAATATGGGTTTCGCCAATTTTTTTTTTCAATGTGTTCGTCTGAAATATTTCTGCTGAAAGTCATAGCTAATCATTTATTCGCATAACAATTAATAGACACATATTCTTCGAGTGATATATATATATTGTAATATACTTTTTTGGGTATAAAACATTTATTAATTAACAGAACAAATTATGATCAATTTTAAAATTTTTCATTTATTAATTTAAAGTGAATACACGGGCTTAATCTCAGGGGATTTTGGGTCTCTCAAGAGATGGATGGAGTATGCAGTAGCTGAAAAAAAAATTGTGAAACTTGCTCATTGCTCTGGATAAATAATATTTAATGATTTTTCTTTCTATTTTCAGCTACTGCATACTCCATCCATCTCTTGAGAGACCCAAAATCCCCTGAGATTAAGCCCGTGTATTCACTTTAAATTAACAAATGAAAAATTTTAAAATTGATCATAATTTGTTCTGTTAATTAATAAATGTTTCATACCCAAAAAAGTATATTACAATATATAAAATTCACAAGGACAGGAAAGAGAGACAAAGTTGATGACTTATTTGAAGTTAACAGATGACAGGCATTATGTAGGGTTTGAGGTTCTTGAATTTGCGGAGGCACCATCCCCTTCATCAGTAGGGTAATAAAAAATTTCCAGAGAAATGTTTCAGGGAAATATTTTCTTAACCTTCTGATGAAGGGGATGGTGCCTCCGAAAATTCAAGAACCTCACATACTACATGTTGTCTGCCATCTGTGAGCTTCAAGTTAGTCCCAAAATTTCTGTTTCTGTCTCTTCTCTGTCCTTATAATTGTTTTAATTAACCTAATAATCTCATTTTCTGACGTATATATACATATAATTATTTTCTATTTACGTATCGTTCAAAGATTTATATTAAAAGAGGCAAAAATCTAGAAAAAATAGGAAAATATTTCATTGTCAAATTTTCATCTAATCGATAATAATATTTTTTTTATACCAACTGATTTGATTTAGCCAACTTAAAAGGGAACCTGTGGGGTAGAAATAAGATCACGGACTTTATTATTACTAAAGTTAGTTATTTTGTTCCTGGAAGAAAGGGATGCTTATACTAGACTAGAGCGAAAATTGTTTTTTAGGGTATTTAATAAGTCTGGAAGATACAACCAATTAAATTTTTTTAAGTAGTGAAACTTGAAAGAAAAAATCTTTCTTTGTTTGAATTTTGTTGTGAGGAAAGGAAGCGATTCTAATTCCGTCCAAACCTTGTTTTTTTAGACAGACATTAATGTGCATGACGCGACTAAAATAAAAATATTATTACGTAATGGATAATCTTTGTTTTTACAGTACAGGAAGGAAATAATATCGCCAAATTATCAGGCAGGTTTTAGGTAATAAATACCTAAAACGAAGACAAACTTGTGGAGGACTGCTAGAAATAAGCTTTTGAATAATTAGTGGAGACAAAATTTCGTAGTCTTATAAAAGAAGTATGAGTGTTTCCAAAATTCCTAATACGTTTATTTATAATTAAGCAGATATTCGGCAGTGAAAATAAGTCAGTGAATGTGGCTCACTATAAATAATTTTATTAACTGTTGTGAATTAGTAAACAAAGTTCACATGAATAAGATAGTGCACTAATATGTAGTTATTCTTTTATTTATTGCTAAAAGCGTGTACGACACAGGGTAATCTAAGTATGAAAGGGTTGATAGGTTTATGAATATATTGTTCATAAATCTATGCAGCTTACTACAGCAAAAAGTAACTGTTACTGTCAGAAACATCAACAGAAAAATACTTTGATTGAAAGTATGTTTTTATAAGGAAGAAAATAAACAATGTATTTTTCTGTTTCTATCAATTTCGTAAGATGAAAAAACGCCTTTTTGTTCAGTTTTCATATTTTCCCTTGTTGAATTAAGAATTTATATGTTCTGACTTATGGCCCTTTACTGACGCTTAGGACAACGTTGGGCGCCACAAAAATTGTAATGGAACTGATCATCCACTATTAGGAGAGAAGAATTTATCTAATACTCACTTTAATTATTTTTTTTTCAACTGAGGCTATATAAATAATTTAATATTTTTTTAAAAAAATACTCTGCATTGTTATAGGACCTTTGGGGAAAAAATTTTTACACTGGATGAAGCTTAAGAGAAATTACTTTAATGACATAATTAGTTCTTCCTTCACCGTTTAAAATGTACAGCGGAAAGTTATGTTTCTGATTTCGTGAAATGATCAAGATAATTGGCAGACTATTGCAGGTCCAGGTCGATAGAATAACTTCAAAATGTGTTCAGGAAAATGTTGATAGGTTTATGAATAGATTGTGCATAAATCCCTAGAGCTTACTACAGCTAAAAGTAACTGTTACTGTCAGAAACATCAACAGAAAAATACTTTGATTGAAAGGATCATTTATGTTTTTATAAGGAAGAAAATAAACAATGTATTTTTCTGTTTCTATCAATTTCGTAAGATGACAACCCCTTTTTGTTCAGTTTTCATATTTTCCCTTGTTGAAATAAGAATTTATATGTTCTGACTTATGGCCCTTTACTGACGCTTAGGACAACGTTGGGCGCCACAAAAATTGTAATGGAACTGACCACCCACTATTAGGAGAGAAGAATATACCTAATACTCACTTTAATTATTTTTGAATTTTAATTTTTTAACTTTTTCAACCGAGGTTATATAAATAATTTATTAAATATTTTTAAAAAATACTCTGCATTGTTATAGGACCTTTGGAGAAAAAGAAATTACAGTGGATTAAGCTTAAGAGAAATTATTTTAATGACATTATTAGTTCTTGCTTGACCGGTCCAGGTCCAGGTTGATATAATAACTTCAAAATGTGTTCAGGAAAAACAGTAAACTCAACAATAAGAATATTATGATGTCATAATTGTGTCTCTTATCAACTTCTGCAGTATTGAATCAGCGCAACTTATTACTGAATATGACAAGGTTTGTTTTTTTTAGAAATGAGAAATACTCGTAAAAAAAACTGGCTTCAATGAACTTGATAATAATATTCTGAGTAGAAAAAAACTATGCAATGTAGTTTGTTACGCCTTTGAACTTCGCGATTTGTGCGGACCATTGTTAAATCACAAATGCATAGAATGTGCTAATTTATGGTCACAATGTTTTTATCATAAAACCCAGAAATATGACAGGCACAAAAAAAAACACCCTAAAATATGTGCGTGGTGGACATGGCAGTTGCGATGCGAACGAAACTGTAAAAAAAAAGAGAGTGAAATTGAAAGTTGGCAGGGAGAAAGGGTTGAACGCAAAAATCTAATAACGTTTATCACAAAAGCTTTGTGCCGCATTTATATCTCGGCTGAATATTTCCAACGGTCTTTTGTCGCTTATTTAAATGTGAACAATGGCACGTTATTGTGTTAACATGGTGCTAAATGAGCGTGGGGCTTTCTGCTGGGCGTTGCACAGCCAGGGAACGTGGAAAGTTTATTACGTTTGAAGCCCCAGGTGTGTACCAAACCTCGCGCCAATTGTTCCAACTGGGTTTTCCCGATCACTCGTTCCTCTTTTCCCCCTATTTTTTTTTTAATTTCACCAATAAGACTGAAGATTTAACCTCGAGAATCAGGTGTTCCAAACCTTCCTTAAGCAACAAAATTACAATTTAATTTAAAGCCACTTCTTTGCGGTTGTCCTCTGAGATGTCCAAAAGTCTTGAACACTGAACGACACAAATACACCAATGTAGCAGATGTTAGAATCTGGGAATTTTTGTGAAAACATATGAAATAAAAAATCCCCCCAAAAAATATATATATCTAAGGAATGAGATTTAGTTGCTTCATAACCTTTTCACGGCGGTGTTATCAGTCATTGATCATTCAGCTATTTCAGTCATGTGGTAGGAAGTAAGTAAATGGGATAAAATTTTAACAGTGCAAATATCACCTTCATTTAAATAAATAAATAAAAAAAATACACTTGACGAAGCCAGCTTAAACCAACCCTCATATCCTGGACGCCGGAAAATGAGGGAAACCGGAATTCCGGAGCTGGAAGTACACAACCTGTGCTAGAGAAGTGGAGATGCAGGAAGAAGGGTGGAGGAGGAAGCGAAAACATTGAAAGACTGTCTGTCTCCTGCCTCCTCCAAAAGGAAGCCCAGGAGACAAGAATAGAGCAATGGCTGACCTCCACGCATCTTTACTGGTAGAACTTACGCAGGGAGAGCGTCTTCTGCTCTACAGACCCCCTGCAAAAAAATATACTTCCATATTTGATGTATATATATATATAAAAGTATTATAAAAAAGTGTTAAAAAAATCTCAGTCTGTAATGTAATGTAAAAGAAGATGGAAGCAGCTATGACTTAACATAGTTTTCCTCTCCCTTCCGCTCTTTCTTCCCTTCCATATTCCGCCAGTAGCTGTGATCTCACAGCACTTTCCCTTCAATCCTCCTACTCCCATTCACCCTTCACCTGTCTTTAGTTTTAGTTTATTAGTTTTTATTATTGTTAAAAAAACTAAATATTTATAAAATAAAATAGAATAAATCTGTAACACATTTCATTGTAAGAAATGAAAATAAGGCCTGTTGTAGATACTCAAGAAAACAGGCTATTAGTGTAATTAGTGAATTTTTTTTTTAAAAAAAGTGCGCAAATATCACCTTCATTTAAAGAAATATTTTTATAGACTTTTACTGGCTGAAGTACCCGGCGTTGCTCGGGCTCACGTAAAATGAAGCATGAATGTAATTAAAGATATGTTCAATACAGTACTCGAGGACACAATGCAATCGATTTCAGTTGTAAAATCCAATCTATTGTGTAAATGGCGAAAAATCGTCAAAATGGTAGTTTTATACCCATTTAACGGTGGTTTGAGAAGAAACAGCCATATGACCAAAATTGTAGAGAAATGAATTTCAAATCGACGATATGTCCTCAGAAATTTTCTAAAATCCTCAGTTTTCGAACTAAAAGAGCCTAAAGTCGGAGAGGTTAAAAAATTGAGTTTTTATATATACATTCTTATGTGAAGGCCTATAAACAAAACCTAGACTGCCTAAATACGATATTATCTGAGTCTGTAATAAAATAGGCAAACAAGACGTTGAGACTTTGAATCACCCATGCAAAGAAATTTGTAGAAGACCCTACTAAACATATATGGAAACTTTGAATCGCTCTATTAGAAAGACATTTAATTTAGCAGTTTTTTTACGTCTTTAAACTGAACATAAATCAGCAGGCACCATTTTTTTTATAAGCATAAGTAGTAAACTGAACCTGACTCAAGTTAGATATTATATTAAGGACAGTTACCTTCAGATGTCATTATAAGTACAATTTTAAGCAAGAATTGTAATGTGTCAAATTTTTTATATTTCGTTTTAAACAAAAATGTATTTGATTAACTTACGAAAAATTTTAGTTCTCAATTATTTTACTTCACTTTGGTTTATACAGAACTGGTATTTGTAAATCAAAGCTTTACCAGTTCACTTGATGGAGTTGATATATACTCAGAATTGACACATGTTTTTTTTACGTCTCTAAAATGCTTTCCGATCGTTTACTATTTGATTTGCATAGG
Organism: Eucriotettix oculatus; assembly: GCA_034510155.1. Taxonomy (NCBI): domain Eukaryota; kingdom Metazoa; phylum Arthropoda; class Insecta; order Orthoptera; family Tetrigidae; genus Eucriotettix; species Eucriotettix oculatus. The sequence continues at coordinate 71,760,493 of CM067381.1, read as the reverse complement.
TAGGAGCGAAACATCCTGTAACTTTAGTTGGGTCATCAGCTTTTGTCGGAGACTGTGAGACGGCGAATCGCCTTTGTGCTTCCAAACTCTAAGCTCTTCCGGTTTATACTCCAATCCGAGTCTGTTTTAGATCTCTCCTGAGAGTTAGTTATCCTGTGTTCCTGTGCTGGGATTTCCAGACATCCAGCCATATTGGAGGAGTTACGATTTGGTCACAATGCGCGTGCGAGCGAGATATACGTTACCAAACTCAAATCTTTTAATTCCCTTTAACTATAATTACTTTTATAAGGTGCTATTACTTCTCTATAATAACTTTTATATCGATATATCCAAAATCGTACTCATCAAGGAATTAAGAAGTAACATATTAAACTTTTAGTGAAAGACTAAATGATTATATATATACACACATACGCTTTAGTACGGTAAACGCCCAACTAATTATAATTAGATATATATTATTAACCACACATCCAAATTCAGAATACGTTTGATAAAAAATATTGTTTAAAATTAACAAACGAAAATAACGGACTAGATGTAAAAATCATTCATGAACAGAAGAATTGCTTTAAATCGAGGGACATCCAATTTGTTTCAAAAACTTCATAGCGATTCAAATAGCAAAATCATTACCAAATGGTATAAGAAAACATATTTTGGAAGAGTTATTAATCACATTAATCACGGTAAACGCCCAACTAATTATAATTAGATATATATTATTAACCACACAACCAAATTCAGAATACGTTTGATAAAAAAATATTGTTTAAAATTAACAAACGAAACTAACGGACTAGATGTAAAAATCATTCATGAACAGAAGAATTACTTTAAATCGAGGGACATCCAATTTGTTTCAAAAACTTCATAGCGATTTAAATAGCAAAATTATTACCAAATGGTATAAGAAAACATATTTTGGAAGAGTTATTAATCACATTAATCACGGTAAACGCCCAACTAATTATAATTAGATATTTATTATTAACCACACATCCAAATTCAGAATACGTTTGATAAAAAAAATATTGTTTAAAATTAACAAACGAAAATAACGGACTAGATGTAAAAATCATTCATGAACAGAAGAATTACTTTAAATCGAGGGACATCCAATTTGTTTCAAAAAACTTCATAGCGATTCAAATAGCAAAATCATTACCAAATGGTATAAGAAAACATATTTTGGAACAGTTGTCCAATCATCCGACGTTATAAAAGAAAGCTATGGTTTACAATCTGAAAGATAAGTAGTCACAATCTAAATACCAAATTGAAAATTTAATAAAGTTACTAATATTCATCTACAAAGTTCAACTAATTTCATCAATAAACATGTCAAAATTATAGTTAATAAAGTCATATATTTTGACAATAATTTGTTAGTTAGGAAAGTAAGTAACAAAAATAAGTTTAATAGTTTTACCATATATTTCAAAAGTACAATATAAATTATTTTCTTTTTTTAATAATTACGGTGTAGGCGTTGGTTTTAATCTATATATAATTTAAATTACGTAAAAATATTAAAGAAAAAATAATTACAAGCAAAAATGTCTTTTAAAATATTAAATAATTTATCTGACAATTAAGTACACAATAAATGAGTTAAATCAGCCACTTTTTCGTTTTTTACAATTTTAATATTAAATATTACAACGTTTTGTCTCTCATTTGAGACTTCTTCAGGTAAAAATTTAACCCGTATATTGTACCTAACTCCATGAATATATATACATGAATCTTTCAGCTGAAGGAGTCATGGAGTGAGGTCCCATATACAGCTAAGTTTTTACCTGAAGAAGTCTCAAATGAAAGACGAAACGTTGTAATATTTAATATTTAAATTATGAAAAAAAAACTGGAAAAGAGGCTGCGTTAACTCATTTATTCCTTTACAAAATTATTTGTTTAGATTTTAATGCCCTGTATATTGGGAAAACGAAGAGAGAATTAAAAACATTGTGTAAAAGATTATAAAAACAACGTCAAATTAGTTTTTAAAAAATCACAATTTCTACTCGTGAAACGTGAAGGTTTGGATGAGGAAATTAATTATTCATCAAGATGATGAAAACGAAATGATAAATATCAGGCACAATACAAATGAGATTAATGTAAAAATGATGAAAGTAATTTAGATAAAATATGCGACACTTTATTACTACAATAATTTAATTGTTGTACGTTTCATTTGCCATTATTAAAATTTAACGGCCTACATTACTTATTTATTTAACTGAAAGTTAAACTTTATATTTTAAATAAATATGATGTATTCGAAATTAATATTGCTTTTAAAAAAAATTCCCATCACTTACCGGATGAAGTCCACAAATATGGACGAAACGTCGTAATTATGTTAACATGTGTTTTTTGCTGACAAAATGGCTGTATTTGTATTTATTAATTAAATTTTATATAGACTTTTGCACTGAGATTATACTGAAAGAATTTCTCTTACTCCAGAGTTAATATACTAACTTCATATTGTTAGTCTTTGTAATAAAGACCTTATTATAATCTCTGAATGAATACGATCATACTTTTATTGATAATATTTATCTTGTTTCCCAGTTTTCGCGAAGTTGTGCGGGAATGTGCGTTGTTATCCTGCGTTGTGTTGCGATATTTGAGTGTAGGTAAAGGAAATATTTGGACGCCCGAGGACTAAAGTTTAAGGAGCTGCGAGTTGAAGGAAAATATGTATCTGAAACGCGATTGGAGCGAGTGCATGTGTGCACCAGAGCGTAGACGGCAAATCACATTACACGGCAGCATCGTGTCTTGTTAGTCGTTGCTATGGCGGGAGGGAGGGAGGAAAATAAATATCACTACCGAAGAAGCTCTGAACCGCCGAGCTAATATCAGTCCCAAATCCATCTAAGTCAATTACCCGATAATGGAGTCTAAGGTTCAGTTGAACCGCGGGGAATAATCGCAAAACATGTTTCCCTTTCACTCGAGTTCACAGAAATATTAAATTTATGGCAGTAAAGCTATAAATTCTAGAACGACATTCTTTGTTATATTGAAATAGTACATATGGAAAAGGAATTGAAACTGAGTCAAATTGCTGTATTGAATTAAGATAAATATTTCAAGAAAAATGAAACAAGAAATGTTTAAAATAAGAAGTACAACGATTAATAAGTTGCATAATCCAAATTTTATTGCAAGTGATAGCAGCGGCCAATTATAAAACATTACTATTAATCAATGTCTTTGGGTTAACACTTGCTAATTGCTAAGCTGACGTCATTCAACGTCATAATTACACTCAGTATTATATTAACTATATTTAAATCTTTTTTTTCCCACATTTACAATAGCCACGCATCTTTTGTCTTTGAAGAAGTTATTTACTAAATTTCCACGTAGGTGACATTTCCAGCAAAGACTCTTCGTTTATTGACATACCAATTTTTTTGTTTTTCCTTTTTAAGATGACTTAATTATAAATTAATATTGTCTATTATGGCACCAAGCACTAAGTTATTTCTAGGAATCAATGCTATTCCCCCTTTAAAAGATCCAACAAGTGTGTCAAGGTCGAACGAAATCCACTATTGTTTACTCATATTGTGGAAAAAACATTAGGCCTTAATTTAACTATGTAAAACTGCTATATATTGCTTGAAAATTTCAAGACTGACGTATACATTCAGTATTAACCCGAACTCACCATATACCAACCATAATGCACAAATTCTCATAATTGTCGGGCTCCAATATTTTAACAATTTAAAATAATAATTTTTGTCTACTTTTTAATATAAATTGCTTTACCAGACTATATTATATTTTAATTAATTAATACTTTCACAGACCTTTTTTGTTAGCCGTTCTCTTTTATTTCACGACTATAATCTAAACAAATTTATGTTATGCCTAATTTCTTTCTAGTCCATGCCGATTTTTTACGATAGTTTTATAAAATGTGTTGTCTATTCCTATTCTTGATTTCAACGTAACCACACAGTCTTGCATATCGATATTACATACAATACTGAACGAAGAGTGAAGTATGAAAATTCAGGCTTATTATCTATTATTACTGTTATAATTCATTAAGTTCTTCTTTGGTCCAATAAGTCAGTTAATAAATTTACATTTGTCAGTGGTTAAAGAAGAGTTATTTAAGAGCTTTAAAAGTTTTGTAAGAGACAAAAAACAGAATATAATTTATGTTTTTTAACAAAGTTTTTTAGTATTTCGAAGAATATACATTTGTAACTTATAATTTTTTAATTACTTACTTTTCTTTTATATGAGCAGGCTCCATCTTTGACGGTTTCCAATAATGCTATTTTAAATTTTAGAAAGATTCAGTGATTTTTTATTAATTTAATGTCCTTATTAATATTAAACAAACAGTCAACTCAATAAAAGTTAGTTTGGACTGTAGTTTGATTCAAATTAGTAATGTAAGAAAAATGTTGTAATGTCAGGGGGTAGTAAAGTTTAATGTTTTATTATTTTCAATATTTAAGTAATCAATTGATTGTAATATTACTATATTTAATTTGTGTTTACAGGTATATAAAGCTATTTATTTTTATCGTGAAGTATAAACCGGAAAGCTAATTTATTTTATTAAATATAAATATTATAACATTTCAGTAAAAAAATGATGTGCTGCATTGTGTACTATTGCTCTTTTTTTTCTTTCTAGAAGGATCTTTTAAAAATACTGTTGCGTCTTGTGACAACTCTCGCTCGTTCCTCACTGACTTCCTTCATACTCGGTCGTCAGCTTGTCTCTTAAATTTTCGAATAAATCATCTATTCCTATTTTATAATTATTCTGGCAATATATATATCATTCTACTTGCTGAATGGCATAACTTTCTTTCCCTCCTGCAAATTTTGCTGTTAAAATGGAATTTATTCCAGTAGATCAAACTAATTAATTTAAGTTACATGTTCGAAGATCGTTTTCATTGTGTGTGGGTTAAAGTGAGTCAGTGAAGTCGTTCAAGTATAATATATATATATATATATATATAATATGCATAAGTTCTAACGAGAAAAGAGATGGTTGTTACAACACACGAAACATATTTTTTTTTGTAATTACAAGAAATAGCTACCTTAGTAAAATGTCCTTGATCAAAAGTCTAACTAATAACTTGAAAGACATTGAAGAAAACTTTATTTTTTTCCCAACACACTAGTTTTTTTACTTTAAACTGCAGTTTATTATTTTTATAAATATATTTCTTTTATAGTTTCCTAAGTTCATATTGCAGGACATAATTCGAGCCAAACTTTAATTTATTAATTACTCTCTTTAGGATTTTATAGTTAAGTTACTATTCCTATTTTAATTTTTATATAAACATCAGAATATAAAAAATGAATTTCACATTGTCAAATAAGTTTATAGCTTACGTTCTGCTTTGTGGTAGAATCGAAGCCACGTGGTTTTGAGCATCCGCTGATCACTTCCCTTGAGAACTTAGAAGCGCTGATTTAATTTAAGCAGAGCATAATTACAGGAATGTCTTTCCCCAAGCAAGCAGCGACGAAGCCTATAATCCTCTTTCCTCTATGCAGCGTATTGCCGATGTTATATGTCTAATGACAAGAGAGAATGAGGGTTTCTACCCTGGACCACCGTATACACAACAACATAATGAGCATCAGTGCGACCGCAGACACGTAGTAGTCTTCACGTTAGATTAGGGATACCTTTGATGGAATTTTAGTCGGTCCTTCTCTGATGCTGCATCATTAGCTGCCATCGTTGCGGTCTGTCATTTGTCTCCCATATTCGGGACTTATAATGTAGCAACACTAATTAATCAGTAACAGGATTTTGAAGTTTATCGACAACTTCAAGATTAAATGAAGCGTGCCTAATACAGTGTTCGATAATCTGCGAGAAATCAAGTGATTGTAACTGTAGGGTAAAATATTATTATTTAAAGCATTAAATATAAAATGTTGTTCCTGCTTGTTTGAACTATATAAAAAATACGCTCCACAAAATTATTATTCATTTAACATAACTAATTAGCAGCGAACTATAGTTCAAAATAACGTCTCCTGAGTTGATTTTTCGCTGAATATTATGTGAATAAGGATATGACACTAATTAAAAAATCACACAATGTCTCAGAAATCGTGAATTTAAAATAATAACTTATGTGATACTTTCAAAATAAAAAACTTGTATTGCTGAAATGGAATGCTCCATTCGGGGGGAAAATACCATAACTGGAAACCATCAAAGATATAAGCTGCTCGTGAAAAAGCAAAGTAAGTAAGCAGAAACTTAAAAAAGCAAGTTCCTTTAATGCATAGAATTTTTAAGGTGTAAATATTTTTTCTTAAAAATACTGATTATTATTTCAAACAATATAAGATTATATTCTGGTTTTTATCTCTTGAATGGTTTGTGTAGCTCTTAAATTAGTCTTTTTTTTCTAAGACGAATGCTTTGTATATAATGTGATATTTGAAATGCAGCATTTTGGGGTTGATTAATCAATTAAACTAATTGAGATTTTATGAAACGTGTAAAATGTATGAAGTCTTTACAAGAGCTACAAGAATGGAAAAAATGTAGATTAGATTCAGGACTGACTCGAACCCAGGACCTCCCGCTTTCCACGCAGGTACTCTACCACTGAGCTAGTACGAGTTATCGTTTAAGGACCGACGATTCAACATCCCTCCGCTCCTACAAACCTAATCTAAGCTCAACTACAATTTCCTAATCACATTCTACATAACCTAATTATTAGTAATTAAGTGAAGAATTTACATTGTGTGATTTTATCGAAGTGCGAGTCAACGTTCCAAGGACCGACGATTCAACATCCCTCCGCTCCTACAAACCTAATCTAAGCTCAACTACAATTTCCTAATCACATTCTACATAACCTAATTATTAATAATTAAGTGAAGAGTTTATCGAAAAAATCTAAAAATTCAAGTCAAAGGATATAGAAAGATGCTTCAATTGAATGAATTCACAAGACAGACACATTAATTTTATTTATTGGTACAGGTGAGATTACGAAATTAATTGAGACTTTAAAACGCAAGGGGAATCTACTTATATAAATTAGTGAGAACTTTTGATTAACTAAATCAGAAATTTAAGTTATGCAAAATAGTCATGACCAAAGTAATTATTCGGTATGGCAAGTTATCTTTGATAACAAATTTCTGGAAAAAGTATTTAACAAATAAAATGTTTAAAGCAGGTACGTTTTTCATTATGACTTTTCGTGTTGATTTCGTATTATAATTCCGCAGTACTGATCTTCATTTTAACGATTTTCCTGTGTTGTCATAAATTACTTTCATTACAATTGCAGTGTATGTATGTATAAAATCATATTCCATAGATCCTCCTATAGAGAAGCACAAGCTTCAAGGATGATGTGGAACGAGTCAGAGATTTTACATAGTTAGGTTGCTTTATTAATATTAGAATATACTGTAACTATTCATTAATTTTTAACTTATAATAAGATTTTCTTAAGTTCTATACAGAAGACATACAATTTGTACCTTATATATATAAAATTGATAAATATTTTTACATCCTATACTAAAAAATTAGTGTTCTAATAATGTTCTTACATAATTATAAATATCTACCCTATGATACATTCAGCTTCATAAATTCTTCAACAGAGTAGAAGGAGTGGCCTTAGTAAGAACTTAGTTAGTTCATATTTGAACTTGTTTGGATTTATTTTTAATTGTTTAATGGAGGTGGGAAGTTTATTAAATATGCTAATAGATGGCATTGTAATGTACACCCTTTTGTTTAATTGAAAGATGACGCAAGTTAAAGGTGGAAGCTAAATCATTTTAACGACACAGTTAGTTCAACCTTTAACGTGTGAAAGTAATGTTGTAACATTTGAAGATATCCCAAAATCTCGAGATGAAACGTTGTGTGGTTTATATTTACAGAAATATTCCATTATCAAAATTAAATTATAAATAATAAAAAGTAATTTTTATTAATCAACCCGTTTAATATGTTTTATATTAGCCATGAATAATTGTACTGATATATATAATTTTCTATGGTCGAAAAGACCGCGATTAAGACTGTTGGAAGAACGATACGCTGACCACGTGTGTGTCACTCCAAATTCGGAATGTGTGTCATGCAAGATGACAGTCCGCAGTCGACTCGGTAGGCCCAGGCCATTAATGGGCTGTAAGGCCATGGAGAAAAAAAAATTTTCTGGTATTTTTTGTTTTTAAAATATTTATACACACAGTAGAACGTAAATATTAATTTTTAAACAGTTTCAATACACTGTATGTCACTAGTTATTAGTGTAAAAATTTACGTGAAACATTAAATGAGTGCGAATAAAGACTTGTATGTGATATTAGATCAGTCCGAAATATTATTTTATTTATTAGATTAATATGCATTATACTCAAAATAATTATTACACTACCAGGAATTTTAATGGCTCTGAAAGATGACTAAGTCCATTCCTGCAACGAGTAGTGAATTCACTCACTGACTGACGCTCGATCGAACACAACGCTGCCATTTCCGGAGCGAAATCACCATGGCTTGATTTACCAGACCCATATTACCTAACGGAATACTCACAACTAGTTCGCTCAGTTTCGCAGTCGAATAAGCATGACATGACACTCCAAATTCAGAGTGTCATGTCATGCAAGATGAATAGTCCGCAGTCGACTCGGTAGGCCCAGGCCTTTTAATGGGGCGTAGAGCCATGGAGAAAAAAATATATATAATTTTCTGGTATTTTTTTTGTTTTTAAAATATTAAAATATTTAATTTAATATTGAAGTTGCGTGCACATTTTTATAATAATTCCGCGATTTCCGAGATGCACCTCGTGTGATTTTCAATTAACCCGTGTGTGTGCTAATCAGGTAGCCACACACCATTAATATTAACTCCGCCAAGAAGTCAGTGCTTCAAAGAGTAAACGCTGCCGACGGTTTAACAGTTTTTGGTGGAGCGTAAGCGATGCACAAACACGGCGGGCCTGAATATTGCATTCGACCAAGAGATGGCTGCCGGAAGACGGCATGAGTAATTTTCAACTCGCTGTCTCTACATTAAAGAGGCGCCACATTATAAACCCTGGTGGTATTAAATATCGAACAGTTCGTCTGTGGTGCAAAACGCGGCTCAGCCGCCGATTTAGTAGGCTTGGGGAAACTCGTACTTAATTATTTTCGCGCGTGAAACGACAATTCAGATTAACAGTTGTAATAATTTCTTTAGCGACAGGAAAAAATCAATAAATCACTCAATAAAATACAAGTGGTTTGAAATTTTACGTTAACAGTTGTAATAATTTCTTTAGCGACAGGAAAAAATCAATAAATCACTCAATAAAATACAAGTGGTTTGAAATTAATCCAAAGAAAATCTTATTCAGGAATTTAAATTAAGCTGTAAGAAATTTTTATATGAGGATTTAAGCTCTGTTTGATCATTAAACAATTATTTTTTTAAGACTACAGGACTATCTCATACTCTACTATGGTCACACCTGTTCCATTCCGTAAATGGAAAAAAACATTACGAAAGTTAAGAAAAACTGTAGGGAGAAACCACAAAATTTGTAAAACGGGGACCGGAGCTAAGTTATTTTTTTTTGCAGGATTGTAAGAATACAGAGTTAAAAAAAAATAGGCTTTGACACCTCAATTGTCTCTTAATCCAGGAAAAAACAAAAATCATAGAAAGTGGATAGACAAACTTATTCAATTATTGACAGTGAATAACAGCATTAGTAATAATGATTTATGACCCATTTGGTTACTTAATGACAGTGGATAATATCTATTAGGATTGAACACTTGGTGCTCTAACCAATCGAGATTTTTTCCATCCTGATCCTTTAATTGAGTATTATAAGTCCGCAGTACTGATCTTCATTTTAACGATTTTCCTGTGTTGTCATAAATTACTTTTATTACAATTGCAGTGAATAATTTTAATTGAAAGATGACGCAAGTTAAAGGTGGAAGCTAAATCATTTTACGACACAGTTAGTTCAATAAAATACAAGTGGTTTGTAATTAATCCAAAGAAAATCTTATTCAGGAATTTAAATTTCAATTAAGCGGCAAGAAATTTTTATATGAGGATTTAAGCTCTGTTTGATCATTAAACAATTATTTTTTTAAGACTACAGGACTATCTCATACTCTACTATGGTCACACCTGTTCCATTCCGTAAATGGAAAAAACATTACGAAAGTTAAGAAAAACTGTAGGGAGAAACCACAAAATTTGTAAAACGGGGACCGGAGCTAAGTTATTTTTTTTTGCAGGATTGTAAGAATACAGAGTTAAAAAAAAATAGGCTTTGACACCTCAATTGTCTCTTAATCCAGGAAAAAACAAAAATCATAGAAAGTGGATAGACAAACTTATTCAATTATTGACAGTGAATGGCAGCATTAGTAATAATGATTTATGACCCATTTTGGTTAATTAATCAGAGTGGAAAATATCTATTAGAATTGAACACCAATCGAGATTTTTTCATCCTGATCCTTTAATTGAGTATTTTAGTCCGCAGTACTGATGATCATTTTAACGATTTTCCTGTGTTGTCATAAATTACTTTTATTACAATTGCAGTGAATAATTTTAATTGAAAGATGACGCAAGTTAAAGGTGGAAGCTAAATCATTTTACGACACAGTTAGTTCAACCTTAACGTGTGAAAGTAATGTAACATTTGAAGATATACCAAAATCTCGAGATGAAACGTTCTGTGGTTTATATTTACAGAAATATTCCATTATCAAAATTAAATAATTAAAACATAATTTTTATTAATCAACCCATTTAATATGTTTTATATTAGCCATGAATAATTGTACTAATATGGTCGAAAAGACCGGGATTAAGACTGTTGGAAGAACGATACGCTGATCACGTGTCACTCAAAATTCGGAATGTGTGTCATGCAAGATGACAGTCCGCAGTCGACTCGGTAGGCCCAGGCCTTTTAATGGGCTGTAGAGCCATAGAGAAAAAAATATATAATTTTCTGGTATTTTTTGTTTTTAAAATATTCATACACAAAGTAGAACGTAACTATTAATGTTACAATAGTTTCAATACACTGTATGTCACTAGTTATTAGTGTCAAAATTTAGTAAAACTTACGTGAAACATTAAATGAGTGCGAATAAAGACTTGTATGTGATATTAGATCAGTCCGAAATATTATTTTATTTATTAGATTAATTAGTAAAACTTACGTGAAACCTTAAATGAGTGCATACCAAGGCATGTACGTGATGTTAGATCAGTTCTAAATATTATTTTATTTATTAGATTAATATGCATTATACTCAAAATAATTATTACACTACCTGGAATTTTAATGGCTCTGAAAGATGACCAAGTCTATTCCTGCAACGAGTAGTGAATTCACTCACTGACTGACTGACGCTCGATCGAACACAACGCTGCCATTTCCGGAGCGAAATCACCATGGCTTGATTTACCAGACCCATATTACCTAACGGAATACTCACAACTAGTTCGCTCAGTTTCGTAGTCGAATAAGCAAGAACTTAGGTTTCAATACAGTTTTCGTAAGTAGCTCATAATTATTCTTTTTGTCCTGCTTTTATTTCCTTAAGACCCTAATATCTGTACAAAAGTGGGTGCAGTCGCTTAGTTTCCAGGATAATTTGGTGTCATTAAAATTTGTAATTACTTCATTTTGATATAAACAAGTTATGATAAAATTATTAAGTTTAATAATTCCCAAAAATAGTGTAGTTCCTTTCTATAATTTTCAGTGTTCTTCAGATATTATTTTCTCCTATTCATTGCTTCTTCTTTTGTTTGTACTTAATGCAGCTATCGTGTGTGTAATGTTTTAAAAATAATTATATACATATGTATATCTGCCCTTTTTTGTAATTTTAACAGGTGTTTCTTTTGTGATCAATGAAGACCAGGAAGATAAATGAAAGCCAAATAGTATAGCTTATTTAAGGGTCAATGAAATATCAAATTTATAACATTAATATTTATTTATATGCTAACTGCGTGCCCCGCATTCATTGCCTGGGTATTTGTATAAAATAGCACGACACAGTATGGACAACCAGTCATTGTACCGATATCGACAAGAATCATTTTCCCTACACGCGATTAAATCAGTCTCGGGCGCACCGTTTCTAATATTTTATCAATATTAAAAGTTACCAAGAGTCGCTTATCCGCTGCGTGCGTTCGGCGGCGGCGACGACGATGTTCGCCGAAAACGATTAAAAAGTATCATTACTTAAATCAAATGGGTATCTCTATTTCAGTACTCTATCACGTTGCAAGTACAATATGTATTTAGGACCTGAACGAGGGAAAGGGAGGATTTCGATCGCTAAATAGAAATCTTCTCTGGAATGAGAACAACAATACACCTAAATTCCATGCCAATCGAATGAATTATATAGGAACGTAAACTGGCACGGTATGTTAAGCCCAGGGAATACATACTTTGTCTTCTGTTTATATAGGTATGTTTAGTTTTATTATTTTTTAAATCCATTAACACTTGGTACAATAATTTACGTAACATTTGGAGCCACGCTGTAATTGACAAGTCAAAGTTTACCCCGAAAATATTTTTGTTGTTAAGTTATATCCAGAAAAATTTCAGCTACCATAATTTAAGAATAAGGAAAGACGCATTTTAATACGATTTCTTAACAATTCAATGACTTAAACAGAAATGAAAGAATATAATTAACTTATTTAATTGAGGTATATTTAGAACACATTCAAAATTTCCTTAAAGGATTATCTATCAAAGAATTTTTAGGAATTGTTTTCTAAATGTCCGATACTATTTCTTCAACTCTCTGTATATTTATAGGTTTTTCTAAGCTTCAGTTAACGAATAAAATGCGAATGATATAGATGTTATGAGATTTTGATTTTAATGATCAATTGAGTCCACGAAATATTACTAAACGGACAGACGAATATAACCGAAAATATAAAGTAAAAATAACATTGCTTATGTAACTCAATTCGTTTCTAATTAAATGAAATTCAGACCATAAGTTTTTCTACAAGAGAACTATTTTAATTAAACAGTCAAAATTTCTGACACAATGGCGTTGGGATTAATGTGCAATTTTATCACTGCTCAAAGCAACCATCAACCAATGGGTAACTTTGGATGAACCTTCCATTTCTTTTATGTTGGACTTGCAAAGTATGTTGTTGTGCTATTCAGTCCTAAGACTGGTATGATGCCTATCTTGCGCAAGCCTTTTCATTTCAGCATAATTACCACGTCCCACATCCTCCCTCACCTGCTTAGCGTATTCCATCCTGAACTTATCCACAGTAATGCTAATTTTACAAGACTCTCGTGTCTTAAAACGTGGCCTATTAATCTATCCCTTCTTTTGGCCTACGTCCTCCATATTATTCGCTTTTTTTCTAGCCTATTTCAAAGAATAAATCAGACAGCCCAATGTGGTCCTTTGATAAAATTAAAACAGTGTTTCTAAAATCCTTGTAATTTATACTTAATTATTTGTTGATGTTTATAAATATACCTCTTGTTAGTGAGAAAATGTCATTAAGGTGTAGAATAGTCGCAACCGTTGGATAGTGAATTGACTTTGTTTATTATATTTCCATATATATATTGACTTGAACTCACTTTTTGATCAATTTGACTGAGACGAATCTAATAACTGATGTTAGATTTTGTTAACGTTAGCCTAGTTTGTCCTTGAATTGTTTCTGATTTGTGGCTTCTCGCCAAAAAAAAAAGAGGATATTCTTGAATAAGCAGCAAACTGGGGCGCTTATCGCAGATTTTCCGACCGTCTACAATCACTTTGAATGTCTCCCACACAACTTAACGGTGTCCGCAGTTGCGCGTTTTCGCGGGAGGCATTCAAGAACTTTGTAAAGGCATAGAAATCTACCTGCGGACCATCTGGTGACTGAATAGCAAATGGCCGAGAGCAAACGTGTGCTACGGGCAGAATGGGAATGGACCACGTGCACAAAAGGTGAGCGTTTAATACGTTTTTAGGACGTCAATAAACGACGGGGAGTAAAGGGCTACAATTATACATAGAAATATATATATTCCATCACGTTAGCTAGCAAAAGGGAGAAAATAGGGAACTTATAAATTAGGGTCAGAATCGGTCGTTTTAATCTCATATTTAATAATCCTGACTAAAGAAAAAATAATTTAGCTATGGATAACCTCAGTAAAGCTAAAATATTTCCAATATATTTTGCGTAAGTAAAGCTAAAAATTCCAATACATTTTGCGTAAGTGTGTAAAAGGGAAAAGACACTCCTGTTTGTGTGTTTAATTCAAGGGAAAGACTTGGGGAAAATTTCTAAATTAAAGCACACGAAGCCACGATAATGTTCGTAAGGTCCATTAAAAAATTATAATGAATAATTTTTGGCGATCCGGGAGGATGGAGTAAATACTGTCGTTGTTCCAATACATAAATCAGGATCTAAATCAGCGTTTCACAACTTCAGGTTAGTTTAAACCTCTTCAATATGCAAGTGTATTGAGCGGATTATGTGTGATTATGTACAGGAAAATAGGAAAGAAAAATAACTTACACACAGAGGCGAGGGATAAAATAATATTAATGAGTACCAGAATACTATGACTTTTAATTCCAGCACAAAAGGAAAGGAAATTATAATGAAGAACATCACACTAATTAATATTCAAAGATTTTGCAAATGTTGTAATAGTTACAAGTTTATCAAAGTCTCACTGTGGTCCATGAAATTATGTAAATATTTTTTCTTAAAATGCAGTCTCATCGATGTAAGTAAGAATTGATTTGTGACTGACTATATCTAATTTTTCTTTCAAATTCCCTCTTTGCACCAGTTTTGTAATTAAAGCGAATGTGTTACCGGTACACTTTTAAATACTTAATAAATGGGAAAGTAAGATGATTTGAGAAGTAGTAAAATTGCACATAATCCTGGCGCCATTCTGAAAAGAAAAAAAAACCAGTGGTACTGAAAAACCTGACGCGTAATAAATCTACTTGTCCTTTACCTTTACTGAATATCTTGAGGTCGATGCTAAGAACTTCAACAGTGAAGTTTCCTCCCTTCCGATGAAGTCGTAGTCGGTGCTTTAGAAGTACCAATGGTGATTTTTCTCACGCCTGTGTTTTTTTTTTGAAAAAAAAATTGAATAGTAATGGAGAATTATGTAATTTAAATTATAGTAACTGTCTGCTAGAATCTTATTCACTGAAGCCTATTAAAAGGTACAATGTTGGGGTAACGATCATCTTATAAAAGAGTAGTTTATGAAAGTTCTAGTCATTATTTGTACTTGGAGATTAAACGTTTAGAATGTACCAGAGTAATTACTCGATGTAAAGCTAAATGTATAAAAAAAATTGTTTGTTTATAATTTCAGATAGTGTTTTTTAAGCAACATGCTTTATGCAACAGAGTTTATAAAAATTATATTGAAAGGTAATAGAGAATAAATTTGTTCCGGGAAGACTTTCCCGGGTTAATAAATATTGGTATTAAATTGTATTATTAATTATAAGATCTGTAGAACTGTCAGAAAGCGTAGTTATCGGAGATGTAACATTATCACAGCGCCGGAATATAAAGATGTTTCAATTAAAATTTCTCGAGGCGCCTCTTGCAATATTTGTTTTCTAAGAGATGATTCCTTACTTAAGAAACAGAACAAAAGCTTGCTTCCCCCTTTGCTAGAGTAAATATAATTAATGGGTTCTGATTAAAGTTAAAAGTGAGTCTTGTGGCCAGCAAACTTCAAAGGGTGAGCAAACAATACTCCACCAATCGCGTAATTAGTTTCCTCAAACTGTTTATTCACTTCTCATCAAAATGTTTATGTAATACATTTAAAGCGAGCGATACGGACCAACAAGATGTATTTAGACCAAAAGCTAAATAAGGGTGGTAATTAATGAGAAATGATATTATTTAAAAGCGCGGTTTTTTTTCTTTTTCAAACGAGTTTCTAAACTGCTTTCTCAGAAAAAACAGGAACGGAATGTTTCCAACTGATGCAGCGAAGGTTCATCATCATACCTTTATATGTTGTAATTATGGAAGTAGAAGAGGCGTAACCCGTGAATTTTAAATTTTAATTCTGTGATTATAAAGAACCAAAAACTCTGTTTCTATTTTAAACTCTACGTTTTATTCCAATATATTTTAAATTTATTATGACTAAAATTGGGTTTAAATCTAACACTTTATAAGTATTTTGAATATTTAGCAAAATTATTTAATCTCAAATTTTGCTCCGAACTTTTCTTCAATATTTCCAGAAATATAATTTTCTACAATCATAGATAAGATAAGATAAGATTTATTGGATCCATTAGTCCTCTATTGAGGAAATAGGACAAGTCAAAGAATATGTTACACATCACACTAAGAATAAAAAAATATAAGAAACAAAATATGGATACAACATATGAGTAAAGGAAACTATGTATACAATGATAAATAAAATAAAACAAAGAAAAGCAAACAAAATATGAATACAACATATCAAGAATATGAGTACAAAGTAAAAGAAACTATGTATACAATGATAGACAAATAAAAGAAAGTATACATAACATATACAAAAGATATAATTTCTGGATAAACAATGTCAATTTGGAACACTATATCACACGCATAAACACTTCACAATACACTACACACGTGTGTAGGTAGATCCGTGGGAAATCAGGCTCCAGCAGATCTCGTCAATTTAGGTCATGAAACAAAGAAGAAAAGACCGTTAAAGAAAGGATAACGTATAATATACACCTGATGTCAATGTTGCAAGTGAGCATTTTTTTGACATCTAGCATTGATTCTTATCCATTTATGATCAGGCAGATGGTTTATTAAAATTTAACAGTGAAGCAACGGAAGGAAACTATAGGTTAAGGTCTGTTTGGACCATTTTTGACGTCGGATGTTGAAACTCTCTGGAGAGAAGACTTCCGCCCGCCGCTAAGTCTCTATGAGAGTGGTTCTCTCTTCAGATTCTGAGCGACCAAGTGTTAAGGAAGCTCATGTGTGGAGAGGAGCCACTCGCTGGCCAGAGTATTTTCAGGTTAAAGAAGTAGTAGACAGTGTGAATAGCTCCTTTTCTTTTAAGGACAGTGACTTTCCTGAGCCGAGGTGAGAAAGTTTCACGAAATAAGTCACAGATTTTTCTGAAACCTGTTCTCAAATTATTGAAATGGGCTTGGAGCTACGCAAACCAGTCTTAGTTAACCCTTAAAAATATCCAGGGCCACCCGTGGTCTAGTGTTTTCCTGGAAAGGTCCTGAATATTTTATGTATGTGATTAAGTACCCTTACTGAGTAAACGTTGACTAAAGAAGTAAGATCCCCAAAAATAGCAAGTCCGTTAAGAACAAGTAGTAAATTCCAGTCAAAAAAAAGATATTAATTAATATACACCTTCAACTTATTTTGAAGAAGCTACATGAAAGACAAAAATGTTCATGTGATTTATTTAAATTTTAAAATATTTTAGCATAATTGTTGATCAATAATTATCTACAAAAACAAATAATGTTAATTAATTTTAATTATAATAATTAAGTAATGCCTAAAATTGTTTTTTAAATTATAAAATCATAAATAATATTTAAATTTTATCTTCAACGGATAAATAATGCGAAATAGACTTACAGTACATTTGGAAATATATATATCTTATTTAAAAAACAGCTTCCATTGACATCTTATTCCTTGGAAATATATTAAAACATTAAAAGAATTAACTTCTGTAATTAAAAAAAGGATGTATACATGTTTGTCTCAATTTTTTTTTGTGTGTGTGTCTCTTAGTTTATATGTTCTTTATATAAGTTTAAATTCGTGGACTAATTCCGAAAAAAAAATTGTTATTCATATTCTTGATAATCCGGAGAAAAAACATTTTAGAATGGAGAACTCCTTAAATAAATGGGATGACCAATATTATAGAAATCAATTCGTAAGAAATAATATAATTGTAGCAAATTATCACAAAATCTCGACATTTCGTTACTTCCACAGCTATACAATTATGTATTAAGATACCAAATTTCCTGTTGTAATGCTGTAATAAATGTGAATTTAAGAGTATAATTTTATATGAACATGATATCGAAAAATTACAATTATGTGCACATAAATTAAAAAGCTGTATACAATATATTTATTGTAATATCGAATCTATAATAAAGTTCGGAATGTAATTTTTAAATTTGTACGCCTTTCACGCATAATGAAACGGAATTTCATTGTTACAAATCTACAGCTGGTGAATGAATGTTAAACACAAAATCATACTTGCGAATTTATAGAGGTTGTATGTAGTTGAAAATTATATTCATAGCAGCTGTCAAGGACGCCTTACTGTAAAATATTGGTTAAAATGGTGCTCCTTAATTATTAAACTCATAAATAACGACCCTAAAAAATTTTCGGATGCATTCTTTATTGAAATGGTGACGTATCTTGAAGTTTTTCACGTTACTTGAGCCGAGTTGTTTCTCACCCTCAGGTTCTCTTATGTTAGTTAGTACGAAACTTCCGGTTTAGACGGAAAGGAGATGTAATCCCTTTATCGCAGAAAGATTTTGTTTGGGAGAAGAAAGACGGAAGGACAGATTCAGTGGACGTATATTTCCAGAAAAAGCATGAAGACTTATACTCCTTTAGAAAAAAATATTAAATTTATTTTTATATATTTTTAATTAATAAAGTAGCTACGTTTCTGCTTTCCTTCGGTGTAGATGTAAACTATTTATTCACTTATTTGGTGCAACAAAAGCTCTTACTAATTTTACTTCTACATCGAAAGAAAGCAATAAAGATAACAGAGGGGAAATTGTGGTTTATTCTTCAATGATTATAAATGTAATATAATTACAGAGACAAATTAAAAGGAGAATCTAAATTTCATGATAACCAGGTAAGGTATTCCTCAAATAATTATTTTCAGTAAGGTTATATGGGAATAATTTTCGGTACTACAAGTTTATCTAAACAGCTATTGTTACGTCTTTCATATTTTATTCGATCTTCATTGAAAGAGAATCTGGAAGATTCGTGTAAATTTTCATGAGTGCCTAGTCACGGAGTCTGGTTTGAAAAAGTATGTAGATGGATTGTACCATTAATTTTTTTTGGGGGGTTATGTTAAATATAAAAATGAAATGAAAATGATTGCAATGGATAGTGACACCGCGAAAACGAAGGGGAAACCCACCCAGGAACATAGAAGGAAATAGAACCAATTTTTGAGATCGAACCTAAGTGAATTCAGCCCATGGGGACGTAGTCATGAATTCCTACAGGATTTCCATGAGATAGATGATATTCTTCCTATTACAACCCATAAACTGAGACGAAATCGATGCTCTACGTTTGGTATTGTTAGAAAAATAATATTCGCTAATTTAAGGCACGTAAATTCAAATAGAGGTCATTACATTCTATTTTCATCTCATTAAAATTATTAAAAATTCAAAATTTTCTAATTGAAAATTTATTATTTAGAATGTATTGTTTGTTAGCGATGATTATCTCAAAATTATTGGCTGATAGTTCGTTTTCTGAAATTTTTTTAAACAAAATTATCAAATGCAGTTTATTAATATAAGACTGATGTACATAAGTATAGTATTGTTTTTTTTAAAAAAATAAATTCACACTTAATCTTGGAATGTTTTTTGGTTATTTTATTATATGTGTTAGATTCAATTTGATTAAAGATTCTCGAGTTTCCATCTGGGTTTATTAATTTTTTTTCACCGGGAAAGCTTGTAATCTGTAGTTTAAAATTTGATTTATTAATTTATTCTTTAAATGTGATTCGTAATGAACAGGGAATTTTTTTTCAGAGCTTTAAAAGTAAGTGTATGTAAATGTTGACCATTTTACATTCTGCTTATCCACTGTATAAATTTTCGTCTGGTTGAACTTTGAACGGGAGCGATGAAAGATTATTAACGAAATATTTAAATAAAGGTAAATTATTGACATGTAATTTCTAACGGTAATAATATTGTAATACAGAACGAACTCACGCTTATAACATGTGACAAGTGCTTCAGAGATTTGGCAACATACTAAAGAGTACTATAAAAAATCGATTGTGTTATTTATAAGTATATACATTATGCAACGGTCCTTCAGATGCATTGTCTATGGGAAAGTCTTCTTGATTCTCTTTCAGTGCACGTGTGTGTGTCTGTGTATCCATTTCAACATGAAAGGTTTGGCCCCAAGCCCTATCGAAGCGGTTCCCTCGACTAGGCGCATAATTTATTCAAGGCACTGATTAAAGCTCTGCGGCCGATTAACTGACGAATCAGGCCCGACTGCAGCCATTAAGCAAACAAGACACCATTACTGCTCCTTTGTGATACGTAATGGTACTAGTATTCCAACAGGTAAACCCTTCCACCCTTAATTGTTTAGAAAGTTGCCCATTGTTTGGTCGATTGAAAGTATTTCCCTCCCTCAATGACTTTTCAATCAGCTAACAATTGTACTACTATTTTCGCCGATATAGAAACTGAAACACAATTTAATTTTTCAGTCTAAAAAAATTTTTCTATTAGACTCTCGCTTATTTATTTGATTATATGGTTATTATCATACACAAAATGAAGTTGTACAACTTAGGGGGGAAAACAAAATAAGCAACACAGATAAAAAAAACTCGTCTATTTTGGAAAAATCCGTTGATATGTCAATTTAAAATTTAGAAATTTTTGATAATCACCCCATTAAACGTAACATACATCGTTTTATTGTATAAATGGCCAAAATTACTTGAAACAGCAAAATATATTAATAAAAAAAAGCAAAATAGTATATACAGTACAATCATTACTGTATCATATAACGTGTAAGTATTTGATATTCGTAACTGTATAAAAACTTCGTCACGGTTTAAAGTATGTATTTATTTATACCTGAATCAAATATGATATTTCAACCTAAATGTACCTGAGATTTAGTTTGAATCCACATTTATAAAAGTTACTGAGCTCCGGTCTACGATTTTCCCAAAAATGTAACTTATTTGACGTCACTTTAAGTAAATAAATGTGAAATTCTTGATGTATCAATTTTTTTCTATTAAATAAATGTTATTTTCATACATTTTCTCAATATATTAAATATTAATATTCTCTTGGAAACCTTTCTGTGTTTAGTTGTTTTATAAGTTTTGAG
This sequence comes from Eucriotettix oculatus, assembly GCA_034510155.1. Taxonomy (NCBI): domain Eukaryota; kingdom Metazoa; phylum Arthropoda; class Insecta; order Orthoptera; family Tetrigidae; genus Eucriotettix; species Eucriotettix oculatus. The sequence continues at coordinate 71,739,225 of CM067381.1, read as the reverse complement.
TATATCTACAGATTTTTACTACAAAAATGCTCTTCTATGGGATTTTTATTTTAGATTTATTTATATAACCAGAACTGAGAAAAATGTGTGAAAATAAAATTTATTTACAACAAAAAAATTGACACCATGAATTTCACATTTATTACTTTGCTACTCATCAGTAATAAATAAATAAATAAATTATACTGAGATATTATTAGCTTTGAACGTTTTTACATTAGGAAGCTATATTAAAAATATTGAGACAGTTTGAATTAACTAAGAATTATATGTGTGCACTAATTTGGAACAATATGGTACATAAATAAACTGTCGGTATAGATAAATTAATACGTGACAAACAACACAGATATAGTGGTAAATGTGTTGTAATTCGTTCACACGAGTGAATATATAATTAATGACAAACTTATAATTATGATGCAAGTGTAATTAAGCACGCGGCGTCAGCTACAAATTATTTGCTTTTCTGCGATGTCGACTACTCTGGTCGCTTAATGTCTCCCTCTATCTAACTATCTATCTACGATTATTCTGTTTTGTTTATAATTTAACTTCTTTCTCTGAGATTTACATTTATACCATTTTTCTAAAACTGAAACCGAGTACTTGTCTCCTTTTATTCGGTATCGCATTTCGCTTACCTGAAATAACTCCAGATATATTCGCTCAGTAGATATTCCTCATGTAGACTTATTTTGGATGACCCAGAGGATAATTTTTCTTTGGATATTTTCTAAAAAGATGACAGATAAAAAAATTGAGCAGGTTTCTTTAGTCGACTACTCAGCGTTCTCATATACCTGACAATTCTTCAAAACAGAACTAAAATGTAATTAAATATGTTAATTTAACTTTAGAAAGATTTATATTAGAAATTCAACATTTTTTATCTCTCAACCTAATTTAACAAAAAAAAGAATCTAATACGTCATATATTTTTGAGCATGCATTTGAATAATGTGTGTCCCATTTCTCTCATTCAAAAGTGTTCATGTGCCTTTTTTTATAATTAATTAACGTGACATTGAAATTAAATTAGTGTTATTAGGAAAAGTGTTTCTAAAAACAGAGACTGTTGTTTGAGCATCTTTAGAATAATTCCAAGAACAGGATGTTTTCATAAAATGTTAGTTATAATTATTTTTCGACACAGCAGCATGTTTACCTTTTGTTTCGTCAAAATTTCCATAAAAATTTACTGTATGAGACTAATTTTGTATTCATTTTAAATAACAGGAAACAAGGGTAAGGTTCTAATTTAGTATCAATTCTGTGTAATGAAATGCCCCCAATTTTTGGTAATTAAACAGAGTCCGTGGTACGTAAATGTGTCATACAGAAAATTAGGCCGTAATTAAGTATTTTGTCAACTCCATTTACTCAATTCTCCGTACTGACCGAACGGTTGCTCTCGACTTCCACTGTACCGTGTTATCCTCTTAATTAATCCGTTTTATTATATATCTCTCGGTCCTGAAAATTCTAACAACTACAAATTTAGGTTTAAAATAGTGTTTGAGTTCGTTCGTACAGGATAAACTTCAACTACGGGCGGGTCTATCTATACGTCTATACGTCTGTCTCCCTTCAACATTATTATATGGCGAACTTCAAACTCGGATAGTTTGATATTGCTAATGTAAACTCACTTGGTGACACTACTTGACTGGTTAATCAGGCGTGCCAACAACTTAACTCTGTAATTGTGGTCGGGTGTAGCCTACCAACTGCATTAACTACGCGAGTTCATTTTACATAGAACATAGTGGATAATTTGTACAACAAAGAGACTTGATAATTTGACGTCAAATTTCGGAAATTAATAGCGTCCGGAATTTTTGCTGTTTAAGAGTCATAATTTCCTTTAACCTAGCAATTATGGAGGCTATGAATTGTCTGCAAGCAAAGAAAGTGTAAATTGATATCGTAAGTTTTCGACCGGATACAAATGAACTATTTAAATAGACTCGTGGTCTTCTAAAATATTAAATTTCAATTGATGTGCTGCACCTTTCCTTGGCCTTCGGATTGACGATAAATTAAAGTGGAATGACCGTCCATATAGATCTGCTTGCCGGAAAACTAAGTTCAGCTTGTTATTCTCTGAGAACAACACTAATGCAAACACGTTGACACAAAGTACGTCAAAATGGTTTATTTCGCGTATTTTCATTCAATTATGAGCCTATGGCGTCTCTAATTGGGGAAACTGCTCCAGGAGTAATGAAATATTTAAGTTGCAAGAAAAGCGTGCAATTAGAATACTTTTTTCTAGCACGAATTCTAGATCACGGAGTTGCAAACCTTTCTTCAAAAGTTTGCAAATACTTACTTTACCAAGCGTATATATTTATGAAATATTAAAGTTTGTAAAGCGAAACACTAATTTGTTTCAAACAAATGGCGAGTTTCATGAATAAGCGCGTGACTAGAAATCGTTCAGCTCTAAGGTCGGACAAGCATCGCCCTTGTTCTCTCTACACCAGAAAAGTATTCACAATACCCCCGGGGATAATTTTATACAACAGCCTTCCTTCCTTCCGCCAGAGGTTAAAAATAGTACCTACAAAAGCTTCGTGAAGCAGAGTAAAACTATTCTTTTAAATGGCGCTGCTGCTGTTTTACTCGGTACAGGATTTTCTTAATCGTCCTTCTAGTATTTAAATCAAGGTTCCTGCAAAAAGTGTTGATTGAGCTGCCTTATAAAATAGCACATCACATATCTTAAAATTTCTATTCAGTTTTTTCTGCTCTTTTGTTTGTTTGTTTCATGTATGGCGCTGCTGGAGCAAGGACAGTTTCCTGGTCCAAGTAGTTAAAAATCCATTGCGTGTTCCTCAGTGTGTGCTTGTTTGTGTTTCCCAGTGTGTGTCAGTGTTGTGTTTATATTGACTTTTGTCTATATACACTACTTTCTTTTACTAATTTATTTTAACTTTATCTGTCTTTAATTATTTACTTTATTTTGTTCATTTTTAATTTTTAATGTATGACGTATCGTATTTCCTCAATCGAGGATTAATGGAAACAACAATAAATCACACAAGAATTGGAAAAAACTTTGTTTTGTTGACATTTTAATTTTTTATACATGTATATAGTATGGTTGTTATTAAAGTTTTTTTAAAAAATTTAATACTTTTACCTGAGATGAAGGTCTGTATCAAATGTATAATATTTTTTGTTTGCTTTTACAAATGAGCAGTTACTAAATATTAAAATTTACCTGAGACGGAAAATGAAACTAATTTACGTATACATTGCATCGACGATCCAAAGAAGATTATTATTTCTCAGGTACTTAGCTCTTTGCTATGAGTATAGAAAACTATGTATACAATGATAAATAAAATAGAACAAAGCAAAGCAAAACAAAAAAATATGAATACAATAATATATCGTATTTGGTACAAACTTGAGAAATATGAAGTATTGTATTTTCCAATTCTGGAATTCGAAAGTTAGTTTCGTCATGATTTCCTTGTCGCAATTTTCTTAGTTAAGTAATTAATTGAATTATCATTTATGTACGTACTTGGATTATTTTTTAATTTAGCCCCGTTGGTAATGAGTTACAAAATATGTGCGCTTTATTATTTTGAATATAAACGGGGGGCCCCCATGAATGAATATTGGAATAGCATTTTCAGTCTGCGAAGCGGTGTGATATAAGTATTAGGGATGGGGGATGGGGGAGGGAGAATCTGTGGACTTGAATAGACGCTCCTTGGCTTTGATGAGCAGAGGCGGAGGCACGCCAAGAGGGCAACTGGCGCACTCATTTGCATGCTTAATCCAAAGTAAACAGAGATCACACAAGTGATCCCCAAGCCGACAGCTTCAGTGCCGCAATTTAACGCCAAATTACACGACATAATTTAGCCACAACTTGTAATTCAAGGCGCGCGCGGGGGCGTCGCCGCCTCCTTCAAAAGGCTCCTTGCACAATGTCGAACAGATTAAAAACAATTCCTTACGAAATAAATACAATCTCAGACGCAAACAAGAACTCCAAAAAGATGAGATTGAGGACTGTATAAACTTTAGAGATCACTGAGAGGCTTATTATCCTATAAACTTTTCGAAATCTATTCGAAACCTATAAAAATATCTCTAAATTCTATAGAATATTTTAAACAGCTACGAAAAGTACCACAATTATTTCACTTCTCTACCTAATATTTAACTACAAAAGACTTACTTTCTGTCCATAACTTTCATTCAGAGAAGTTTAAATTATTTTTTAACATCTTAATAGTTAGCTCTTATCCTCATCAATTTATTAATCACTATCTGGAAGCCTGGTATATTAACTCAGAAAAGGAGTGAATTCAATACTTCCCTTAATCAACACGTAATTTTTATATAGTTTTTTATTTAACACAAAGAAAATATTTAATTATTACTAATGGAAAGTTAATGTATGTCAGCTCTTGGCCTACGTTACAATTTGTGAATTTTGGCCATAAAAAAAGATAGATACTTAGCCAGATGTGAAGAAAATGTAATAGATTAATCGTTTTAAGATACAGAAAAAAAACTTGAGCTGTCCTCTGTGGTCTAGTGGCTAGCGTCACTGCCCTCTCCCACCAACGAAGTCCCGGGTTCGATTCCTGCCTTAAAATAAACTTTAAAAAAATTAGATCTCTAGTGGCACGTTTTTTTTGGCGAGGGCAGGTGAAAATCTTCTAAAGACACTATCTGAGGGTCCGCACTGGATAGTAGTGTGGGATTCTACCCACTAAAAACACCTCCCTTTCCAACGATGACTGTGTGTATTTTCCTGTGAGACGTCGTTAGACATTACTTCACAGGAAGCAGTCGTAGCGTCAAGCTCTCTCTCTCTGTCTCCTTTAAACACTATTATTTCTCTCTTTTTCGTAATTTCTTAATCTTTGAATTACTGTAGAGGCATATGCGCTTACTTTATTCCAGGTATTAGGTGAGAGCAGCAGCAGCATATTGGGTACCAAATTATCTGGTGTTATTGAGGTTCCAATATCACTTTCTAGTGGCACGTTAATAAGGACTATGTGATGCATAAATATTTTTTCTGGATTATATGTTGGGTGCCTTGTAGCTACTTTAACACAGACATATTATTATTTGAATTGTCTTATAAATATTTAAAATTATTCTCTATAATTAAATTTATATTGCTGTATGGAAGGAACGTTTTAGACAATTAACTATACTGAATCGAAATAAACACAAATTTACATTTAATAAATTTCACCGTATTGTATGTGTTATATATATAAATCGTAGCTGTGTAATATTGGAAACCACTCATCCCAAGTTCTTAATCTAAATGAGATGCGTTATCATCAAACACAGCCAAACGTAATTAGTAATGAAATCTGTTTTTTTTTCTCACCACAAAATTTAGTTTAAAAAATTGGGAAAGTCTGTTAGCAAATTTTTTAATATAAAATAATGCAATGAGACACATTTGAATTAGCATGGTGTAAATTGATGTATGCGAGGTAAATGAGCGAAACGTGTATGAACAGCCAACACATTAGGACGGATAATGTCAGCTTTTATTCCGTTTGAATAGAAAATATCAACAAATCTATTAAATTATATTGATTAAAAATCTTCCGTCGTCATAAACGTTCCATGTGTTCGTATTTTACAGAATATATTTAATTTATAAATTGTGAGATTAGTAGACTGTAAACATTGACGGTATTTTGCTTTATTTAAATAAGGTAGATTTCTCTGAATGAATGATAGTGACGTCACAAAATTTTAGGTGTTGAGCCAGTATTACACAACAAATAAAAACTTAGGTTTATTTAAAAAAATATATTTTTTGGAAAATGTAGTGATATATTGTATTAATTACAATGTTAAATAATGAACCATTTTCTTTTTGTAGATTATATTGATTCATTTATAATAGTTTGTGATTTTCAATTATTCTGTTCTGTGTATTAAAGTTATTAATCGTTTATTTGTTCGTATGTGATCAATATTCCTATTTGTTAGCCTTTTCCAAACACGTATTCCCGTAATGGTTTCAACATATTACACCAAATTTTGGTTTTCTTTACTGTCCTTCAACTCTCGCCTCCATCAACCTGCAGACCTCGTCACCAAGGAGACGCCGGTCTAGCTCCTTCGTGACAGATATAGAAGGCTCCTTAATTAAGAAACTCTGATTTAAATTATCCTTCGGAGGAGAGCAAAAGAAAAGATGGCAGTGAGGGAAAACGAGAATGCGTCGGGGACTCCTGCGCTGTTGCCAATTTGTAATTGAGTTGTTAAGGGAACTGATGGCGGAGACATCAGACGCTTCATTAAAATATTACTTTTGTATGGCAGCCATCCATGCAGTGTGACTCGTTCTTTGTTATATTTTTCATACTAATCACTTCATTCAATTTCATTAACGTCAATTTTATCACATTTAGGATATAATTGAGTGAATTTTACATTGTTTCATTCAGTGAATATATAATATGTTTAACTGATGAACAAATATTCATATAGTTCAAATATACGGTCTAAATATTTTTTATAGACTAATTATTCCACGTTTTATCAAATTATTCTCTTCAAAACGTTCGTACTATCTTTTATTCTCCTTCCGTCCTCAACGCAGTGTTCACATTTTTTGGTCATAATTTGGACGCTAGAATATTTTATAAAAGTATAAAAAGACAAAAGTAATCTAAATCTTTAAATGTGTCAGTCTTAAAAATGTTTATTTACTGCACAAGATTTGCAGATAATAGGAAAATTATACTTAAAACGCAACAGACATATTCCAGTGTGTAGAATTCAGTATTATTTTGGGATTTGGATTTAGTTCATTTTGGGCTTGGCAATGTTTTAATATTTTTACAAATACTGAACTGTACGCTATGGAAAATAGCAGGTCAGCAAACATATTTGTAAAGTATTTAGTCCACCAAATCCAAGGATTCTATTAACAATATTCGTATCTAATCTTTAATTGTAGTGTTGTAAAAATTTACAAATAATTATTATTACAGTAATTTATCAGTAAGTTATCTGACTTAATCTTACGTTTTGGGATATGAAAATAATAAATTCATAACTCAAGTGAATACAAGTAGAAATATTTATAGTTGAAAGTTTAGCAAATTTTGTGAGCTTAAAACAACTAACATTTTCTCCCTAATCTTACATCAATAAAAAAATTAATTCAATTCTGTATATCTTGGTACTTGGCGCTGTACATTAGCTTGGTAGAGTATGAAATACTCGGCTATTTCCTTAACCCTGGAATAGGAACGAATCTTTGTTTATTTAGTGTTATTTCCTTTCACTACCTTTCTCCTACACCCTTCAGCAGTCAACTTTGGCTCCGTTTATAAGGTTAGAATTAAGCTCAGTGACTTCGGTAACCCCGTAATATACAAAAATGTCACTTGGTTTCGTTTTATAGTCTTTTACCTCACCTCCATCCATCCCACACTTTGAGGCTGAAGTATTGCTTGAGTGGAATTTTTGAGTGTCAGAACTAAGAGTAAACACTTCCATAACCCCGGATTTGATTCCAATCTCGGTTGTTTTGGCGTTATTTTTGTGTTACGATTGAGCATCAACCTCTTCCCTAGCTCCTCTACCATTTCGAGAAGGGCTGAAATTATTCAGAAACATGATTAGGAGATGCACTATCAATCTAATTGAGCACAAAAATATTTATTCGTCGCATATATCGGCCGTTTTTGGATGTTTTAAAATTTCCTCCATCCCCGTGCCCAGAGATCATACTTACATTGATTGAACTCTGGTAGTGTTTGTTTTCTACTTGCTCTACGTGTTTAAGATTGTCCGCAGTAAGTTCTTTTAACGCCTTCTATCTCCCTCTTAGGGGATGAATTACAACTTAAACAGCAAGTTGAATGTCAGATTCCATTAACATCGTTTTAGATAAAAATCCCTACTTTTTTTCTGTTTATTTCTTTCAATAACGGAAGAGGTTTAAAATAAAAAAGAACACCAAGTGAACCACCATAAATATCACTGATCCCAAGAAATCAGTTTTAGACGCAAATTTTGGCCATCTATACATACTGAAAATTTACACTAGGATTGCCCTTAGTGGTCTTTAGTCGCGTCTTACCATAACAGTGTTTTTTTCCGTTTATCAAAGAACATAAAAAAAATAATTTTTCGGACCAGCTTAGATTTATATGCGAAACTTACACATACATGCATACCTACGATTTTTGGACATAATGTTAATCATGTTTAGAGGAAGAAGCTAATTGATTTATCGCGAAATAAATATTAATCTAATGAACGTTGTATTTAAATAATAATAATAATAATACATTAATATACAGTGTTTGAAAAATTATTTACACGTCACATGATCCTCATCATGGGGCAGCATATAAATGGAGGAAGTTGTTCACTTATCTTATTGGAAGAATCGGACAACTGCCCCCGAAATTTTCTCGAGGCATGGAGTCGGTTTTGTTGCATCTCCCCACAACGAACGCTGTCTCGTATTAGTAACAAATGCTCGACCTACCTGAAGCAGGTTTCTGTAGAACTTTCCTTGCTTCACTTTTAAATGCATAACCGGGTAGGATACTTAAACTACAGCCCTTGGTTACGTTGTTCTACACTCTGTCCCCCGTTTTCGTCTCTTCCTATGCTATTATCATGGAAAGCTATTGAAGCAAATGCTTACTGTCTTATTTTTAGAAATGATTATTACAGTTATTCAGATCATAAACTCTGTTAATACTCGTAAATAATGAAGTACACCAAAATCCCTCGTCGGAGAGTCTCCCGTCACTTTTTAAGAAGAAAAACGAGAGATATTAATGAAATAGAAGCAATAAGAAATGCACTAATTGTATGATAATTTTATTAGCAGGTCGATAAAATTAAAAATTTGCTAAAGTAAGCCAAAGGTCGATAGGATTGAAAAAAATTAGTCTGTTGAGTGTTAAACGTCACTTTTTAAGAAGAAAAACGAGAGATATTAATGAAATAGAAGCAATAAGGAATGCACTAATTGTATGATAATTTTATTAGCAGGTCGATAAAATTAAAAATTTGCTAAAGTAAGCCAAAGGTAGATAGGATTGAAAACAATTAGTCTGTTGAGTGTTAAACGTCACTTTTTTAGAAGAAAAACGAGAGAAATTAATGAAATAGAAGCAATAAGAAATGCACTAATTGTATGATAATTTTATTAGCAGGTCAATAAAATTAAAAATTGGGTAAAGTGAGCCAAAGGTAGATAGGATTGAAAACAATTAGTCTGTTTGGTGTTAGTACGCTCCGTTTAGGAAAGTGAGGGCAGCAAATGTGGGTTGAAATAGGCCTAAAAAGTAGTTTTCAAAGTTTACATATTTATTCAGTGTGACTGGAAGCGTTGTTAAATATATAAATATTGCAACAATTTTACTCAAACCAAGAAAGAATCTTAATCAGGGGTGAAGTGGTTCCTACCCTTATATTTTCTCCAGTGTCACTTTAATTGTGTAACAAAATTTCCTCCTAACCTTTCTGATAGGAAATTCTTATTTGTTCATTTTAGAATTGTAAGTAATTTTTTTTGGGAACGCAATATGTTTTGTAAGGGGGCCCAAAAGGCTGAGATTTCCCGAGCGAATTGCACCATCTTGAAGTGACAGGGGCAAGGAACAGAACAGAAGGGGTTGGCCACGAGAAGAGACGTGCCACTGCCCACTGATCCAATTATCTCCCGGACCTTTGACCGTAATGGAGTTTTGCTCTGTTCCCTTCCCCGCACCAGAGGATTATTGCAATATTGCGAATTATTATTTGTTCTGCTGTAGAATTCCGAACCTCAAATAAAATGCGCGAATTAAATCAAACAAGATCTGCAATAACTAGAAATTTTCCCCGCAGAAAATGAAACAATATTGGATTTCGGACATACTTCCTTTACAAGAACAATTTGAGGCTTGAAAAAAAATTTTTTTTTTATGAAACATGGCAACGGGCACAATGGAAATGTTTCTGACGGACATTTTTTCCCCGTAATCCAATAATTATGCACTGCCAACAATTGTAAATAGGTCTGTATCCTGCAATTTCGTTCACCCCGGCCAGTAAAACGTAAAAGTATTTTCAAAATGTAAACGACGGAATCAAATTTAACAAACAGAATTTATAAGGGGAAACATGATGTACCATTTCATACGGAAAATTATCCAAAACGATACAATGAATTTGAATATATTTATTTATATTTACTCTAAAATTTTTCGATACATCTAAAAGAATAATTGTGTTATATGTAACCTCAAAAATCCTATAAACAATGTAGTTGAAATGGTTTACTCAACATATTCAGTATTCGCATGTATAATTATTTTTATATATTTTATCATTGTTTTCAGACCAACGTCTTAAATGAATTTTTTTCTTTATTGATTTCAGTTACTGGGCTCCGTTACGAATACAAACCGCACAGTTCCGGAAGATGACAGGTATGCTGCTTATCTATATGTGTTATTACTGAATTTATTACTTATAATACTTAAAATATATATATGACGTTAATGGTATCCATTCTCGAGAAAAAAAAACACATTCATGATATTTGAAAGCGTCTGTTCTTCTTGAAATTCAAAATTCGGTCACTCACAATAAATTATAAATGTCAGAAAAACATTTAGTCTTTTTGCATTCATAGGTAAATAAAAATTTAAAAATGGAATATAATTATTAGGAGCATTCTCTAATAATAATTTATAAGCTATAGTTTATGGATCGATATTGAATACAACGATTGCTGATATTTGTTAGGTTTATAAAAAAATAACCATCCCCAATGCCTCAAACTTATGTCAAAATTAGAACGAAAATTAGACGCGTTACTTCCCCCTTTCAGACCCAAAAGAAACTACCCAAAATATATTTCTCGTAGCCTGTCAAACGAGATGATTAAATTGCTGTTAAGCGTGAAATGATGCTTAAATAATAAATAATATTTTATCTAAGTAACTGTTATTATTATTAATCAGTTAATACATATGCAAAATTTGCTGTGCAGTTGATTGAGGCACGTAGTATAGTTGAAGCACGCACTCCATTTTTCATAGATATTAGCGAGAAATAGTGCATTGTATTTGCTAATAATCTACAATTGGGCGCAAGCCCTGAAAGAGAGAAAAGAGAAACACTTCACTTCACTTTAGTTTTTTTATATTCGGAAACACATTTATATTAAAAAATATCCACTTCACTTCACACGTTTTTTTTTCAGATTTGACCTAAATTTATTTTCTTGAAGAGGATTTCCTCCAAACACTCCTCCTGCCACAGGTAAATTATTCCACAGTCGTTGTTGATAGTCCTATTTAGGAATGAGAATTTGCCAACATCTGTTTTTTTTTGTTTTCTATATTTCACTATTTGAATTGGTGAGTGATCCTCCCATCATCTACCTATATAACTGGGCTTTTGCATTTTGTAGCTAATTCCCCAATCCATGGTTTTTGCCCCCGTATAAGCTTATGCAGTCTTGCTTTCTCCCTCCTCCTTTCTGACAATACCTCCCTCCCTCCCAAACCTAGCTGTTTTACTTTTTCCTTCCTATGACCCTGTGTGTACCTTCCTCTTATAAACATAATTAACTGTTTCTGTACGTATGTGCTCATTGGAGGTGATTTCTTGGCGCGAATAAGGTACTGAGTAATTGCGGTGGTTATGATGAAATTTAGTAAAGTAGGGGGTTGTGAAAATTATATTTTTTAAAAAGTCTTGCTTTCTCCCTCCTTTCTGACAATACCTCCCTCCCAAACCTAGCTGTTTTACTTTTTCCTTCCTATGACCCTGTGTGTACCTTCCTCTTATAAACATAATTAACTGTTTCTGTACGTATGTGCTCATTGGATTAGATTTCTTGACGCGAATAAGGTACTGAGTAATTGCGGTGGTTATGATGAAATTTAGTAAAGTAGGGGGTTGTGAAAATTATATTTTTTAAAAAAGTCTTGCTTTCTCCCTCCTTTCTGACAATACCTACCTCCAAACCTAGCTGTTTTACTTTTTCCTTCCTATGACCCTGTGTGTTCCTTCCTCTTATAAACATAATTAACTGTTTCTGTGCGTATGTGCTCATTGGAGGTACTAATAGATTTCTTGACGCGAATAAGGTACTGAGTAATTGCGGTGGTTATGATGAAATTTTTGTAAAGTAGGGGGTTGTGAAAATAATATTTTTTTTAAAAAAAAGTGTAGCTCTCTCTTGCTGACGGTTAATTTATTTATTGACAAGGAAATTGCTGTCAACTTAAATCATTTAGCGGCTTAATATTTTTAATGAATTTCGGGTTAACCCCGGGCACCTAGATAGTTATAAATGTTTGTGAATAATGGTAAAGCGGTCTCGGCTAAAACGGGAATGGATGGATGAAAGGTGTTGATACGGGGGTAATTATTCACGTCTACTTCCGTAAACGATTTGGAGCGGCACTGCACGGCAGGGCACGGCCCGGCCTCGGTTCGTGTAATCATTTTAAGTGCATAGAGAAGGATGACTGGAGCTCGCTTAATAACCGTCGACGTCCTGAGTGGCCATATTGGCTGGACTTTTCCGCGAGTCCACGCTAATAGAATCCATCCAGCCGTGAGCTCAGCTCTCCAGCTCGCATTCAATGCTGCTGATGATAATCAGCGTTAATTACCATCATCAGCCCCTTCACAATTACATCATAATGGGACCATAATCACCGCACATACGAGTACCTGACCTCCGCCCTTCTCTAATCCTCGGCCGTTATCAGTCATCCATCTTTCCTCGGCTACGCCCAAACTTCCTCCTCCCCCTTCCCCCCTGCCCTAATATACTAAAGTGATTATGCATTCGTGTATTTTGGCGGGTCCTTGCCGAGAGCTTGAGCTTTCTTTTGGGAATAAGCACTTCAGCTGTTATGTAGGCCTCTGGAAGCAAAGTAAAGAGAAACGAGGGCCTCGCTTGATTAGTCACGGAAGGAAACTCACCAGGGAATAAGGCTACACGATTTCGCTGTCGTGCTTGATGAAACTCCAGATAATTACGGAAGGAAGTAGTTTTAAATTGATTACCCAAATATTTATGACTTACATATCTGACACACACACACTATCTTTATGTGTTAATCATTCGCAAATGAAATCTCAGCTAAGATAGAAAGGGTGCAGTAATAATTTTTAAATCATAACTAGATTTTTTTTTCGTAGGAATACATGATTCATGTATAATGTATTGTAAGAATAAAATGTATAAATTGAGATCCTTCAGGTTCAATTAAATCTAAGAAAATGACAGTTAAAACAGTATCATACACATTAAAAAATTCACTAGTGACATGAAATATATACGAAGAGTGAATAAATTATTATTAACGATAAATTATTCATAAATTGAAAATTGATGGACGTTTGTTTGTATGAATGTGTACAATTTGTGTATTCTTGCAGTAATTGCAACACTAATTGGTATACAAGTACTTAAAAAATTCAGAAAGGTGGAAGGAATTAAAGTAAAAAAAATTATGCAAATGCGTCAATGTTATGACAGTTCCTTTTGGGGCTACGAATTAGCATGAAAAATTATTACTACGTTCTGAATTTAGTTTTTATCAACGTGAACTTTCTAATTGTGTATAATGTTGGTTAAAGTATCACTGGATTTAGCGATATGATGAGTATTATTGTTAAATAAATTAATAATTATTTTCAGGTGTACATTTTGGGTTTATTAATAACATTTATAAGCTACTCGAATTGACAAAAAATACTTGAATGGGTACTATGGGGTGTGGGATAGGTTTACTAGAAGATTTGATAATGATGATTTCATAAATGTGACAAATATACATTAATAATGAAAAGTCGGTTAAAAATATTTTTCGTGATAATTAATAATTTAATAAACGATTACAACTGTTTTCGGTTATATTCATCATGGATGCAAGACTGTTAAGCTGGAACTTATATTTATTCTAAAATATACATTAACAAACTGAGGACTATTTAATTTTATTACAAATAAGATTCATAGCACGAAGTCCAGGTACATGTAGTGTTTAAAATTTATCAAAAATTCTTTTATACAATTTTAAAGAATTTCAGGACAGTAATAAATGAAAATCTTAGGACTATACACAGTTATAGTTATCAGAATATCAGTTATCAAAGATCTTGGAAGGAATTTTTTGATTTCTTTATCGACCAACTACTAAGGTCTCATTTTTTCACGGTCCCAAATTAATAAAATATTAAAATAACAAACCCATTCTGAAGGTTTAGAAATTTTATTTATGTATTGTATTAATATAGTCAGACAATGATAACGTTTTTTACTTGAATTATTATTTCGATTGGTCAAATACAGAGAAACGAAACAATTTTAAAGTACTCGACGATTCCTCTACCTATTGGCATAAGAAGCTCACCTTTCCTGGACATATCTTACTATATTTTTCCAATCATCCTATAAATGAAAGAATGACTATGATTTATAACTCGGTTGAGAGCCGCAATACTTTTCAATCCTATTTTACATGCTGAGAAACTAATCATTGCACTAATATCTGATTTAAATCATCGGTCTTTAAATTCTGTATGAATAACAGACTTTGGAAGCTCACTCAATCATCCCAGGTGAAATCCCATGATCGCAAAACTTTCAACGGTACCTTCTTATCTTTGGTCTGATTATAATGGCGTTAATAGTACAAGTGACATTCAATAATTAAAAGAAAAATTAATGCAGAAAAACTATATATTTTTATAAAATTTAAGTTTTACCACGTCTCAACAAAACCCATATGAATGATAAATTCTTGATAAAAATAAGTCTTTGGTTTGGTGAGCCAGTTTCCCATAAATTATTTGATACACCTTTTGTTGCTGAACTTTTTCCACGTAAAACGTCCTTGTGGAGACTAAAGAAATAAAAATCGGAGGGGCTCAAATCTGGACTATTTTCAATGGCTTTTTGGGTCAACTTGCCGGTGTTAGGGCTAGGATTGTCATGGATAAGCATCCACGATGTTTTTCTCACTTTTCGTATCCATTACCATCTCACTCATTTTAGAAATACATTTATTTACTCACTTCAATTATTGATTGTCGTACTTGAGAAAGTCTATCAACAGGTAGAAGAAACGATGTACAGTTTATCATATTTATTTTGTCAATATTTCAAATGAATTTGAGTTCAATCTTCAAATTCCATAATCTTCGCTGTGAATGAAAGGTAGAAGATGATATTGGTAAAAATGTCCACTCCTCTAAAATTAAACAAAGAGAGAAAGAGGCGAAAGTGGGAAAATACTCATTTTGGAACGGAACGATTATTTTCCTGGACTAACGAGTCTACCAATGAAAAACAGGCTAGATAAGTCTTTTTAAGAACGTTGTGTAGCTAAGAAATATTGAATAAATGTAAATCTGAAAGTCTGAGAATTTAAACGTGTTTAAACAGCCTTTGTGGTGCAGTGGTTAACGTCACTGTATCACTCCAGAGAGGTATCGGGCTTGATTTCTGGCAAGGGCCTGGATGTTGTGCGTTTGTTTGAGTTCCCATACTGAGAAAACTTTGCCCAAGAAAATAAGTTCCCCAATTTGCAGAAATTCGCAAAAGCCCTAGTAGTTAATGTGGCTCTAAACGGATTTTAAAAAAAAAGTTTAAATATTTTCCATTCATTCTAAAACAAATCTAATATGAAGTAGTATGTGAAATTATCAGAGTGAGTTGATGGTTTTAAATAATCTTCTTTTTGTTTCCTTTGTAGTAGGATAGTTTAATTTTGAAACTGGATATATATGTATATTATAAATTTGATTACAACTGCCACCAAGGGTATACTTAATTGCAATCATTAAATTCATTAATAATATTAGTAGAAGTAACACAAAAAAAGTAGTCATATGTCTCAATGAAATTGTTCTTGTTACATTATAATAAAATTTATGATATGTCAGCAGTTTCTGACAAGAGGATTGGATAGTGACGAAGCACTTGGTTAAGACGTATCGGGAAATGTTTAGGAAATGGCGATGTAAGTAGCAGCGATTAGGGCGATAAACCATTGTGCATGAATTGTACAGGCAAGTTGTCTCGTAGTAACCACTGCAACACATAAATAAGTGAGCAGTGTACTACGATGGCTAAACTTTCCCAATCCCAGAGATGGGTCCCAGGGGGAAAGAAGTGCAACTCGAGCCACAGCTGCGCTCGCCTTCACCTACGAGGGCCATACATATCCTCAAAGAGACGTATTATTCACTACGAATTACTTCACTAACCCACACTCAACTTTTCTGGATGACGCTATCATAATTTAAAACATTTCACATCTCAAACTGCATGACCGAAAATATTGCGGCGTCATGCTTCGAACAATTATCTTAACAAGAGTAGAACGTGATTAATTTAGACAACAAAATGTAAAACGAAACATTGCTGGAACCATAGTAATGCATTATTGTTAAAAAAATAAATATTTATAAAATAAAATAGAATAAATCTGTAACACAAACATTGTAAGAAATGAAAATAAGGCCTGTTATAGATACTCAAGAAAACAGGCTATTAGTGTAATTAGTGAATAATAAAAAAAAAGTAATGCATAGTAGTGTTCATCGGACCGGGGGACTTTCAAATCCAGGAACCGGATGAGTATAAGAACCAAAATATGGACACCATAACATAAAATAGAATATAAATTATAGTAATAGTAAGATTATTCAAGTAATTATCTTAAACAAATTACATAACTCTGCTAATACAAATACAGTCATAAATAATTACAGTATAAAATTAGTTAAAAAAAAGTTTGAACCTACAACAACTACTCGACCAACGCGTCATGGAGGAGATCCGGAAACACGTGGGTGTGTGGGTCGTAACCTGGGGGAAAACACCCCGGAGTTGTTTCACAAACAAAATGTATAAGGGTGGAAAGGATGAGGAGGAGACAAAGAAATTAAGAATTCTCTCCTTCAGTCTCTCCACGAAAATAATATAATAATAAAACTAGTGTAACAGATGATGATCTTATACAGCAAGGGCGCTGCGGGAGTTTTCTCGCAGCCGCTTCAGCCCAGAGTGACTGCGGGGCTCACCTGATTATGTCGGGAATGCCTCGCACTCTCTCTGGGTATTTCTCATATGCCGAGACACCTTCACCTATTTTAGGAGGTATATGTACTGGGGTCAAAGACCTTGGGCATATGGCAAGAGTTGTCCGCTAATCCCATTGGATCAGTCGACCAACTGCCTCCTGAAACTGGTGGAGACACGGAGAAGGGAATGCTGCGACCCCACAGCAGACTCGTCTCCCGTCATTCATAGGGAAGGGCGTGAGAATAGTACCCAATGCCCGACCTACCTGATGCAGGTTTTCTAGGGTTTTCCCTGCATCTCTTTAGGTGAAACACCACGAGGGTAGGATCCTTAAACCATAGCCCGGGGGCCCTAGTTAACCCTTGGCTACCTTGCTCTACCTTCCGCATCCCCCCTTTTCAATTCCCTTCCTATGCTATTAAAGGGGAGTTGCCTGTTTCAGGATCACCCTCATGTAGCCTGTTAACCAAAAAAAAAAGATGATGATCTTACATGCTAAAACAAATTTAAATATACGCATATACTTTATTATTGTATTCATACATATTTATATCTATGTAAAAAAAATGTACCAACAAAAGAAAAATATTGTTAAACAGACCTGTTATTGAATCTAGAAAACAGGTCAAGTAAATTATTATCAATAATAAAAAAAAGGTAATGCACGTGTGTTCCATTATCCGAGACGGATATCTACGAGCGAAATCAGCTTAACGTCGTTTACGTCGTTCGTCTGTAACATTCGTAATTGAATTTCGATCCTCCAGTTTTATATTGAACCTAGGCGGTGAAGATCTGCGTTGAAAAATCTGAATATAATTTCTATGAAGATTATTTCTGCGTCGGCTTGACAGAGATAGACGGAAATAGCGATTGCTGGTTGGTTGTTATATTGTCTGGTTTATTGAAACAGACCTTGGAAGTGGATTTGTGAGATGAAGGAGAAACAAGTGAAGAGTGGAATTAAGCCAGAGGTAAAGATTAATTTTAAATCATTTTAAAGAACTGTTGGAAGTAATGATGGATGTATTTGCTTTTCATGTTAGTTTCAAACAATGAAACAATATATAACGAATCCGATTTGAACAGCGCAATGTAATTTAATACCAATCCAAGAAAATTATTTTTTTCTGCAATAATAATAATAATGGTCCAACAGATATTTATATAAAAATGCACAATATTGATTGAGAATTTAATTTATAATTCAGATAATTAGAGAGTCAGAAAATAATTTAATTTTAAAGTCTCCAAACTTTTCGTTTTGCTTTTAGGGTTACAGGCTACATGAGGGTGATCCACTTAATGGTTAGCCCCCTTAAATAGCATAAGAGGGAAATTTGAAAAGGGGGGGATGTCGTAGGGAGAGAAAGGCAGCCAGGGGGTAACTTGGTTCCAGGGCTATAGCTTAAGGATCCTAACCTTAAAGAGATGTAGGACACCTGTATAAGGTTGGTTGGGTTATTTGGTACTTGTCTCACGTCCTTCCGAATGACAGGAGGAGAATTTGCTTTATATGAGAAAAAATTAAAATAAATTGTTCAATTACTTTGTCTAAAAAATTGTTTTTAATTGCTACTCTGACAGAAAACTCTTCTTTCGTCATTCGGGAGGGAGTGAGACAAGTGACCAAGAGCCCGACCAACCTGATGAAGTCTTTCTAGGGGTTTTCCCTGAATCTCTAACAGGTGAATACTGGATAGGCTCTAGTTAACCTTTGGCTGCCTCCTTTCCCTTCCACTTTCCCCGTTCAAATTCCCTACCAATGCTATTAAAAATGGGTTTCTCTCTCGCGTAGCCAGTCATCATAAAAATATACCCAATTATTAGTCAGAAAATATAACATTAAATTAGTGGTAACAACGTGCTGTAAATCAGGCAGTGGAATGTCACTATAGCCCATTTCAAATGAGAATTTCCCTTACGTGTCAGCTTGTCGGGAGGCTTGACCACTTCTTCTTTCGAGCGTTGTGATTGATTGATTGATTCAAGGTTAACCCTTATCCTGGCGCGGGAGATAACCGTCATCGCTCTTCTTATTCAAGACACTATTAATATTAATACAGAGATAATCATTAAGTATTTAAGGGTTACGGGGAATTTCATGAGCGTTTAGTACGAATTATATATTTCTTCACTAACCACTGCTTCGTATATTGTTTTATTCAATAATTTAAAAAAAAATCTTTAATGATTTTTTACGACTTAAATAACAGTCTTATATTCAAAAAATTCAGAATAAACTTATTTTATTAATATTGGAAAAATTATAATATCTTTAAATCGCCATATTGGCAACATAAGCAGGTTTCTTGATATAGAAAAGTTAAAAATAGTACTCATTTAGATTATAATATTGTCTGATCGTAAAATTTCCGAAATGTACGAAAGGTTTTAAGGAATAAGGCTAAACATAGACATTGGCCTACAAATATTAAGAAACACCGGAATTACGTCTAATAGGGAGCAATTTTTTAAATATTAATGTTTTTGAACGGGACTGTTAGGTGATTCATTATATTATGAGAACCAATGAAGACTCAGTATAAATGTTATTATATGTAATCTTATTTTCGGGAGATTTCTACACCTCCTGTCATATTCATCCTATTAATTCTGTCTTATTTTTGTGACACAATGTGGTTTTTTTTGTGTACACTCGTCAGTTTCAAGCAGAATAAGTATATTAAAATCATTGTTAAACCTTACTACACGTCTTTACAGGACGAGAAACTGCGAATTATATGACTATATCACTATCCGTAAGATAAAATATAATAATAAATTTTTTACGGAGACTCTATTGGTTATCATTTATACTGATAATTTCCCATCAGTAAGACAGAACATAATGTACCGATTTTAGAAAGACGTTTAGTCTGTCCATATAGACTACGGCTAATATTCAATAAAACAGAACCATTAATTAATAATCTCATTTTCTGTTTTCATATACTAAGAAAAATCCTATATCCTTTAATGTAATTCTGGGCCTGAATTGAATAAATATTCAAGGTGTTAATTCCAATTTATTACATGAACAGCCAGGAATACTTTTTAAATATAATTCTAAAACAGCAATAGTTTCCTTAAGCTTCAAATTATTTCTTTATTAGAAATATTATGCACAGAAACGCCTCCAATATCGGAATACCTGCAAGGGCCGCTTTTATCAAAGCACTAAAAGAAAATGTCAAATATTCCAATATAAACGTTTTAAGTTCAGACAGACTTTTGAAAAAAATTCAATATCACTTATTTTCATGGATAAGTCTTTAGCCGATTATGACAAGCGGTAGAAAGTAGCAGAGGGAAAACTAGGCTTGACAGAAAATGAGTTTTTCTCTTTAAAATCACAGCAGCTTCATCTTGCCATTGTAGATAAATGTATACGTAACGGAATATTAAAGATTTTATATGGTTAAACGGGTGCTATAAACATTTTTCAATCAGTTTAAAGTAATATATTAGATATATGTAAACGGCCCCGTACTTATAAATTCTTACTTTATTCACGAGTT
Organism: Eucriotettix oculatus; assembly: GCA_034510155.1. Classification (NCBI taxonomy): domain Eukaryota; kingdom Metazoa; phylum Arthropoda; class Insecta; order Orthoptera; family Tetrigidae; genus Eucriotettix; species Eucriotettix oculatus. Next base: position 71,718,615 of record CM067381.1, on the reverse strand, counting down.
TTAATCCAGGGTAATTGCTAATTATAAAACAAGTAGCAGACCTTCTGGAAACTTGTGTCAACAATGCTGTTACTTTCCAAAGACTATCGTGCAGCCTACAATCTACATGTCATGGAGCATCCGATTTTATGGTGCAACTGTCCCATAAGACAGTACAACCAACTACAATGGAAGCTTTTAGAGATCAAACTATACATGTAACACCACATTTATATATTCCTCAACTGCTCCTGATTTTCTTGGTTGCAAATCTCAACCATATTCGACGTATAAAATTTTCCAGTTTAAATAAAAAGGCCAACAATTTTTTTTTGATTCTATTCCATTTTTAAATCTCTATTTTCTGACTGTTTACATCGAAAATTAACCAAAAACTAATTCATAAAGTTTTTCTTTATAGTTTTTGGAATGAAAAATAAATATTTCAGGTTTTTGCAGATTGTAATGGTTTTTATCATATTCTTAAAGCACTAATCCATGACTTTCTTGGAAGTAAAATTGCAAAGAGCTTGATAACATCACAGCTGCAACATGGCGCGGAATACCGGTTCCTCATTGAAATCGGAGAATCTCAAAAGTATCACGTTATAATGAAACAGGACTAAGCGGGGTCTTACAGTATTTGTGAACTGTGCCAGGACTTCATGTTATTTGTTTCTTAAAAATCATTGGGAAAGAAACGAACGTAATTTTTCCGTATTTTACACCGAGTCAGTTTAGTTGGACGAACAGCCGCTATAGCAAATGACGATTATCAAGTCAAAATACAGGGCGAATAAACCACGTGTTGGAAAAGCAGAATACTTTACTGTGAATTTTAAACTGGCTATAAATTTTTTTTATTTATTTTTTGTTGATTCGTCCGATACAGCATTTATTGTTCTTCCATGGATTTTGTGGTAAGGGAATCTATTTTGCTCTACCACAGTCATTTCGTATTAAGTATAATGTGTTGGTATGTATTAAATTTAAGTTGTGTTGGTATTTTTATAATTCTTTATAGGTCATTATCATATATAATTTTTTGTTTTGAAACGGGAGTTGGAAGATGTCCGCTGAACGTTAAATTTCGGAAATGTACCCCGCTACTAAAAATGATTTGCCGAACCCAGCTGTACCGACATCATAATTTTTATAACGACATCATTTACTAAAGTACGAGGTCTTTCCCGGTGAATGGCATGTATAAATTCCTCTCGAGTTTCCAACCGGGTCAAAGTGACGTTTCGATGGCTTGCTCTGCCATCATCTTCAGACTGAAGTGTCAAATTCGGTGAGTGTAAGCATTTATATAGTCTGAGGCAAGCACAAACCGCCTGTGATTGGCTAGATGTGGACGCGGGAGCGAAGGCGTCTCCCATTGGTCCACTTGCTTAGTCATGCTCTAGTCTCCCGTGGCTGCCCGTCTCCGCTGCATCTGGGGTCCCGTGACTCAGCTCCGCGTTCCTCCGGTGAAACAATGGGTTCCAAGCCAGGCTCAATTGGAATCCAGAATCTCTATTCAGTAAATTCTCACTGGACCTGATGTTTATTGCCTCCAAAATAACGCTATCCCAATATCAATTAGCTCGGTCCAGAATACGCGTCTTATCGATAGCTATTTTATGGCCCGTGAACAAGGCATGTTCGGCAATAGCCGACTTATTGGGTTGTTTTAATCGTACACTCATCGAATTTGACACTTCAGTCTGAAGATGATGGCAGAGCAAGCCATCGAAACGTCACTGTTAAAATCTTTGACCCGGTTGGAAACTCGAGAGGAATTTATACAAACATCATTTATGTTTCGTAATCCTCGAAATGTTTTTTTTTCATAAAAGCTGAAACAGATTTTTAAATCTCCACCTTACTTAAGGGTAAAAATTAACGTGGCGACTTTCATCCCCTTATTATCAATCTGTCCGTTGTGAACTTTTGTGGTAGTTTCATACGTAACCAGCGCCACATGTGTTGTCATGTAATCAAGTTATATTGTTCATGTAATTGCCTTTTCCTGTGAGTAGTTAATTAAATTCATAGATGCATATTTGGAGTAATTAATTCCCACGGCGGTTTGGGGGAGGAAGAAATCGATGGTTGTTGGAGGTGTTGTGTGCAGTGGTCAGCGGACTAAGGGGTATTTGCGTATTTGCGTACGTGTCTTGGGAAGGCCAGGTGGATCGGCGTCGCTCACGGAGACGCCGTGCGTTAGCAGACGCCGCGGCGATTACCGCTTCAAAACTCATTAAACTCCGCTACACGCGTGCCGCAGATTAACCCGGACTAACCGTCGCACCCGCAAAAAATATCACACGCCGATACGCGGACTTCCCGCTAATTTACCACAAACTGCAATGGGGTTTCCCCAACGCAACTTCTAAATCCTCCTTCCTGTCTGAATTTGACACTGTTATAAAACCAAACAAGATTATCGCCCTCAGATAATGTATCATACCCGAAACGGAAAATATATAATTTATGATAAGTGAGTTACAATATAATTTAAATTATTAGAGAATGCAGACTTTCCCTGTTGATAGACTTAATAACAAGTTCTCTGGATTTCACCCGGGTTTATGAACTTCTTATCCAGTCCTTTTTAAATTAGTACCTTATTTTGGTTTTTGAACTTAATTGTAATTATTGCTGAGACAATTTGTAAAAACCTTACAGCTCTCTGGAATAATCTGTATTTAATCTTTTTTACATACATAGACGTTTTGTAACTCCTCCATCCAAAATTGACATATTTTCTCCCAAGACAAACTTAATGTATTCCTATATTTCAATCAACTTCACTTTTAATTTTTCCAAATTTGCCAATTAGTTCGAAAACCTCCGTATTATTCAAGACAGTCGTAAAATAAAACACATATATATTTAAAGGTAACTGGGTGCCGAGAAATTACAGTATTTAAATCCAAAGTAATCTCTTTATCAACGTCACACAGTTTTTGAAAAATTATTTTTTTTTCACGCCCTCTATCTTATCACGTCATAACCAACCCGATGAGTAACTTAATCGAGTCAAGAAATGTGAGGGTACTTCTTATCCAGTCCTTTTTAAATTACTACCTTATTTTGGTTTTGAACTTAATTGTAATTATTGTTGAGACAATTTGTAAAAACCTTACAGCTCTCTGGAATAATCTGTATTTAATCTTTTTTACATACATAGACGTTTTGTAACTCCTCCATCCAAAATTAACATATTTTCTCCCAAGACAAACTTAATGTATTCCTATATTTCAATCAATTTCACTTTTAATTTTTCCAAATTTGCCAATTAGTTCGAAAACCTCCGTATTATTCAAGACAGTCGTAAAGTAAAACATATATATTTAAAGGTAACTGGGTGCCGAGAAATTAATTGATATTAACCCGCTACAGTATTTAAATCCAAAGTAATCTCTTTATCAACGTCACACAGTTTTTGAAAAATTATTTTTCACGCCCTCTATCATAACCAACCCGATGAGTAACTTAATCGAGTCAAGAAATGTGAGGGTAAAATAAGAAACGCTACTAAAAAAACATCTGAAAAAAAATAACAGTGAGCGGAAAGTTCTCAGTATCAATCTCACTATCCGCGGAAAAATATTTGTTTATATGCTAATATCTGATGTTTATGTACGTTTTAAATTTCCGTACCCTCAATTCCCCGCTCCCAGGAGTCGTAGTAGTAGTGTCTTACATCTACAGTTATAACTCGTTTTTTATTCGCTAGAACACTTGTACAAAATTTGGTCTAAATTGCTCCACGTGTTTGGATTTCTATGCAGAAAAAACAAACAAAAAGCTCTCAATTATAGAGAATTAAATACTCGATAACAATCAATCATATCATGTAGGTATGCAAGTTTATCATCTTTCAAAATTATTAAGAAAACATTTAAAAATAATAAGAAACGAGAATCTCGGAGGATATTTTTTTGGTAAATTATGTGTCGCTTTATTATGATAATTAAATACGAACGCTGGAAAAGTTTATTCATATCTTTAGATAAGGCCCTTGGACACATCTTTATGAAAATTGTGCCAGTCATTTCAAAAAATTATGAGTGACACATCAGGTTTGTCCACCAAGTAGCTAGTATTTTGCGGGTTATTGTGATTACTTTTTTAAATCTAATTTAATAAAATATATTTTAAGAAAATTATATTTAATTCATTAGAAGACTGAAGTGAATTTTCAGTTTATTTTAATATTATTTTCATAATAAGCTTTCTGAAAACAAAGTTTAGTGGAAATAATTATTTTACATACATTAGTGTGATAGCAATGTAACTATAACATATATATCATTTTAAAGCCGTAGGATTTAAGTTGCATTTTGAACTGTAGCTTACCTATGGCAAATAAATAAAAAAGAAGTGTCTGTCTGTCCGTATGTTTGCTTCGAATAGGGATCGAAACGGCTTAACGGATTCCAATGAAACTTTGAGGGTATTTAATATAAATATTCGTGCATATTTAATTCCAAATATATTTCAGAAGATATTAATATAATGTGGATAAAAATAAATTTATTAATTCTATGGGAAGATTTCTCTGAATTGCCGAGGGGAAAACAGGTGTGTAAACCAACTGCGAGTCATATTACTCGTTCCTATATAATTCGCCTCATTTACTACCTTTTTTTTCGCAGCTTGCTAAGAAGAAAATAATTTATTTGGATCGTCAATACGATGTATTCATAAATTGATAAATTGGTTTAATTATCGCGCCATCTAAATTTTAAAATTTAGTAATTTACTAATATGAAAATAAAAATAAAACCATCGAGTTCGGTGTCAAAACCGGTGTAATGCGAGTCGCTTTGCAACATTATGACCCTTAATGTGCGATTTAATTAAAAATGTAACCATTAAGTGGGGGTAAAATTTTTATTCCTGTAGAATACTGAAAATATGAATATTTATTCCTGATATTGTACCGGGGGGAATTTTGGAATCTCGGGATACTGAAAGTATATTTGAGGTTCTGACTGTGACATTTTCGATGAAGGTTTAGTTATGTGATGACCAAGAATTAAGTAATGTAAATATAAATATGTTTTACAAGGCTTCTGTTCCTCTACCGGCGGTAATATTATATTATGTAAATTCCGTACCTAAACATGTAATTGTTATTTATTTTAGATGTCATCGCTGAACCAAAGATTATAAAAATTAATTCGATCTCAAATAGTCATCTACTGACGTAAACAGACGCTTACCTGTTCTGTTACATGTAACTGTGTTTGTTTGTAAACAGCTCTGGGATATTAGCCATAAAATTAAATTACAGAGCATCTCTCTTATGTTCAGCAGCAAATAATTAGCCCCAGAACTGAATAAGGTTCCGGCATGTTGCTTTTTATTACACAAGTTGGCAGAGTTGACTAGAAAGTAATTTCGGAGCGGTGTCGACCCCCGTATTAGCACAGATTGGATGGATATTTGATGATGATGCCGACCGGTCTCCCTCCCCCCCTCCCCCTCCTTCCCCCCTCCCCCCTTGTGGGAGACTTTTTACATCATATCTCTCTCGCTTTGATATCTACGGAAGTTTATTGCTTGGGGTTTTCATTAAATGATTGCAATTTTATAATCGGATTCAGACAGTACCCTCAACTAATTGCGATAGGTATTATTACAAAATATTCAACCCACTATTTTTGCGTGTCATGTCACATTAAAAGTAGAAAAATTTTATCTACCTCTCAGGTAACATACAATATTTTCCGAATTTATTATTTATTATTACTTAAGTCATTTGAAGGCCTCATTTTGTAGAGATGATCAAGGATGAAACAAATTTTTAACGAACGATTTTGACATTAAAAAAAATGTGGACACCAGAAAAATTAATTAGAGCAACGTACGTGATTTGGAATAATCAAAACAGAAAATAGGTCATAAAAGCATTATAACTGTTAAAATACAAACTATACAGTTTTAAATTTATTTAAATATACTAATAATACAAACTTTCATTATTTACGTGTCTAATTCAATAATTGATATGGGGAAATTAAGTAGAAAAAAATATTGTTTTCTAAGAGTTTTTGATACTTTCTTGCCTTTATATTGGCATCACTGGGGTGAGTTGATTTCACCTGAAGGTGATAAATAGTGATTCACGTACTAATAAAATGAACTTAAGAACGTAATAACTAAATCAGTTCTTCTTATCCTCATTTTAGTCAGCCATATTATACACATTATGGAAAAGAAGATATTCCAGAATGTCTCCAAATGATAAAATTTTAATCTCACCTTAATAAAATCCAACGTACCTGACTTGAGTAACAATGCTAAAGGTTTGACTACAAGTTAGACTTTGTTTTGCAGAAAATAAATGCTTTTAACTATTTATGTAAATATATTTCACCCTATTGTAAGTTCCCTATTTTGGACTATTGTGAAAAAAAGATAATGGTATTTTTGTGTATGATGTCTTATTTATTTGATTGTATGTTTTCATTTTACGGATGCCAAGAAAAATATTTAAGGTTCAAATTATTTGTAATTGTAAAAGTTTTTTACTAGTTAAAATTTTGAATGTGTTGTCGCGAAAGACCATAGCAGTTAATTCGACATTGAATTTTACGTAAAAGTAAGTTCCCTACTTACTTTTTAGATACAAACAGTTATAAACGTTTTTCAACTGCAGGGCAAAGCTCGAGTTCTAAGAAATCAAAATGAGGGAAGTAACCTTAATTCGTTCGTATGTAACGAAATTGATTTTCAAGAAAATTGTACTGTTTACTCCATAATAGGTAAAGGCTGAAGACGATTTAAATGTGGATGATTGAGAAAGAGAAGGTTGTAGGAAACTGATTGAGTAATCCTGAAAAATAAACGAGTAGAGAAATTTGTGGGATTTAACGTGGAGATATTTATAAAGTTCTGAGTAATATTATGTGACTCAAATTCAAACCAAAATTTGGGTAGAGAATTTGAGAAATAGCAAGAACTCGAGCACAGAACTAAAAGGTTTGAGGTCTTTGCATAGTGCTTTTAATAATTAAAAGTACAGCAAAACATAATCTCTCGAAACGAATTATAGGTTATTCGGGTTACGATCCCTTTTACTGTGATTAAATTTTCTCTTAATTCCTCTAATTATATGTGGTATTCCTGACGTAAAGTCCTTATAGAGAGTCAGAGTGTCTTATTTTCAAATTTCTTCAGAAATGGTTAAAAAAAGCCGACCATAAAACACTGGGAAAGAAGATGAGTGTGGAATGAAAGTCTAAAATCTAAGAGATAAATATAAAAATAAAAGCTTAGCAACTTCCAATAAATCTCTGGGAAATAAATTCAGATTTGTATTTGTGTTTTATTTCTTGAAGATAAGATGCAGTACGATTTAGTGCCGCTGAAGTTTATTTTTCCTTCCTTAACTCTAGCTTTGAATTAGTGCTGCTTCGTAAATAAATATATACTTTTAATTATGAGCACAGATATATTTTACAGCTTTGTATAGAGTTTATAATTTTCCGTCGCGACGGAGGTAAATTGTTTTTCTTTTGAAGTATGAGATGAAACGGCGCCGTTCCGGATTCACGTCCTTGCACTTCATCATATTTGGACCTAAGCGAGAGCGCTTCTCCTCTTCTCCTCTCCTCTCCTCCCCACCAATATCCTGCAACTGCCGTGCGAATTCCCGCATACATCGAATCCAATATACATCAGCCGCTACCCCCTTTCGAATCCATTCCATCCATCAAATTCCGCTGCCATTGTTGGAGGGCGCCCCGTGTAACGCCACGCCGCGCCGCGACGGGCCTCGGGGCGCCTCAGCTAGCTCACTACTGCCGCCGCGACGCCGATGCTCGTAATATTTTAATACCCTGACAGGAATTAGGCATTGTGTTGCTGTGCTGCACGCCAATCAGAGCCCCGATACCTGACACTTGCAGGAAAGCCTGAGGTCATTCTTCCTATATCAAAGCGAAAAATGTATATAATATCAGAACAGAAAACTGTTCCATTAATTACACGACTAAGCACTGACAACTATAATATTATAATATTTTTATTAATAATCAATCATACACAATACTACATTTTTAGCACTAAACCTTAAATGATGCCTCATTAAACCATTCCATAAAATTAAAATGCAGCCAAAAACACTTGATTATGTCCTTAATTAAATCGTTGGAATATAAATAAGTGTTCCGGTAAGATTTGTTTCATACAAACCAGAAGAAAGCTACATATAACTATTATTCAGTCCTGGTGAAACACAATTTACTCCTGAACCTTTTAAGTCTCCTACTATTTTCTCCTTACAGATATTAAATTAGATTTAAATGTAATCACAATAACCCGCAACTACGAAAAACAAAAGCATTACAAGTTGATTTTATTAGAATATTTTTATTAATAATCAATCATACACAATACTACATTTTTAGCACTAAACCTTAAATGATGCCTCATTAAACCATTCCATAAAATTAAAATGCAGCCAAAAACACTTGATTATGTCCTTAATTAAATCGTTGTAATATAAATAAGTGTTCCGGTAAGATTTGTTTGATTACAAAACAGAGAAAAGCTACACATTATACTTAACTATTTTTCAGTCCTGGTGAAACACAATTTACTACGATTTTATCCTTACGAAAAATCAATTTTGTGTCAATTCCAATAGCAATTAAATTAGATTTAAATGTAATCACAATAATCCGCAACTACGAAAAAAAGCATTATAAGTTGATTTTATTAGAATATTTTTATTAATAATCAATCATACACAATACTACATTTTTAGCACTAAACCTTAAATGATGCCTCATTAAACCATTCCATAAAATTAAAATGCAGCCAAAAACACTTGATTATGTCCTTAATTAAATCGTTGGAATATAAATAAGTGTTCCGGTAAGATTTGTTTGATTACAAAACAGAAGAAAGCTACACATTATACTTAACTATTTTTTCAGTCCTGGTGAAACACAATTTACTCCTGAACCTTTAAAGTCTTCTACTATTTTCTCCTTACGAACAATCAATTTTGTGTCAATTCCATCAGCTATTAAATTAGATTTAAATGTAATCACAATAATCCGCAACTACGAAAAACAAAAGCATTATAAGTTGATTTTATTATAATATTTTTATTATTACATGTTTAGGTACGGAATTTACATAATATAATATTACCGCCGTTAGAGGAACAGAAGCCTTGTAAACGAAAGATACTAGGCAAGGAAAGAAACAGATTAAATGTAATCAGAATTGAGTGGATGAAATCAGAAAATGTTTTGCCAATATACGAAAACATCTTAAGGGAATATTTTTCCACGTAACCTCCTACGCTACATTGGTGCTTTTCTACGGAAACAAATTTTTATAACGTGGTGAATGAGAAACGACTTCGTGGGATGTGATGGTTTTCTTCATATTCTTCAAAAAAAAAATAATGCATGCATGTAAAAAAATTTTATTCCAAAGTCTCGGAATTGATTCCAATAGATACATTCGGGTAGAAAAAAATATAATGGAACAACTGCAACTCATAAATAAAGCAAAATTTGGATATCCCTATCCTTGGCGGATTTGCAATTATTTGAGAATATTGCATTTAGAAATTGTTGTAGTACAGAATAAGGAAAGGGGGAGGGAAGATTCTAATCAGATTTACGACAGTTTCGTGTTGTTTGCAGTTAATCTCATTGAGCCAAAAGCATTAAAAACAGAGACATACTTTCCTAAACTAACGTTGACGTCCGTTTGCCGCAACACGGAAAAAAACTTTCCGGGAAACTTCATCATTAGCATTCGTGAGGGTCACTAATGTACAACCTTGCGTCCACTGAAGAATTTCTATTTCAGATTTTTCATATTACAAATATTTGTGTATATATCTTGCGAAAACAAGAATGTAAATTGGGTGATATTTATTTATCCATTAAACTAATTTCATAAGATTACGTAATATTTTTTAAACAATTTTTTTTTCACGATAATGAAGTGCTTTATGTCAGCGAGGCTCGAAAAAAAAACACAACTTTAAACTGGAAGAAACAATTTTGATTCGTGCGTGACTTTGACCTTTTGCCTCGACAAGGCAGAAGGAAGGCTGCAGGAAGACATGCTGATTGAGAGGATAATTAAATTTATTCATTAAGAGACCAGAAAAGCTTATATTGGGGAAAAATAGAGTTGTAGAAACGATGTTTTTTTAAAAAAATATAAATTTGTCGGATGGAAAGTCGGAATTTACGCAATATAAAAGTTTAGGAAAACTTTGATAAAAATTATCAGTTTAATGAATCATTAAAGCGATAAATTCACAAAAAAAATGCTATTTATGTTAATGCTGCAAGGTAATGGCCGTTGAAAAATTAGAGATGGAATATCTTAACTTTTGAACCTTATTAAAATTTTTAATACGTCAGCTTAGCAAGACGGAGTTATGAGTCATATTTATCCACCATTAGTTGAAAATTATTAAATTAATTTTCATGAATTAGGAAATAATTATTTATCAATACATCAACGATTAACGTTTATTAATATGTATAAAAGCCTTGTGGTGCGTTGCATTACTCTATTATTATTATTATTGTTATACGAGGGACATGAGGTTATTAAATAGACGAATTGATGTAGAAAGTAAGACGTTTTTTACTGTCATGATTTGAGGTTATCATCGCTTGAATGGTCTGAGAACTGTGAAAGAATTTTGTTTTTGTTCACATCCTCAAAAAAAAAGTGCATTTAACGACAGAGTCTCCGCTTGAAGTTTCCACATTAGTTGAGCAATGCTAAGTGTTCCAAATTTGGAGATGAAGGTGAAAAATCAGATGAAATTGTTTTGTGAACCATTTTACAGGAATTTTTTTATTATTGAATAGAAATAATTCTAAAAAATCAGATGGTAGATACAGTAAATAACCAGGAAGTTCTAAGCAGAATAAAAGGAGAGGACTTTGACCAATTGAAGAAATAGATTAATCGACCACGTTTTGAGCAATTCAAAACTAATTACAGCATGCTGAAATTTGAACAAACCCAAAAAAATTTATAATTGCGAAGAACCGTTGACAAGTGGTAAAATCTCACACACTGATGCGCAAAGTCCTGGCCGGATATTTCTAGTGTCATCGCCTTTTTTTTTGAAACTACACTGACACATTATCGTGAAGCTTTATCAGTAAGAATCTCAAAGTCTGTAAAACAAACGATTAGTTGGTCCCGAAAGCTGACCCAAGAAATCATTTATTAAAATACTTGGGAGATTCTACCTCATCCTCCTTACAATTCAGGTTTGGCACCTTATGACTCTTTTTGTGGTACCTAAAGAGGCATTATGCGGAAAAAATGTTCTAGCCCGAGTTTCCCTGGTGAATTCGCAATCTATAGACATAAGACTCAAAGCTGAGCTTGGTGTTCTTCAAAACATGGCGACATGATTCAACGTCTCTAGAAAACAAAACAGAACGTCGCAGTTCACTCTGAATTAAATAATTTCCGGTAAAATCTAGTTAAATGTGTCCTCGCTTTATAGAGGTTCCGGATTTTATTCCCCTTAAGGACTTGGCTGCTTGTGTGCTGCGTCTTTGTGTTCCGAAATAGAGCACCCTTACAATGTAGATAAAATCCCCAAAAATGGTAACGCAGTCGCTAATGACCTTAGCTGTTGGTGCAACATAAAATAAAAAAAAACGAGGAGGTCTGAATTTGTAGGAAACTGACATAAACAACAATACAAACACTTATTTGCATCAGGTATGAAAAACTGGTTCACCATTTAGAAAAAAAATGTATAAATATCGCCGGGGATCACGTTTACAAGTAGTATAACTCATTTAGTAAAAATAAATTGGATTTTTTTTCTAGATAAACTCTTTAATTATTGAATGTCCCTTAAGAGACTGGATTTGTATATTTTTATTTTGTTTTAAAGTTGCATGAATCGAGGAGATCATGAGAAACTACAGGTAGCTTACAAAGGAAGTTTAACACTATATACTGTTATATATTTAAAAAAAAATTGAAGTCGCGTCAACAGTGTATACCCTAGGCAACTAAAAAACATTTATAAAAAGAAACAGTTATATACATAGAAATGGCAAATAACACAATGCAAGGAGTGAGAATAAACATACACTTTTAGAACAGAGAAACAACCATCACAAAGGTACATATAGACTACTTATAGTTCTTCCGAAAAACCAATTTCTACAATGAAATTAGGAAGACTGTGAAAGAAAAGGCCGTTAATGAAAGGATAACGTATAATATACACCTGATATTGTTTTGCATATGATGAAACACTGATTCAGCACTTTTGCCAAAAATAGACTTTAATTACTTTCAGACCGATTGATAAATTCAGGAATAGAATAATAATAATAAACTCCTTCTAGCAGGAGATTCTTGCTGCATGCTTTAGTGAACTGATTGTAACTGTTTAAATTTTTTATGTTGTCCGAAAGACTGTTGTAGAGTATTATTAAATATAAGCGAAGTCCTTGAGCCAATCACGAATTTAGGAGATTATGAGTACTTATAAGCTGTTCCTTATGGAACGGAGTTCTAATTTTTCGACCTGTTTCTATGTAAAGTAATTTCAAGTCATTTCGTTAAAATATGAAAGTTTTTTCAGGTCTTCAAGCGATTAACCAGTATTGAACGTTTTATATCGGTATACTTGTACTTGGGAATCCGTGGACATTTGGATTATTCCCAGGCGTCGAAAAGCCTATTTGCTGGTTCCTTTCAGGGCTTTGCAATATTTCATTCAATAAAACGGAGCCACTCTTTGCTAAGCTTTTCTAATTAATGAAAGATCAGAGGCGATACAGTCGTTTTTTTCTTTTTGCTATCTGTGAAAGGAATGTGCAATAGCGCCACCGGACAAAAGGCGGCGGATCGCTCAAATTCCTCATTCGATTATTAAAATAGCCTTAACCGGTAACACGGAACGGTTGACAGCTGCACAGGTGCATATAAATTAAACCTTCTCGGGCGTCGCCACATTGAAAAGTGTCTCGCGCTCACTCGTGTCGAGGTGTAATTAAGACACAGCGCGGTTCTCTTTCTAGTTTTATATTAAAACTTCCACGCACTGTATTTGAAGTCAGAAACGGCATGAAGTGCAGTGACGAATGTAATGAGGCTATAAACGAACACGCAGTGAACTCCTAGAATCCATTCACCTTAATATTTAATAACCATTATTGCATGATAACATTTTGACGTGAAGAGATGAGGAAAGTATCTTATTCAGACGCTTTACCGTCAAAAATATATTCCGTTTTTTCAAGATTTTTCAACTTGAGTGTCATTTTCGCTTATTTTAAAATAGTACACATAGTACAACGACTTCAGTATTCAAGATAACTAATTACGTGAGACTCAATATCTCAGGGTGTTCTTATATGGAATATTTTATTTTTTGTTTTAAATATTATCTGTAATATTACTGTGGAGATCTATGAGAATTTTTGTAAAATACAACTCATATACGCAAATATGTGCCTTAGGATATATCCGGCTTATTCTCAGGCGTCGAAAAGCTCCTCTTCTCTGTCAACAAAGAGATTTCTGGGGGTCTCATAAAGAGTATTTTCAACCCTTCTCATGTAACATAATATTTAATTTTTAACTATTCGAATTATAAAATTTTAACATTTTGTAATCGACTTAAATTCACTCTCCAATCAACGACTTCTTTTGAAGTTGAAGTAAAAACCCAAACAGTCACCATATGTTAGATCCCGGCTTACACGGGCGTCTTAGGGAAACCAGATTGCTGATAAAGCAGTTGATCTAAATTTAATTAGACCTCTTTTTATTTGTAGGAGTTAGTCGTGTGTTACCCAAATTTTCATCTATAGATGAAGCGAGAGGACCGAATCTCTTTCCAATGACTAGAGAGAATGGCTAAAACATATTCATAACTGCAGCAGAAATTAATTAAATTGTGTTTGTTTCCGGATCGCAAGAGACACACAATTTGGTCGAAATTTCTCCTCGCCTTTAAAGTTGTATGTGGAACGTAATGCAGTCAATTTAGTTTATATGGCAATTAAGGCACATTCAGTAAACTTGCAGTCAATATAAAATTAATAGCACCAACTAACGACCATCAAGAAACAAAAAAAAACAGCACCAAAAATAAATGACTTCTTCTAAGTATAAATTGACATCATAAACCCATATTTCCCTTTGTTTTTTACAATTATTTATTAACGAGGTTAAGGAAATAATATTTCTTCCAAAGATATATGTATGGTCCAAGCATAATACAAATAAAATTGAGAACTTTCTGCCTTTTGTTCATTATGTTATAAATATATATTGTAGGTAATTTATGTAAGTTATAATTTTTTTTTGCGGTTACAACGCGTCAGAGGATGACAATGATGTAGGGTTAACAACGCGTCAGAGAACGACAATGACAGAGAGAACGGAGTTCAATGTTGTGTAACGCCGACTCCGTCTCGTAATAAATACATTTAAAGCATACTAACAGATTATATAATGTATATGGCTTAAATAATCCCAGTGATCACCTGTAGGATTTTATTTAGAATTAAGTGAAATGTTGAGAAAATTGTAGCCCTTAGAGACCTGTCAGTGCATGTAAGACGTATCAGTCTAAATAGCAAAAGGATCCCTATTTTCCTTTGTTAATATGTCTGGTCATCCTACTATATATATATATACATACATAATATGTTTTTTACACTTCACTACCGTAATATATGTGACACTACAATTTCTAAATAAGTTAGTGATACGATATGAAGGGCCTGTAGGAATCTCTTTTAGGAAGCATAACAAAATCATACCATTATACTATTTGTTTAGTGTTAATTTCCGTTTTGGTTATTTCAAAGACAATAATATAAATTATTTAGCTTCCCTTATTAAGCATATCTAACAAATATTAATAACTGTAATCGCTGAAGAAGATATTAAAATTAAATTAAAATATTTCTAAGCAAGGAGAAACGAATGTTTTTTTTATATATTCTTTTTGTGGAAACTGTTTTCTTTGCTTTCTTTAAACTGTACCATTTTCTTGTTTTACAGATTTATAAAAATAACACCGAACCGCATTCATCTCATGCTCTAAGAAATGTAAGTATTTAATTTATAAAGCTTTCCAATTTATGATGGTAATTTTTTTAAGCTTTTAAAACCGGAAAAAAATAAAAATTTGTCTTAAAGAGGACTTTTAAAGGAACCGTCTAGCGAGTAAATCATGATCACAGGACTGAAACCTTTTTCTTTGTGTTATAAATATTTTTATTGAATTAAAATTGAATATCTTCTACAGCGATGATATTCAAATAGCATATAGGGTGAATTATAATTATTTTTTCCGATAAATGTACAGTATTTCGTTACTTCATTATTTACCATGATTTACACATTTTTTCTACGTTGACTAAAAAGGTCTAGTGGAACTAATTGAATCTACGATGCAATTAACGATGCAAAAGGTCTAGTGGAACTAGTTGAATCTACGATGCAATTAACCGGAGAACTAATATGTTTTGACATGATTTGTCTGTCTAAACCTTGCGAAAAATAGAAACTATTATTTGAGTAATGGATATATTACTAGGAACTGACACTATAATTAATTAGGAGTTAGGAGGCAATTTATTTTTACTCGTAAAGGAAGTGGTCAGGTGAAATTGAAATTGCGGAATAATTAAGATATTATATGGTTTTATTAAAGAAATATCAGGTTTGATTCCTGGTCTTTAATTGAAATTCACTAACAATCATAAACAATTATTAGCCATCGGAACCGAGATAACTGAGTGTTTTTCTTTCAAGTCGCCGAATTTTTTATTCGTTATACATATTCCAGTGATCCTACAATAAGGAAATAGGATTTGTCATTAAATTAAAATTACGAAAAAATTCTTGCATGCTACAATTAACATTTTACATATCGCGACACACAAATTTACCTGCCCAACATAGGAACCAA
The DNA here is from genome assembly GCA_034510155.1 of Eucriotettix oculatus. Taxonomy (NCBI): domain Eukaryota; kingdom Metazoa; phylum Arthropoda; class Insecta; order Orthoptera; family Tetrigidae; genus Eucriotettix; species Eucriotettix oculatus. The sequence goes on along the minus strand of CM067381.1, from coordinate 71,702,675 downwards.
TAAAATATTACAATAATGAATATAGTTTAACGTTACTACGGGAAAAATTGTTTACCGTACGAATAAAATATAAAAATGTCAAAACGTCAGTAATAGAAGAATTTAATTTTAATTAAGACGTTTCGTCGCCAACGATCAGGACCCCTTCAGTTCATTGATTAATTTTTTTTTATGATTTCAGCCCTGGTTGTTGCATTAATAACCTGAAATTCCAGTAAGATTTTAATTTATGAAGTGATCAGATCCTGAAAGTTTGGTACGGAAAGTTTTAATTAAAATTAAATTCTTCTATTTCTGACTTTTCTTTGTACTTTATTTATAATATTAAAACAGATTAATTTAATTATGCACAAAGATGAAACGTCCTTAATATTTTTTTTATTAATTTTGAGGTCAGATTGAGGTTGCTTTGCGTAAATTTACGTATATTTTGGAAATTATACTTCTTTTCAGCGTTTTGATGAGTATTCAAGGGAAATTAAGTATATATTTATCTCATAATTTATTGAGATGGCGTGTTTTGAGATTTTGAAGTTTAACAAGCTTCAAATTGCAATGCACTGTTAGAAGGTTGTGCAGGTCCATGTTGGAACGTTATTTTTTGATTAAATATTAAGTGGTTTTGAAATTTTTGCTGTAATATAATTAGGATAAAAGCGGTTGTGATTTGTAATGCGTATCATCTTTTACGAAAATTTTGATTTTCATTATGCCTGCATCTTCGAAAATTTTCAGAATATAAATTGTCATTCACATGAAAATATAAATTGGTGAGGTCAAAAAATAAATATTATTAATTGATATGACAGTATTTTGTATTTATGGATCTCTCCTGAAGATTTCATCACATTAACACGAATTATATAAATTTAGTTACTTATTAGAAATTATTATCTTATAACTAATCAACGATTTTTTTACATTATATAAATTTAGTTACTTATTAGAAATTATTATCTTATAACTAATCAACGATTCTTTTTACATTATATAAATTTAGTTACTTATTAGAAATTATTATCTTATAACTAATCAACGATTTTTTTACATTATATAGTGTAATTAGTTACTTCATACATGATCAAAATCTTCTAGTAATTTTAAAAATAGAGTTGACAATGTATTGAAACTATGATCGACATTTTTAAACTTATTTCAATTGAACATTTTATGAATTTTAAAATTAATTCATTTAAAGCATTTTAATGAATTGTTCGGATGCAAGCCTGACAGATTTTTAGTAAATTTAAATTAATATGGTTTAAGAAACAAACTACAGTAATGGGTATTTTAATTATGACTTAAAGATATAATTTTTGTCTGAAAATAAAACTTGCACGCTAATATATAGATTATGTAACAATTTCGCGTTTAAAAACATTTAAAACTTTAAATAGGGCTTGTTTAAAATAATCTAAACACGTTATTTTTACTATCTTTGTTTCGCCCCAATTAAAGTGATTTTGTTAGGTTATCATATTATTTTTCTCTTTTTGTACCTTGCTAAATAAAATATGGAGATGTGAAGACTGAACTGCCATATTGTTTCACTCTTCGTCATATGCAGCCACAGTGAAGTCTAATTCACTTTTGTATTTACTTATTACAAACTGAGAGTGTACGTGCTTTATTGTTGTGTTATTATTTATTAAGCGATGGAGGAACTAGCGAAGCGTGCAGTCTAGGCGGTTGTCTGAAAACTTTTCTGGGAAGTCAGTCTAAGTCAAGCCAACCAAATAATTGCAAAAATACGCGTCCTAAAATATCTGAAATAAAAGTTAATATTTTTGAGAGGGCCATTAACCGGTACTAAAATTAGACAGCTCGCGACGGTCTCTTCTCTTGAGGGAGAGTCGACGTGGAGCTTTGAAATATTAAATGGGATCCTACAGTTTTTCTTACAGCTTCAGATAATTGTTTTTCAATTAAGTCCTGTTATAATTTCTTAATATTTTTTTTGAATTGTTTTATACTTTGTGAAGATGCTGTCGTCACGTTTTTGGGTAAACTATTACAATCCCGAATTGGTTTCTTTATAAATTAAAACGTCCCTTTTCTCAATCCGCTGTTTCCTCTGTATAATCTTTTACGAATGATCCCTTTTAGAAAAGTAGATGGGAGTGTGAAAATTAATCTCTTCCCGGTTGAATGTTTTAGAAAGGGTTGACTATAAACGTTTGTCACTCAGTTTTATTTTCAAGACGTGAGCTTCTCTTTGGAATTTTATTCGCAGGCCATCACAAGTTTCGGTGCCTACTTTGGATACTCGGAAGCACGACTAGAAGGTAGTAATATCTATTAGACGTGAAACGTACTCTGAGTAGCCATGTGTTGTTATGTGGAAAGGAAATTATTTGTGGATTCTGTGTAATGAAGGATGTTAATTTTTTTCTGGAAGCTAAGTTCAGGAAAACTGCTAAAAAATTTAACCTCGTTTTTTTCCCCCGTAAAAAATTGATTTTTATATACATAAATAGAATATATTGGAATTGTGTTTTCTCTTCCATTACAACTAATTACAATTACCTACAGAAAGTAAAACACCGAGTTTGAGTCTTTAGTTGACCCCCCAAAAAAAGTGCTTTTGTCGGCACTCCACAACAAATTTGGAATTATGAATCGGCTTGTCAAGTTTGGAAACGTAATGGAACACACTGAGAAAACAGCGTGGCATTCCTTCAAAAAAAGTTGTAACTAAGGCTTTTGGGAATGATCCTAACTTAGAAGGAATCGTAGACAATATGCTGAGAATCCTCAAACTGCTTTTCTTAACATCACATCCGGACTATTTTCCCGAAAATCTTGGAGCAAGGAAGTACAAAAGACAGTGGAATGCAAGGGTGATGACCTAAAATCTTGAAACGAGGCACCGAAGGAATAAAATGTAGACACTATAAAGATCTTAAAACTATTTATGTACATAAGTTTTTACAATAAAAAAAATTGAGGGGATATGACGTCATATGTTTTATTATTATTATTTAAATATACTATTTTCCTATAGGCATTGCTGGTATTGCATAGATATTCTTTCCTATTTTTGGGAAAACTATTTCGTGAAACTTTTTAACTCAGCCTATCAGAAGGGTAACGCCTAAAAGGGAACAAAAATTTATAAACAAGTATCAATTTTATGGTCTGTGTATTGTTTTCCAATTAAGCCCTGTTATAATTTCTTAATTTTTTTTTTCGAATTGTTTTATACTTTGTGAAGATGCCGTAGTCACGTTTTTGGGTAAACTATTACAATCCCGAATTGGTTTCATTATAAATTAAAACGTCCCTTTTCTCAATCCGCTGTTTCCTCTGTATAATCTTTTACGAATGATCCCTTTTAGAAAAGTAGATGGGAGTGTGAAAATTAATCTTTTCCCGGTTGAATGTTTTAGAAAGGGTTGACTATAAACGTTTGTCACTCAGTTTTATTTTCAAGACGTGAGCTTGTCTTTGGAATTTTATTCGCAGGCCATCATAAGTTTCGGTGCCTACTTTGGATACTCGGAAGCGTGTAGAAGGTAGTAATATCTATTAGACGTGAAACGTACTCTGAGTAGCCATGTGTTGTTATGTGGAAAGGAAATTATTTGTGGATTCTGTGTAATGAAGGATGTTAATTTTTTTCTGGAAGCTAAGTTCAGGAAAAATGCGTAATGGAACACACTGAGGAAACAGCGTGGCATTCCTTCAAAAGAGATGTAACTACGGCTTTTGGGAATGATCCTGACTTAAAAAGAATCGTAGACAACATGCTGCTTTTCTTAACATAACATCTGGACTATTTTCCCGAAAATCTTGGTGCAAGAATAAAGAACAAGGAAAGAAGAAATGGAGCGGAATTTCAAAAGACAGTGGAATGCAAGCGTGATGACCTAAAATCTTGAAACGAGAAAAGATGACGTCATATTTTATTATTATTATTATTTTTTAAATATACTATTTTCCTTCCTGGTATTGCAGAGATATTCTTTCCTATTTTTGGGAAAACTATTTCGTGAAGAAGGGAAAATAATGAAACTTTTTAACTCAGCTTATCAGAAGGGTAACTCCTAAAAGGGAACAAAAATATATAAACAAGTATCAATTTGGTGGCGTGTGTATTGTTTTCCAACCGGATGAAAGTTTTAGAAAGGGTTGACTATAAACGTTTGTCACTCAATTTTATTTGTGGATTCTGTGTAATGAAGGATACTAATTTTTTTCTAGAAGCTAAGTTCAGGAAAAATGCTAAAAAATTTAACCTCGTTTTTTTCCCGTAAAAACTAGATTTTTATATACATAAATAGAATATATTGGAATTGTGTTTTCTCTTCCATTACAACTAATTACAATTACCTACAGAAAGTAAAACACCGAGTTTGAGTCTTTAGTTGACCCCCAAAAAAAGTGCTTTTGTCGGCACTCCACAACAAATTTGGAATTATGAATCAGTTTGTCAAGTTTCAAAAAATTTGAAACTCAATTTTTATTTTCAAGACGTGAGCTTGTCTTTGGAATTTTATTCGCAGGCCATCATAAGTTTCGGTGCCTACTTTGGATACTCGGAAGCGTGTAGAAGGTAGTAATATCTATTAGACGTGAAACGTACTCTGAGTAGCCATGTGTTATGTGGAAAGGATATTATTTGGGGACTTTGTAGTGAAAATAGGTGTTTTAAAATAGAGCTATAACCCTTCCGGAAGTATAAATGGGGAGTATTTGTCCGACTGCGGAGAAGACGAGTAGAACCGTGATGAATTTTGGCACAGATAAGTGCAGCTCGCAGGTCCCCGCCCCATCTTGTGTGTTTGCTGTAGTGAGAAATTGGCACATAAAAGTGGCTGCTGGCTGTTTGGGGACAGGGCGGAGCCCTGATCGATCAGTCTCTGGCACAGGGGGAGCGCCAAGCCACAGCGCACACCCTGCCCATAAGGAAAACTCTAAACCCCAAAACACCGGCGCCTTCAGCCAACTGTACAACTCCCATACACACACAGCCATCAAACCATTCCACTGGCGGCGGACAGATCTCCAAGACTCTTCTCTCCGTCCGCACACCCGACACAATTCAACTAATATATAGGATTATTCAAACAGTTGATTGATGCAGTTAACTGTACTAAGTAATTAAATTAAAAAATTATGACGAAAAAAAAATTAAAATGAGAAACAGAAAACCGTGGAAGATAAAGACAATTTTTTTTAAAAAAAATATTCCTGGATTAACCAAAGTATTTATTATTAATATTAAGGCCAGAGCATTCAGACCGCGAGCTGCACTGGCCAAGGCTTCTTCCTCCACCATCGTAGACCTGCCACTGCTTTTAGGACCGTATACTTAAATACCTTAACAACCACTACACATCGTCCTACCATGAGAGTATTCATGGTGCACTTGATGATGCTGGATTTTTCCATATAAAATGGAACACCAAATATACTTCTGACGGCGCAATGGAAGTAACGAAGTTGTGAATTTACAGTCTGGTACATATCAAGTTATAAAATTAAATACATCCTCATTGATAATATTAGAAAAAACTTACAAATATTTTTCACTAAATTCTTACCTGACAAATTTCATTAATTAAAATGTCAAAATGAGAATTAATTAAATCACCCAGACAATAACAATTTAGCAATTAAAAAAGTGTGATAACAGAGTAACAAGTTTCATAGTTTTACCATCATTGCAAACATAATTTTTTCAAATACAAAAAAATTCTTAAACAATAAAGACGAAAAACTTACCCCCTGGAGAAACTTAGTATCATTAATAAAATTTATTGTTTAAATAATTATGGATTTTACATGGGCCAAACCAAGAGAGTGCTGAATTACCGATAATAGAGCATCAAATGTGATGATTCAAAAGCATACTCTTACGTGAAAGTAAATTTATCTAGAAACCATAATTTTTATTTACAAAAAAATAATAATTAAAGACTGGGAAGAGGAAATTAATTATTTCTGAAGAACGAAGTGTGTAATGTTACTTTTTCGCTGTAATCCGAATTCATTGAATGCAAAAATAATAATACTAATAATAATTTGGACAGAATACACGATACAGCGATTTAATTTTTTTTTGGTACTACTACTTTATAATTTATATCTAATTTTTAATTGTTGAAATTTAACACTGCACAACATCAACCAGATTGTTAAAAACCCGTTTCTACAGCAGGAACCGTCTCTAAACGCAGCCCAGGAAGCAATAATTTTTCGTCCTTACAATTTTTATCAATAGAAAATGTAAGTTTATATTATTATAATTCAATTCTATGCATTTAATCCTTTAACGAATGTTTGTCTATTCAAATTTATAGTTTTTCTGATGATGATTTTGTGTAGTTAATGTATATTTGAAATTGGTTATTTATGTACTAAAATTCCAAATATATTGACGTAACGTTTAACAATTTATTGTAAAAAATATTCAACATGGGCTGTTTTGTTGATATGTGAAGTAATATATACCACTACTTTAAGTACATGCATATACTTCCGCGTGAAGCTCAACATCATTGTGAAAGGTAAATCTCAGCATCCTTATCATCAGTTTAAACTTAATTTAATTTCTATAATTCACACGCGTGAATGGACGTCTTAGTTATATACTTTATATTATTTGGTCTAAGAGATAAACGAGACACATAAAATTTTGGAAAGAAGGAAGGATCAGTAAACATAATACAATATGTTGAAAGACACAATTCTAACCTGGTTGGAATATGAATTAAGATACAAATGTTCAGAAAATGTATAAAAATTCAAACTTAACTTCCTACAAGGGAATCTTGTAGACAGTAAAATATGTTTTTGGCATTTTTATTTCTTCATAAATTCAAAATATAACATTACATTGAGGACGTTTACACAACTAAAGAAAAGATTTATCTGTATCTAGTAGTTAATTTATTTCGTTTGACTATTGTAAAATAGCAGTTAATTGATTTACCACCAAGAAATAATTAATTTTTTCTAACATAAATTTACAGTAACAAATTTAAATCACAAAACAATTGGACACCACTCAATTCCGATAAAAAAATATAAGACTACGGAGTAAGATACAATGAGAATCCACAGCCTCTGAACGATTCTGACAATATCTAAGAATTAGAAAAAATGAAATAACAGTCTAACATTTAAAAGGTTGAATCTCGACTTGCCGTTAATATTTGACCATAATGTTACATTTATTAAAATTTTTATTGGTTTATAAGCACGAAAAGGTTAAGTTCCATTATATTTTTCATAATAATACACTTCAGCAGAATTTACAGCTAATGTGTCATTCCTTAAAAATAATTTCGTCAAAGGGAAGGCGACTGTTCATCGTCAAGACTACATATTCGTTTCATTTAAAATTGCACAAAAATGTTAATAGGGTTTCTTACAGATTTTCAATAAAATACATACATTCTGAAAAAACTGTGTTGTTGGCATCAAATACTAATACAAAACCAAGTTTCGAGCAGAATATTAACCACGGCACTGCGTATTCCATTTGTGTTGGGGAGAGGGCGGTGACATCGCGATCGCGGTGCATGATAAAATTATTTAAATATTAATTAGCACACATGTAGATTTAAAATTTAGGAAAAAAAAGAATACCAACTTGAAAATATAGTGACTGATGGGAAAAGAGAAATCAATATAAGATAATGTCATTTTCTTCATTGGTAGGTTCCTTAAGAAAAAAAAACGGTAACCGAATGATCACTAAAGTATAAAGATATCAACTTTAAGTAGTTGCTGGTTGCTATTTGTCATAGGAGTTACTATTATCATGCCAATATAAGGCTATAAATATGTTTTTCTTTTGAAAAAGATTATTGAAATGCATGCAAATGGAAATACCCAATATAAAGCATCATCTTATGTGATGTATTATTGTTCCTATTTTGATTCATTATGAAGCCATAGTACTATTAATTAATTTTCATTCTTCAATACACAATGTAAATACATATTTTGAAGCGAGGACCATTATGTTACAAAACAGTGTTTATTATGAAAATAATTACACCTCTTAAAAGACTTGGAGTAATGGTTAGTGCGTAATTAGCGCATGTGTGTGTCTCGTATCTGATTGGAACAACGGCCATTAAATCGATTTTCAGGAAATAATTAGTATATCAATGAAGATTACTTTACTTTGGTTACATTTTACGTAATTAGTCGTGTGTGCTCATTAAATGAAAAAATCATCACACAAAAAACAATACTGACTTTTAAGTGGGTTTTGGTTTCCGTTAAAACAAACTGTGCGTGAAATGTGTGACCATGGATGCATTTTACTACGAACGTTGCAATAACCACACGTGGTTAAGTTGAGTATGAATTGTGATAACACGTGGTCAGAGACCAACAACCCGTGACAAAACACGGTGTGGCAGTTGGATGCTGGGTGATCACGTAAATGTACTATCGTGACGCATCGTCGGTCACGGTTTAGGGGGGTCCGTCATAAAATGTAACTCTCTGATTTTTAATATGTCTGTTAATTTTGTGTTTGCAAATATTAGTGATTCGATCCAATTAAAATTATGACTGGGGAAAGAAGGAAAGATAAAAAACGGGAAATTAAAAGATATTTAAATTCATTGGGTAGTCTGACCGTTTAAATTTTGATAAAATGGATAATAAGAAACCTCTGTGTCGGCCATGGTTTTAAGAAGCTATTTTTTCTTTCAAAATGGTAGCTTTCGGCAGTTTATGCGGCTATATTCATTCATCATCTTTCAGTCTATTAGATACAATTCAATTCATAAAAGTTTTTTTATTGAAATAAGAGATATAAGCTTTTAAAAAAGGATATAAATGAAAACTTGTAGTTAAAAATAATTCAATTTCAACACTATTATCCGTATAACGTACTTTTTTAACTTTTAAAATATTTGTGTGTCTTAATACGTCGTCTGGTTAAAACTTGCGGAAAACTTCCGCATAGGGTTGGACGTCATGCACTATCGATCGGTTCATCGATAATGTGTGATTAGATTTAGATTTATTGTTGTTTCCATTAATCCTCGATTGAGGAAATAGGATACGTCATACATTAAAAATTAAAAATGAACAAATAAAGTAAATAATTAAAAACAAATAAACTTAAAATAAATTAGTAAAAGAAAGTGTATATAGACAAAAGTCAATATAAACACAACACGGACACACACACTGGGAGAAACACAAACAAGCACACACTGAGGAACACGCAATGGAGTTTTAACTACTTGGACCAGGAAACTGTCCTTGCTCCAGCAGCAGCTATATACATGAAACAAACAAACAAAAGAGCAGAAAAAACTGAATAGAAATTTTAAGATATGTGATGTGCTATTTTACAAGTTTGCAGCTCATTCAACACTTTTTGCAGCAGGAACCTTGATTTAAATACTAGAAGGACGATTAAGAAAATCCTGTACCGAGTAAAACAGCAGCGCCATTTAAAAGAATAGTTTTACTCTGCTTCACGAAGCTTTTGTAGGTACTATTTTTAACCTCTGGCGGAAGGAAGGCTGTTGTATAAAATTATCCCCGGGGGTATTGTGAATACTTTTCTGGTGTAGAGCAAGGCGATGCTTGTCCGACCTTAGAGCTGAACGATTTCTAGTCGCGTATTCATGAAACTCGCCATTTGTTTGAAACAAATTAGTGTTTCGCTTTACAAACTTTAATATTTCATAAATATATACGTTCGGTAAAGTAAGTATCTAGAATTCGATCTAGAATTCGTGCTAGAAAGTATTCTAATTGCACGCTTTTGCAACTTAAATATTTCATTACTCCTGGAGCAGTTTCCCCAATTAGAGATGCCATAGGCTCATAATTGAATGAAAATACGCGAAATAAACCATTTTGACGTACTTTTTGTTGATATAGATTATTTATGAATATAAAAATTATTTAAATATAATTTATAAAATATCTGTTATTACCAGTATATATATATAATTTTTAGTTAATAACTTTAAATAAATATTCTAAAAACCGTGACCGACACAGGGGTTTCTCATTACCCATTATATCAATATATTTAAATTAATAATAATGGGTCTCACGGCAATACTAAAATAATTAATGTTAATTTAATTTAGTTTTTGGGATATATTACAATCAAATCTGTAAGGATATTCAACGGAATTCTTTCCTGAATTGATGAAGGACACTCTCCGACAAACAACTAAATAGTTGCAGGCTCTAATGCCAAGGTAACGCGAATATTGTTTTCTTCGGAATAATGAGGCTGAGACTTGTGACAGAAAACTCCGCAGTGAGGAAATAACTGAGTTCTCTAACAACCTCCGATTGGGTGACAGGCAAGAGAAGTTTCCTTTCTTTTCAGCCGAAGCGCCCCAAACTCCTATACGAAATATATGCGTAGCGAATCCCTTCCACCTTGTTATCAGTTTCTCTTTTTTAGCAAGGACTGCTGTAAAAAATAAAGTTCCTTCTGCTGACAATCGGTTTTTTTTCCCCCCCAACAGTTATCTAGCAGCAGCTTCGAGGCGGAGCGTTTTAGATCCTTTAATGAACAACATGATTCACTAAAATCGTTTCCTTGAAGTAATGAGAGGGTGAATTTTTTTTTGTTATTTCGAGAGACGCTTCCTGTACAAGGTGTAATGAGGAGCTAATTTCAGTTGCAAACAAATGAACACTTCAATTCATAGGCATGAACGCCTCTATTCGTGACTCTGCGGAAACTTACATGACACGTTTGGTCGTTATATACTGTGATCATCTATTATAGTTTTACGTCTTAAAAATTAGAATAACTTATAGGAACACTAGAACTATTTCTCGATTCAATAAGTTGAATGTAGTTTTACGTCTTAAAAATTAGACTAACTTATAGGAACACTAAAACTATTTCTCGATTCAATAAGTTGAATGTAGTTTTACGTCTTAAAAATTAGACTAACTTATAGGAACACTAAAACTATTTCTCGATTCAATAAGTTGAATGTAGTTTTACGTCTTAAAAATTAGACTAACTTATAGGAACACTAAAACTATTTCTCGATTCAATAAGTTGAATGTAGTTTTACGTCTTAAAAATTAGAATAACTTATAGGAACACTAAAACTATTTCTCGATTCAATAAGTTGAATGTAGTTTTACGTCTTAAAAATTAGACTAACTTATAGGAACACTAAAACTATTTCTCGATTCAATAAGTTGAATGTAGTTTTACGTCTTAAAAATTAGACTAACTTATAGGAACACTAAAACTATTTCTCGATTCAATAAGTTGAATGTAGTTTTACGTCTTAAAAATTAGAATAACTTATAGGAACACTAAAACTATTTCTCGATTCAATAAGTTGAATGTAGTTTTACGTCTTAAAAATTAGACTAACTTATAGGAACACTAAAACTATTTCTCGATTCAATAAGTTGAATGTAGTTTTACGTCTTAAAAATTAGACTAACTTATAGGAACACTAAAACTATTTCTCGATTCAATAAGTTGAATGTAGTTTTACGTCTTAAAAATTAGAATAACTTATAGGAACACTAAAACTATTTCTCGATTCAATAAGTTGAATGTAGTTTTACGTCTTAAAAATTAGACTAACTTATAGGAACACTAAAACTATTTCTCGATTCAATAAGTTGAATGTAGTTTTACGTCTTAAAAATTAGACTAACTTATAGGAACACTAAAACTATTTCTCGATTCAATAAGTTGAATGTAGTTTTACGTCTTAAAAATTAGACTAACTTATAGGAACACTAAAACTATTTCTCGATTCAATAAGTTGAATGTAGTTTTACGTCTTAAAAATTAGACTAACTTATAGGAACACTAAAACTATTTCTCGATTCAATAAGTTGAATGTAGTTTTACGTCTTAAAAATTAGACTAACTTATAGGAACACTAAAACTATTTCTCGATTCAATAAGTTGAATGTAGTTTTACGTCTTAAAAATTAGACTAACTTATAGGAACACTAAAACTATTTCTCGATTCAATAAGTTGAATGTAGTTTTACGTCTTAAAAATTAGACTAACTTATAGGAACACTAAAACTATTTCTCGATTCAATAAGTTGAATGTAGTTTTACGTCTTAAAAATTAGACTAACTTATAGGAACACTAAAACTATTTCTCGATTCAATAAGTTGAATGTAGTTTTACGTCTTAAAAATTAGACTAACTTATAGGAACTCTAAAACTATTTCTCGATTCAATAAGTTGAATGTAGTTTTACGTCTTAAAAATTAGACTAACTTATAGGAACACTAAAACTATTTCTCGATTCAATAAGTTGAATGTAGGGCGAATTTTAAAAAGCACATCACATTAATCAAACTAGATTTTTAATCTTTAACAGAAAAGAGACGTTCAAAGAATTAATAACGAGACGTAGATTCAGATGAAGGTTACTCAACTTAGAAATTAAATAATTTTGGCAGTAGTCCTATTTTTAATTTTCCACGTATTTTAATTTTTTACTCACTTTCAGTTTTTCACTACTATTTGAGAAAAGGACTCGTTAGAGGAAATTAGATTAAATATTCCAAGCTCTGGAGTATGCTAAAATTATAATCATATCAGGTCCTGAAATCGACTTTATATTTATTTATTTATTGGCACCAATTTTAATATACAATGTTCCAGATGATGTGATTTTGTTTCGAATTACTTCCCGTCCAAAAATTGAATACCGTAATTCGAAAATGTTGCTCAATTTTCCTATATGAGACACGACCAATTAATTCACATGTATTATTTTTTCTATCTGTGACGTACGTAAATACGAATTTTACATGTTAGGCCCAGTCTAGCTGATTCTTATTTTGAATGGGATTTTGTAACCGGAATGTGTTTATTTGTCAGCAGTGACTGGCTTTTATTATGATATAATAGGAAAAATAAAAGTGAACATTTAATTTTATTTCTGTTAGAAGAATTCGCTCCATTAACTTTAGGTTCAAAATATTACCAGGACCAGAAGAATATTTTGTTTACTTTCACTTTGGCAATTGGCCTTGTTTAGGTAAAATATATTAATCTTAGGGTATTGAACATAAAATATTTAGGAATGTGTTCTTCTTAATTTAAAATAAAAGAAGGGTTTCAAAATATACAGACACATACGTATATTGCAAACTGCAATGCAGTATCTTTGAAAAAAAATGATTAGGGAGGATATAAAATAAAGCAGTTATATAGAAATGAAAAGTCTTGTGCAGGATAGGTTAGCATGGAGGATTACATCAGGCCAGCTATTTTTTTGATTAAATTTTTAAATTTATGTGATTTTAAAATGAAATTGCTGTTACTCTATTGATTGTTTCCTACGCCAATTTTGTAATAAAAGTACTGCTACTTTTTTTTTGCTTTCCAGTCTTGACACAATACATTTGTTGTGAGATTTTTCGCTGAAACTGAATGGATGTCTAAAATTTTATTAAATTATTTTTTTTTGGAATGAGGAAGGAAAAATAGGTGAATTTGTCTTGTGTCAGTCAGTGTGATTTTGATATTGTATGAAAATTAAAAATGGTATTATTTTATGTATTTTAAAATGATGTATTAAGCAAAATAAAAATTGTTTAGTAAATTAGGTAAAATAAAATTTATAAACAATATAAGAAAAATTTTCGATAAATTTCATACTTTATTATTAAACAATTTTCAAAGAGGAAAGCAACAACGTTTCGGTTGTTATTTGTAATTATCAACCATCAGGTGTCAATTTTAAATACATCATATTTATAAACCAAACCACCAATTTTACAATATTTTAAAATTAGTCTTCTCGAGGCTACGTCACGAATGTATCACTTGCTTAATTTACAACAACTAATAATAGGGATAATAACCTGACAAAGGTAAAAATATGTACCGAAAGTTTTATTTTTCTTTGTAAATTGTTTAAAGTCTGAAATTGGTCGAAATTTTTTCTTATTACTATCAGATATGAAAATGCAACATCTTAAATAAGATGATCTGTAACTATAGAAACCCCAACAAACGTTCGTCATTTACTGAGAACGTTTATAATTATTTGTTTCACTTACTTTACTGCATAAATTTTCAGTCAAATTCAATATGAAGAAAGTACAAATAGGTATCGAAACGTTATTTTGTTAGTAATCTGTCTATTATTGATCACAAAAAACCTTTTTTTTGCTTAATCTTTTAATTTAGCAAAGAGTGATTACATTTTAAGAAAGTACTTGTACGTTTTATTCGCACTATTTAGGAAGTTCAGACGTTTTAATGAAACATGAAGGCACCTGTAAAATAATAATTAATTGGGATTGTTTAGATGTAAAAGTGTACGAGTCAGAAAATAATCTGGACTCGATATTGGCGGAGGATTCTTGTCTGTGTTTTATAATTATCCTCAATACGTTTGAATTACTATCAGACATGAAAATGCAACATTTTAAATAAGATGATCTGTAACTATAGAAACCCAACAAACGTTCGTCATTTACTGAGAACGTTTATACTTATTTGTTTCACTTATTTTACTGCAGATTCAATATGAAGAAAGTACAAATAGATATCGAAACGTTATTTTGTTAGTAATCTGTCTATTATTGATCACAAAAAACATTTTTTTCTTAATCTTTTAATTTAGCAAAGAGTGATTACATTTTAAGAAAGTACTTGTACGTTTTATTCGCACTCTTTAGGAAGTTCAGACGTTTTAATGAAACATGAAGGCACCTGTAAAATAATAATTAATTTAATTAATTGGGATTGTTTAGATGTAAAAGTGTACGAGTCAGAAAATAATCTGGACTCGATATTGGTGGAGGATTCTCGTCTGTGTTTTATAATTATCTTGAATACGTTTGAAATTACTATCAGACATGAAAATGCAACATCTTAAATAAGATGATCTGTAACTATAGAAACCCCAACAAACGTTCGTCATTTACTGAGTAAGAGAACGTTTATACTTATTTGTTTCACTAATTTTACTGCATAAATTTTCAGTCAGATTCAATATGAAGAAAGTACAAATAGGTATCGAAACGTTATTTTGTTAGTAATCTGTCTATTATTGATCACAAAAAACATTTTTTTCTTAATCTTTTAATTTAGCAAAGAGTGATTACATTTTAAGAAAGTACTTGTACGTTTTATTCGCACTCTTTAGGAAGTTCAGACGTTTTAATGAAACATGAAGTCACCTATAAAATAATAATTAATTGGGATTGTTTAGATGTAAAAGTGTACGAGTCAGAAAATAATCTGGACTCGATATTGGCGGAGGATTCTTGTCTGTGTTTTATAATTATCTTGAATACGTTTGAAATTACTATCAGACATGAAAATGCAACATCTTAAATAAGATGATCTGTAACTATAGAAACCCCAAAAAACGTTCGTCATTTACTGAGAACGTTTATACTTATTTGTTTCACTTATTTTACTGCAGATTCAATATGAAGAAAGTACAAATAGGTATCGAAACGTTATTTTGTTAGTAATCTGTCTATTATTGATCACAAAAAAAACATTTTTTCTTAATCTTTTAATTTAGCAAAGAGTGATTACATTTTAAGAAAGTACTTGTACGTTTTATTCGCACTCTTTAGGAAGTTCAGACGTTTTAATGAAACATGAAGGCACCTGTAAAATAATAATTAATTGGGATTGTTTAGATGTAAAAGTGTACGAGTCAGAAAATAATCTGGACTCGATATTGGCGGAGGATTCTCGTCTGTGTTTTATAATTATCTTGAATACGTTTGTCTTGGAGGCGAGAGAGGTTGTCTGTGAGTTATGAGACTGCTCGCCTTCGCCTTCGCCTTGTAAATGTATATTTCTGCAGCCGTAACTTTTCGCTCCTTGTGCGCTGTTCCCTTTCGTTATACGACACGATCTCGTTAGACGCTCTTCCCTCGCCTCACGCCAGGGGAAGAAACCTGAGAAGCAATCAGCTCAGTCCGATTCCGCCTTGTGGTAGCGACGACGACGACGACGACGACGAAGACGACGTCGGCGACGGCGACGCAAGCATAAAAATAATCATGTTTCATTCATTAAGTCGGTTATTCCCTGTTCCCGGGGCACTGATTTCTGGAACCAATAAATACAAATAAATCCAATTCAAAAACCTTACATGTCTCGGAAATAATGTAGCTGAAGGGTGCAAATAAAAGACTGCTCAAGGTATCTCATTAACATACAAATTGGAAATTGAAATCAATCTGACAGGTACGGAAAATAATCACGAAAAAGAAGTAAAATATCAACGACAGACATTTCCTTCACTTGGGATTACAGACGTAACTTGAAACCTTCTGCAAGAACACAAAAAAATGATGAAAAAAAATTGATTAAGTTTGTTTACCTTTTTCAATTAAAATCATGAATACATTTGTAGACTTGACGTCGTGTTGAATGTAAAACCGAAAGTACCAGTCATTGTCTTCATAAATCACATTAGAAATTTAACTTTTATTTTATTTATTTGTTTTATGTTCCAGTCATTGTTCTCATATATATCACATTAGAAATTTAACTTTCATTTTATTTATTTGTTTTATGTTCCAGTCATTGTTCTCATATATATCACATTAGAAATTTAACTTTCATTTTATTTATTTATTTTACGTACTACCCAGTTTTTAGTCCAATTATATAGACATCAGGAATTTCTTACAATGCCCAAAGGATTTAAATTTCTGGATTGTACTATTATGCAGCCAAAAGTACGTTTCGTTATAACTGTTTAATTTTTCTTTTCAATAACGTACAGTCAGCTTTAGATTATTTGATATATTTTAGTTCAATTTATCGTCTATTGACGAGTAAAGAGGAAATGCCAAGTTGAAATTTATTACAGGTAGAAAAACGAATTGTGACATTCCAGTTGGAGCCACATTAATATATTTGATATTTATTTTTTCAAAGTTGGTGCCACTCCGTTTGTGTTTTGGGGGTGACGAACTGTTCCTGCGAATAGTAAAGTGAAAGTCATTGGTTGCAAGAAAAAAAGAGCAGCTCTGATCGTTGGTTTTGTTCTTTGGTTTTTTAATTTTGTGTAATACTTCGTCTCAAAATGAAATCTTTTTATTAAGTGATTAACGGAAAATTTATGTTTAACTGAATAAAATCCACTAAGACGACTCTGAACATCGAGTTCCATGCAGATGTCATTTGGAGCCGAGGCTATTTTTTGCATGTTTTTTTTTTGTAAATCATATAATTATCAATATATTTTAATGCGTAATGTCACAGAAGAACATATATAATTCTAATAATTGTACATATTTTAAAAAATGAATTAATTAGGAACAATGAGAGAATATTCTTACTAATACGAACAATACTGAACAGGGTGTTAATATTATTCTGATCAAAGTGCAGGGTTTTTTTAAAAAAAAAATATTTTACCTTTGCACAATAGGTCGGGAACGAACCCCTACCCCACTGCAACGTACGAAAGTTCAGGGGAGGCAACCTGTTGTAGAAATAATTTATCGTAAGATTTACTCCTATAGGTGATAAAAGATGGGTACAACGAGTTGTCTACACTGAACATTTTGAGTACCCTAAAAATAGCTAAAAAAAAGTTAATATAGAACTCAATTGACAAAGTTAATAGGTTTATTCTTAATAATAATAATCATATTCCGTAGATCCTGTAAAGAAGCTAAGCTTCAAGGATGTGGAATGGGTCAGGCTGTGTACATTTATTACATTATTTTACCGTATAAAAGAAAAATATACTTATAACAAATTTTTGTATTATAAACTATTATAAATTACTCTTCTCCGATTCTTCTATAAATTCCTTTATTGAATAGAAGGAGGAGTGGCTAAGCAAAAATGAGCGTAATTCAGTGTTAAATTTACCTTGATTATCGGGGGACAACTGTTTAATTCTGTGCTGACTGCAGTCACGTGTTGAAGATGGATAATGCACACCTTTCTGTGCAATTGACAATGTTTTACATTTTTTTATACAGATTATTTTTGTTCCTTGTATTGAAGGGATGAATATCAGTATTATTCAAAAATAAGTGCCTATTTGTGATTACAAATAACATCAATGAATAAATGTATTGGCACGTTAAAGTGAAAATGCCTAACTTTTTGAACAGAGTTCTGCAAGAAGTTCGTGTGAGGAAACCTGACTGCCTCACATATTGCTCTAATAACACGTTTTTGACTAATAAAAATCTTATCTATGCCTACTGAGTTGCCCCAAAATATAATACCATATGATAAAATAGAATGAAAATATGCAAAGTATACTAATTTTCTTGTTTTTAAATCACTGAAGGTGGAAGGACATTGACAGCATCACATGTAGCTGAGCTGAGTTTCTTAAGTAATTGATTAATCTGATCATCAGTCCAATTTAATTTATTATTTACTAAGAGACCTAAGAATTTAACAGAGGAAGTTTCATTTACATTTTTAAGTGTTATAGATTGTAAAGTTGTGTTGAGTGTGTGTGTGAAATTGCATGAAATGTGTTTTGTCACAGTTATTTGTTAGTCCGTCGTTCGCATTAAACCATGTTAGGTCAGGTTAGTTAAATTATTGTTACTTGCCTCTTCTAGTGTGTCTTTGTTACTTTTTACTATTACACTAGTATCATCTGCAAAGAGGATAGCTTTAGAAGTTGAATCTATGGTATTAGGAAGATCATTTATATATATAAGGAATAATAATGGCCCTAATACTGATCCCTGTGGGACCCCAGTTTTAATAATTCCCCAATCTGATTTATGTATTTCACCTGTGCACGATTTGATCATTTTTCACTGAAATTTTTTGCTTGGTATAGACATATGCCTAACCGTTTTCACTTAATAATTTTCAAAATCATAAATAGTAGTCTACTGTGTTACTTGAAAAAATAAATTACATTGCTACTACTAAAAGTTATTTTTTGTACATACGTAAATTATGTTCTCGATGCTCTGTGCATCTTACAATTTCGAAGCAAGACATAAATGGAGGTTTTATGAATACGCCTTGTTTGCTGCTAGTCAAGTCCCGACTGCGTTTGCGACGCCTTAAAAATTGCATCGGCCTCATAAAGAAAGAACTCTGTGATTACACAACCAACACTGTGTACTCGGTAAACAGCCAAATGACGAATTTACAAGCTCCTTTCTTGCTATTACCGGTTTCCTTGATGAGCTTGTCGCGGGATAAAAGGGGTAGAGGGGGAGGTGGATGTATTTATACGGGAAATGGAGGATGTTCTTCTTCTCTTTCCTTCCACTTCTGTTCCTCGTCGATGCCGCGGCTGAAGTCGAACGATCTACCACCGGCTGGGAGAAACTTGTCAATTGGTGGAAATTTATTCCTTTTGTTATTTAACTTTAAATACACGTTTTGATTTAATATTCAATTTAATAACATTCTACTAACATTATGTACTGACTTGTATAATTTATAAAATACTTAAAATTTTTGAAATAATTTAATTCATCAACAAATCAGGATTGGGGACTTACAAAATCAAGTGAGATGAATACTTTTTACCCTGAGTATTTATTGGGTATTCCTCACAACCCCGGGTTCGAATCCTGGCATGGGCTTGGATGTTTGTGTCATCATGGTCGAGAAGCCCGGGATTAAGACTGATGGAGGATCGATACGCTGACCACGTGTCATTCCAAATTTGGAATGTGTCATGACAAGATGACAGTCCGTTGTCGACTCGGTAGGCCCAGGCCCTCCCTCAATGGGCTGTAGAGAGAGCCAAGGAGGAAAGGAAAATTTATTGGGTAAAAAACCTCAAACGTTGGCATCGAATTTTAAGAAAGTCAGATAGTCAGAATCAGCTTTCAGCCTGTAGATCTGTAGCTTCCAAGACGTTGAGGATATATAATTGTCAGTTCCGGAAACTCGTTATTATAATAATCTCGAACTCCCAGATTCAGCCAAAAATCTCTGATCAGAATCCTCGGAATTTGGAGAACGCTTCTTTGTGGTCTTTACATTCTTCCATGTCTTCAAAAGCGCTTAAAAGTAAAAAAAAAATTGACATTCCAGTCTTGCATCTTACATTTCATCCGGTATTAGTTATCTTTCAGTATTATTAACGTGTTGTTTGAGATACACGTTTTGATTTAATATTCAATTTCATAACATTCTACTAACATTATGTACTGACTTGTATAATTTATAAAATACTTAAAATTTTTGAAATAATTTAATTCATCAACAAATCAGGATTGGGGACTTACAAAATCAAGTGAGATGAATACTTTTTACCCTGAGTATTTATTGGGTATTCCTCACAACCCCGGGTTCGAATCCTGGCATGGGCTTGGATGTTTGTGTCATCACGGTCGCGAAGACCGGGATTAAGCCTGATGGAGGATCGATACGCTGACCACGTGTCATTCCAAATTTGGAATGTGTCATGACAAGATGACAGTCCGTTGTCGACTCGGTAGGCCCAGGCCCTCCCTCAATGGGCTGTAGAGAGAGCCAAGGAGGAAAGGAAAATTTATTGGGTAAAAAACCTCAAACGTTGACATCTAATTTTAAGAAAGTCAGATAGTCAGAATCAGCTTTTAGCCTGTAGATCTGTAGCTTCCAAGACGTTGAGGATATATAATTGTCAGTTCCGGAAACTCGTTATTATAATAATCTCGAACTCCCAAATTCAGCCAAAAATCTCTGATCAGAATCCTCGGAATCATTAAAATAATCAGCCACTACCAAATGTTTTCGAGGAAATACTTTCACTACAATGTCTTTAGAATGATCCATCAGTAAGAACTTTGAGGTAAATCTTAATATTCACTCCTACAAGTTACGATGTTGTTTCTTTGAACCATTGAATAGCATATACACACTTATTCTTCATGCTACTTCGTTGTCAGTGGCAGTATCCGTTTGGAGATCGCTTCTTTGTGGTCTGTACATTCTTCCATGTCTTCGGAAGCGCTTAAAAGTAAAAAAAATTGACATTCCAGTCTTGCATCTTACATTTCATCCGGTATCAATTATCTTTCAGTATTCTTAACGTGTTGTTTGAGATCGTGAAGAAGCGTAGAAGTCATTGTTGATTATGTCTCTTCAAGTCGGATGTAAACTACGGAAATTAGACACGCAACCTGATTTTCTTCGAGTCGAAGTCCTCGTGATGTTGAATTAGGATTTGATTGGGTTTGTGAAATCTGTTCCCTGTTGTGTAGTCACGTATAGTCTATTTCTTAGTAATGACAAGTGTCTTGGCCGGTAATCTGTCCAGATGCTGCTGCCCTTGTCTCTGATCCTCTCAAATTGTTTGATCGATAATAAACCAAATCACGCTCGTTAATGCCTTGGCCCATTAATATTTATTTGCCCTTCACACTAAACTTAGTGTAGACCGTGAAGATAGCCTTGAATTCTGTGGTACTTTAATGGAGCGTTGTTTTGTAACTTATTGTTTTGTTTCGTTGGCCCCGGAACTTTGTTTCGTATAGGACAATCCTATATTTCGTTAAAAGGATCTTATGATCTTTCTAATCGTGTGGTTCCAGATGTACCTTGGAGGCGTTTGTTATTGTTCTGAAAAATTTCGATTCAAATGATTCCAGAATAGAAAGAGATGACTGTTTAGCACAACCCCATAACTGTGATCTGTAGGGTTGTATTATTTTGTATAACATTAATTTATGTGTAGGGATAGTTTTGATCGTCACCCCAACATTCAGTACATCTTTTTTAATATTTTTTCCTCTTAGTTTCGGTGTCTGTTTCAGTATATTCATTCTTAATGGTGTTCTTTTCCTCTGTAACAGTTGGAATACGCTAGAATGAAATAAATATAAAGTAATTATAAATTATCATAATATATTAATATTATTCCAACAAAAATATATTTATGAATGTATTATTGAATTGATTCATTACCTTGCGTTATCGTATTTCTTGCCAGCTAAATTAGTCAGCCTCTCTAGAAGCGCATTCTCAGAATATGAGAATTCTTTTCCGTAAATTGTGAGTGTTAAAAGTTGTACGTTGTATGGAACTCTCGTGAAAACCGAGTGCTGCGGAAGCCCGTCTGTGAAGTCTCCGAAGTGAAGTCCCGAAGTTTGTGGTTTGTCGCAGCTCAGATTCCCTCACAAAGCTACCAACCAACCAACCAACCACTTGCACAGCTTCCGCGGCCAGAACGAAATATAAACTACAGCTCTTTCTGATTCTAGAACTGAACTTGTACAACTTTTACTTCCTTTTGCCAACCAATATAGAACTCGGTTGCTTTATTCTGTGTTTCGGCGGTCTCAAACGCAATATAAATTTTAGAACTACTTACTGATTTGTAATACCTCAGTACCGAATAGTTCAATCTTCACGAAATGCAGCACAGAAAACTTTTATTTATACATATAACTTATTACATCCAGCCTTTATTTTAGTCCTAAAATAGGGGGTCTGCTTCGGATTTTCTGAAATTATTAGCCCAATCAAATTCAGGTGAAAGAAAAGTTACTAAAACGTAGAAGTTAAAAGAATTATCTATCCAAATGAAACTGTTGTCAATATTAATTATATAAATATGAGTTACGAACATTTATATTTGTTTTGGTTCAGTAAGTCGAATAATTTTATTAAAATTGATGAGCTCAGTTGGAGATTAAACATGTGAGTACGTGTCACTTTTTCTAAGAAATCCCCTCCCCAAAAACCCCACTTAGTTTATTTGATTTAATTAAATATACGAATTTAAAATAAAACACATTAATTAATTCTAGGATGATGGTTGAAAAAAAAATATTAGTATAAATAATAATAATAATAATAATAAAAAATAATATTAGTATAAATTAATAAAAGTTTATTTAGATAATGATGTTCATTAAATATCACGAAGGTATATATATATAATTTTATTTACATAATATTACATATATCCCTCCAAAACCCCACTTAGTTTATTTGATTTAATTCAATATACGAATTTAAAATAAAACACATTAATTAATTCTAGGATGATGGTTGAAATAAAATAGTATTAGTATTCTTATTATAATAAATAAATTAATAAAAGTTTATTTACATAATGATGTTTATTAAATATCACGAAGGTATATATAATAATATTATATATATCTTCGTAATATTTAATGAACAACATAAAAGTTTATTTACATAATTTATTTATATATTTATGTGTGGTTTTTAAAAAACTAATGCACACTATTTTTATTTTAATATACTTTGCATTGTACTTTTTTTGAAATTTATGGAGTTTAGAGATACATTCTTCCCCGATGTGTTAAATATTTTTCTTCAACCTGTTCCATGACTGCCGATGTCAGAGCATGTCTTCATGATAGTTGCTGAATTTTACATTCATAAAAATCAACGTGCTGTTAAAGAATTTGTGTTCTGTAAGAATGAGGTAATGGGAAACATCCAAAAGAGGTCAAAACAGGTGTAAGGAGATGCTGCTGTGGACCGAAATACAGTTAGGAGGTGGGAAAACAAATTAACTGGAGGAAAAGGTGGACGCCGTTTATCGGGATACTCCTCGCAGTGGCAGACCTCACACATCACTGACTCCTCACAATTTTGAGGGAGTTAGTGACACAGTTTAGGCTGATATGCAGATTAGCTGATATGCACATCAAAGAATTCTCACTCCAAGTTTGTGTATGAGAATCAACTGTTACCAGAATACTGAAAAGAGTACTGATGGGCTCCAAGCATAATTACAGAGGCTCACTAATAAATATAAAAATCAGTGAGCAGATGACTTCTGGAAGGGTGGAGACAATTTTCTTGCAATAACTATGACAGGCGCTGTAAAAAGACTCCACCATTTTGCAAACTCGCTTAATAAAATCGAAATGAAACTGCACCATCATCTGGAAAAGTTATTACTACGGTGTTTTTTGGATTACGAAATAGTCTCGTTTGTGGTCATCATGCCACGTGGAACCACCATTAATTAACGTGGAACGAGGTTTGAGGATGACGACTCCCTAGTGAATATTGCTAAATTGTGACTCAAACTTTCTGGTCCATGCAGGTAATACAGGGCCCACGTTTATGGTGGTGTGAGGATGTGGATTATGTGGAAAAATAAAAGGAATAAATACACACTCTGGCAAATAAGAAAGATGTAACGTAAAAAATAAATTTAAATGAGAAAAGCGTGAATTATTTTTTTGGAGTGGCCCTCTCAATCAAGGAGTTGAGGTCATGAAGAAGAAAAAAGTGCGAACGCAACTCTGTGACGTTGATTGACGCCTTTTTACAAATGCTACATCGTAACATCGTTCAAAAATTTGATTGAGTATAAAATAGACAGTAATAGACATTCTCGTTAGTGCTCGAATGTTTTTATTTAGTTTTCCTTTTCCACCATAATTAATAAACTAAGAATGCTCCTATTTTTATTTAAACTAATTTTAATTAAATTATTTATTTGTTTGTTTTCTTGTGGTATTCAGACCTAAGACTGGTCTTATTCTACCTACCATGCTAATCTATTTTACGCAAGCCTTTTTATTTCCACCATAACTATTAAACTAAGAATGCTCCCATTTTTATTTAAACTAATTTTAATTAAATTATTTTATTTGTTTGTTTTCTTGTGGTATTCAGACCTAAGACTGGTCTTATTCTACTCACCATGCTAATCTACCTTACACAAGCCTTTTTTATTTCCACATAACTACCACATCCCAGATCCTCCTTAATCTGCTTACTATTTAGCCAATAACTCGTCTAGTTAATCCCGATAATTTTCAAAGAATCACCTGTTTATATATCAAATATGAATATTAGGTTATTATGTGCACAGACAGTTTTACATCCTAATATTAAAGCAATGTTAATGCACAGTTTTATGAGGTTGATTTTTTGTAAAAAAAAAAACTTAGTATGGTAGCTAAGGTAATGTAGCAAAGAGTTTGGAGATTATTTGAGTAATGGTTTCAATATTTCATTACTGTACTAGGATTACCGAAACTTAATTTCAATATAATTGCCAACGTTGTGAAAGAAAAATATTTTATTAAAGTTGATTCGCCAGTTTCCACGAAAAATCAACGTGTAGCATGACGGGAATTTAAAAATGATCAGTGTAAAGCATTTAACTCAAAGGCTATAAAAATATTCCTTTCAATGCAAATTTATTTTATCGTTAGGCGTGATTGGTTATAGTTCTAATGAAAGCTACGATATGTTTGGAAAAAAATATCGTCTGTTTTAAAGAAGGTTAAAACAGTTTTAGGAAAACTATATGCTTTCTGTTTGAAGTGAATAACTTAGCGTTTTACCCAGGCAAATTACATGATTATTCCTCAAACTGTCCTTTTTTTTTCTCGCAGCGTAGGAGAGAATATAGTATAGTGATGAGGCAGAGCTGAAATAGTTTCTGGAAATTAAAGCAGAGCTTGATTGTAGCTGAGAAATATTCGCTTGGCGCTAGGTATAATTGAGGAATGTGCAAGGTATTGTTTGGAGGGACCGAGGCCGCAATATAAAGCCCGAGGACATCCATCCATAAGGGCGTGGTTACCGCATTACGCGATTGGAATCTCTCCCCGTCTTTGTTCTGATCTCCCATAGTAGAACATGCTTCAAAATACCGCCACACTTAAGGCTAACTTCGTTTGCAGCTGCCACGGCGATAACTACACTCTACAGTTATAAAAACTACTTCCTACACGTTTAAACAGATATTGACCTATGATACGGGTGATGATCAAGTCCCCCAAAACTCTCAACTAAACTATCAATTCGTTCGTTGAATTTATGGCACCACATAATACCATAAAATCAAGAAAAGGCAGCAGAAATCAAGAAAGGATTAAGACAAGGATGCAGTTTGTTTAACTTATATATGGAACAGGCGATGAAGAAAGTTAAAACGGAATATGGAAAAGGAATCATACGCCAAGGCGAAGAAATAAAAATCCTACGCTTTTCCCAAGTATTGTAGTATTAGGCGAGGCAGAAGAAGACATGGAAACCATAATAAATCACATCATGAACGTTGGTCCTGGCGAAAAAGAGTTCAATACTTGGATTAATAGAACTAAACTATCAATTTATTTGTTGAATTTATGGCACAACATAATACCATAAAAATCAAGAAAAGGCAGCAGAAGTCAAGAAAGGATTAAGACAAGGATGCAGTTTGTCGCCAATACTGTTTAACTTATATATGGAACAGGCGATGAAGAAAGTTAAAACGGAATATGGAAAAGGAATCATACGCCAAGGCGAAGAAATAAAAATCCTACGCTTTTCCCAAGTATTGTAGTATTAGGCGAGTCAGAAGAAGACATGGAAACCATAATAAATCACATCATGAACGTTGGTCCTGGCGAAAAAGAGTTCAATACTTGGATTAATAGAACTAAACTATCAATTTATTTGTTGAATTTATGGCACAACATAATACCATAAAATCAAGAAAAGGCAGCAGAAATAAAGAAAGGATTAAGACAAGGATGCAGTTTGTCGCCAATACTGTTTAACTTACATAAGGAACAGGCGAAGAAGAAAGTTAAAACGGAATATGGAAAAGGAATCATACGCCAAGGCGAAGAAATAAAAATCCCACGCTTTGCCCAAGTATTGTAGTATTAGGCGAGGCAGAAGAAGACATGGAAACCATAATAAATCACATCATGAACGTTGGTCCTGGCGAAAAAGAGTTCAATACCAGGATTAATAGAACGGAAAACCCAAGGTAATGGAGTATAGTCAATAAACAGTGGAATATCAAAAGGTGTTAGATTGAGAAGTGATATTTTGAAGGCCGTTAAGGAATTCTGCTACTTGGGAAGCGTAATAACTAAATATCGTAGAAGTATAGTAGACATAATATATCAGTGTCGTTTATATAGGATTTGTACGTAATTTAATAATTATTGTGCTAATCGCATCTAAAATATACAACGTTTAAAATCAAGAAAGTGTTTTTTTTATGTTTTCCATAAACATCCTTCACTAAATAATTTAGAGTGTTCATTTAAGGACGATCTTTTACTAATATTATCAGGGTTCATTTGATAAAGCAACAGTAAAATAGTAAAACATTATCTGAGCATATGACAATTTTCTTTACATTAGTTTTGTCAAACAAATACAGTTTACTGACCATTTTTTAGGGGGTGGAGGAATGGGAGTTAACAGATTACATGAGGGTGATCCTGAAATAGGCAACTTCCCTTTTAATAGCATAGGAAGGAAATTGAAAATGGGGGGATGCGGAAGGTAGAGCAAGGGAGCCAAGGGTGCACTAGGGTCCCCGGGCTATAGTTTAAGGATCCTACCCGGTGTTTCACCTAAAGAGATGCAGGGAAAATGCTAGAAAACCTGCATCAGGTAGGTCGGGCATTGGGAACTATTCTCACGCCCTTCCGAATGACGGGAGACGAGTTTGCTAAAATACAGTTTACTGACAAGGGAGGATTATTCAAATAAATAGTAACGTTTTTCTTGTTCCTACGAGTATGTTATATTAGATTTTCTAAATAAAAAACAGTGCTAATTAATATTTTTATAGAACGTTTTATTGTATTATGCGTCGAATTTGTTAGAAAATTGTCGTATTACGAAGAATGTTGTACTCTGAATCCAATACCATAATTAATAATGTCCAAAAAGATTAGCGAGTATTCTACAACATACTTACAGAACAGCTGTACTATTTACAAAAAAATTGAGATCTTAAAAACAGTTAATTGTTGAATTTAATCGTTGACTGCATTGACTTTTTTTTATTAATTGATAGAAACATTTTAGGCAATTACAGGGAAACCTTTTTACACTCAATTATATATGAATATTAATTATTTATGAAAATCTAGAGCAGTTACCTGTTTTAATCAGAATAACCTCAAAAGTTTAACGTAATTATTCATAGAAAAATGGTATTTATATTTCCCAAGGAAATGGTTGACTGACGCATTATAATATGTCAGTACATTATACGAAACATGGTAATAAATAAATCGTATAGAAAATACGCAAATTTTAATGTTAAAACTTAAATGATAATAATAGAAAATTAAAAACCGAACCTTTAAGACTACAATTGAAGGAATTTGATTTTTTTTAAGAATAAAACTTCAGTTAATTATATCATATACCGAAGTAAATAATTGTAATTTAACTTACAGAGTGTAATGAATTAAATATATGTTTTTTATTATAAATTCAGTACAGGAAATGTTTATCATCTTGCTTTAACATTACTACACTTGCAGATTTCTAACTACAAAGACTACTCACAATTATTTGAGTTACTCAGAAGAATAAATATCATCGTTTTGTATTTTATGATAGGATTCCAATGATAGAATAAAGAGCATTTCCATGTAAGATGTGTGTGTATCGCGGGATTACATACCCGATGCTGCAGGCGAACAGAAGCAATGACGTAGACACTTGAGTAGTTTAAATGACTTTCGGTTTAAAAAAAAATTTTCTTTGTCATTACCGTTCCATATGTTAGTAAATAAACTTAGTATGATCCGTAATAAAATTTTGATGTTAAGATTACACGGGGTAATATACTGAATAATTTTCATTCAGTTAAGTATGAAACTACAACTATTATTATTATTCAATCCATTAGTCCTCGGTTGAGGAAATAGGATACGTCAAATATAATATTACAAGAAATATACAAAATTTTACAACTAAGAATTGACAATAAAGGGGAAAGATAAAATTCAATCTTCAATTTTCAGTCGACGGAGGAGAAGGCAGCAGCAGAAGATCGTGCTGTGGAGGTTCCCGTCGAACATTTGAAAAAGAAAATAAGTCAGCAGTTAAATTCTAATAGAGTATAGTTGTAAAATAATAGAAGAATTTGATAGGACACCAGGGAAACTGTTTTAGTCCTTCCTATCTACGAACTCTTTGAGTGAATAATACGCTGCTGCTCCATTCATTAACAGAGATTTACAACTCTTTATAAATGATTTTTTGAACCTTTAAAGCTTTTATTTCTTCCGGGAGACTATTGTATAGATTTATACCTGAATAGTGAATGGAGGTTTTTTTTTTGGTTAACAGGCTACATGAGGGTGATCCTGAAACAGGCAACTCCCCTTTAATAGCATAGGAAGGGAATTGAAAAGGGGGGATGCGGAAGGTAGAGCAAGGTAGCCTAGCAAGGGTTAACTAGGGCCCCCGGGCTATGGTTTAAGGATCCTACCCTCGCGGTGTTTCACCTAAAGAGATGCAGGGAAAACCCTAGAAAACCTGCATCAGGTAGGTCGGGCATTGGGTACTATTCTCACGCCCTTCCCTGTGAATGACGGGAGACGAGTCTGCTGTGGGGACGCAGCATTCCCTTCTCCGTGTCTCCACCAGTTTCAGGAGGCAGTTGGCCGACTGATCCAATGGGATCAGCGGACAACTCTTGCCATATGCCCAAGGTCTTTGACCCCAGTACATATACCTCCTAAAATGGGTTTCTTTCAAAAAAGACTTAGACGATGTTTTTCAACACGAAGCTGAAGAGCGATAGAGATTTCTTGTGTTGTACGAATGGCTTGAACCGTTTAGATCATATAGATTGATTGATGTTGCTCCATACAAAATTTTTAAAATTTCTAGAATATACGTGCGCAAGGTAAGGTTAAAATTCCAAGTTTGCGAAACAAAGGTTTGCAACTATAAATAAAACTGTGGAGTATTTGATGGACTTTTGTGGCACGTGTGTCGAAGGATTTTTTTTTTCTCTCTTAGTACGACGCCTCGTGGAGGCTGTAGATCTCTTAAAATGTACTGGATATCAAGATGTGAATAGCAATTTTTTTAAATAAAAATCCAATTGATTGGATTTCTCGTTAGTCATAATCATTTAATGATAGTCATTCATGGATAGAAGAATAAGGGGATTTTTTTGGGGGTATGTAACAGAATTACTCGACGGATACGGAGGTTTTGAGAGAAGTTAAATCGTGAGGAATGCCTTTTTTTGTGTAGATAAAACTGCAGTCCATTGTAAAGTGGCATTTCTTTCTTGGGAAGTTTCTTCTTTCCACCGCATATAAGTGCAAGCGTGATGAACGAAATAATGCTTGTTTGGAACATGAGAATTGAAGTTAAAACGTGCTGTGTCGCGCAGCGGAATGTCTTAACTTTTGAGTAGAACTCGGCGGAGGTAGGAGGTAGTCTGTCGCCATTAGAGCGCAGCCCATTTGGAAAGGCGTGCTCGAAGCCTGAGCGCGAGGATTTGAGTGCCCTTATCGATCGAGATCGAGAAACGTGACACAGTCGTGCTGCCTGCTCATTAAGAGCTCCTCCCGAGGCAGATGGACCGGGGACAAAGCGAGGAGCAGCAGCAGAATTCCACGCGCCGTGTTGTTTATGTTGTGATGTGGCGACCCGGGGGGAGGAACTCTCCCTCTCCCCCCTCCATATTGGATCCGCTATTGACCAGAGCTGAGATACAATGCCGGGGCAATGTTCCGGAGACGCAAGGTAAACCCACCCCGCCGCTCACTGCCTACTCCTCCGGAGCGATGCAATTTCTCTTGCAGCCGTGGAATTTCGATAAAGGGTCTGCTTCGCTGACTATTTATAGACTGCCATTGAACCCGTGGCAGAGCGAAGAGAAATCGTGGCGAGTGGAAGATGCACTCGAGAGGAAAGAAGAACCTGCCAGCCAACACGTGGCGCTGTGGTCCTTTCCAAGAAATCTTTTTTGGGTTGAATAAAAGCGTGACAATTTTTTTTTGTCTACTCCTTTTCGCCACAGTATAGTAAAAAGAAACTCTCAAATACATTGTGCTAACGCAGAGAAAAAGTGTTTCGATGCAATAAAGTATTGCGTGTTTTGAAAAACGTACAATCACACACACACACACACATATATATACGCTTGACATATGTCTTTCCCTGAGCACAATTCTGTGCCAAACATATGTTTCAAAAACCGTCTTTCCTATCTTTCTCCCTCATTTACTATCCTTACTTACTATCCTAATATCCAAAAACCTGTGACTTCGTCACGTTACAAACGTTTCATTAATTTGTAATTTATCCTTAATGGATGCTCCTAATAATCTCTTCTATCCCACTTCTCTCTATCCATCCCAACTAAATACATCGTATATATATATCCAAGACTGACTATCTTCGACGCACCGGCGACGTAGCCTAATGGTCAAGGCGCTCTGCGGCCACAGCGGAGGCTCTGTGACGATCCGGGTTCAAGTCCCGGCGGCGCCGAATATTTTCAGTCTCTCTTCCTTCTTCCTTTCTTCTCTACGCTTGACATATGTCTTTCCCTGAGCACAATTCTGTGCCAAACATATGTTTCAAAAAGCGTATTTCCTATCTTTCTCCCTCATTTACTATCCTTACTTACTATCCTAATATCCAAAAACCTATATATATATATAATTATTATTAACTGGATTTCCCAAAAGTTGACTTTCAATATTGGAAGTGTGGTTTCAATTTGAATTAAATCACTATTGAAATTGTAATAAAATTGACTAGTATATTTTAGCTATTGTAAAACGCATATATCAACTCTTCAGAATCTCCAAAAGTTTTTTTTTTGGTTAACAGGCTACATGAGGGTGATCCTGAAACAGGCAACTCCCCTTTAATAGCATAGGAAGGGAATTGAAAAGGGAAGGGGGGATGCGGAAAATAGAGCAAAGTAGCCTAGCAAGGGTTAACTAGGGCCCCCGGGCTGTGGTTTAAGGATCCTACCCTCGCGGTGTTTCACCTAAAGACAAATAAAGGTGTTGAAATTCTTAACATTAAGTAATAATTGAGGTGAAAAGTAGGCAGCAAAATTATAGTAATTTAGGTATAAGCAACGGTGTTTGAGTTCGCTATAGTCTGAAGACAGAAGCAGGGGTTGGAAAGCCGAGTAAGCGCTACTCCAAATCCGGAATATGTCACGAAAGATGACTGTCCACTGTCGTCCAACCATTTATTTACAAATCTGGAACTGAAAACAGTTCTTAACACAAGTAAGCTCAATTCATCAGAGGAAGATGGCATAAAACGAAATGGAACGTTGAGTATTAATAAATGTTTACCTCGGTTGCAAAAAGGGATATAATTTTATTTTAGAGAATTCACCTTCAAATTTCACTTTAAAATTTTTAATTGAAAGTAACAATTTCATTTTTGGTTAGCCTGGTTTTACATTCTATGGAAAATTTGTATTTATTCCCTTTAAATTCTGACCTTTTTTTACCAAGACATGCCAACGAGGCTTAGAGACGACGAGGTTCATTATGTAGTTGGGGAGGGGCTGATTATACAAGTACATGTCTTACTTATCACTAAACAGCCCAAGAGCAATCAACTTAGGATTAAAAATTCACTAGTAATGAAATGTATATTGGTGTGCAAGAGGGGAAAAAAATTGCTTAAATATGCGTTCGTGAATCAACGAGCTCAAAATAAAAGACTGAATAGAGTCGCTAATGACATAGATTCGGATTGAAGCTGTTAGCATGTATCGTATGCAGAGGCATGGTAGAAAGGAATTTAATTGAAGTAGGATCCATGGCTGGAGCAGATAGAGCTGGTGATTGGCAGGCCTGGGTCCGGCGGGAGTGTTTGCACCTGATAACACACACGCCAGAGGGCGTGGCTGTGTACGCTTCAACGCAATTTCCGCTCGCATAAAATATGTTTTATGACGTGCGTGGGTGGGTGGTCAGGCCAGGTTCATGTTCCGAATCATTTCCACTCGATAATCATATGACAGTAACATAATCTAATATACCAGTGGAGTTGAAGAGGTTTTTATTTGATCTTTTACATGTACGGGAAACTAGTTTTGAAATAGACTAAAAATCCTGCGAAGAACAATTCACAGAAACCGATAAAAATGGACCACAATAAACTGGATATTTCAGATGATTATTATGACCAGTGAATCAGAACGTCGGGAGACTCACACAAGAAAAACAATCGATTTTAGAGGATTTACGTATCCTGGAAGATCGTTTATGTACAGAATAAAAAGTAAAGGCCCAAGAATTGATCCTTGAGGAACTCCACATGTAATAAATTCCCAATCGGATAAATATGTTAATATCGTGAAAAATCATTTTGATATAGGTCGTACTTCACATCATCCATCATAAAAATACTAACATTTCCCCACTTTGATGCTGCAAAAGAAAGATAGCTACAGTTGCAGTAAAAAAATTTCTCACTAAATTGTAGCTACATTTGTTTTAACATGAATATGTTTTTGGCCTGACGTCAATTCCAAAAACAAAAACCCGTTACGCTTCCACGTGGCGTTATAGATGTGACATCTTTTGAGACTATGATTATTTCTTTGACTCGGATGCATCTTCTGTCGTAGAAAACCTGAACTATTTCATATGTACGTTTGTTTTGTAAACTGTTCGTACCGTATATCGGTTCTTCATCAATTTTAGGCGAATCACCGGGTAGGATCCATGAAGTATATAGCCCTGGGACCCTGGTTAATCCTTGGCTACCTTACTCTACCCTCCTCAGCCCCCCTCCATTTTCAATTTATTTCTATGCTATTAAAGAGGAGTTACTTTGTTACCCAAAAATCCCACATAACATATCATTACCAAATTCATTACGGTAAAGATATAAACAAGATAAAAATAACGCGTCATATTAAAATAAAAATATAATTGAAACGAAAGTATCAAGTCGGACTTGGAATCCAGTTACTTACAAGACGTGAACATTAATTTATGACAAGGTTAGACAAGGTAAAATTATTGAAACTTACGATACAAAAAGATGATTTTCACTCAAATTTGTGAGAAGTTTCTTTTACTATTTCTCTTATTGTTTTGTACTCATATTCTTGATATGTTGTATTCATATTTTGTTTGCTTTGCTTTGTTTTATTTTATTTATCATTGTATACATAGTTTTCTTTACTCATATGTTGTATCCATATTTTGTTTCTTATATTTGTATTCTTAGTGTGATATGTAACATATTCTTTGACTTGCCCTATTTCCTCAATAGAGGACTAATGGATCCAATAAATCTTATCTTATCTTATCTGTGATTGTAGAAAATTATATTTCTGGAAATATTGAAGAAAAGTTCGGGGCAAAATTTGAGATTAAATAATTTTGCTAAATATTCAAAATACTTAAAAAGTATTAGATTTAAACCCAATTTTAGTCATAATAAATTTAAAATATATTGGAATAAAACGTAGAGTTTAAATAAAAACAGAATTTTTGGTTCTTTATAATCACAGAATTAAAAATATAAAATTAACGGGTTATTGTTGTCGTACGCCTGAGGAAGTCTCAAAATGGAGACGAAACGTCGCTTTTATGAATAAACTGTGACAAATTCATATGCTGATCTTTTTGGCTATGATTTTGGATATGATTTTTGTAGTACGCCTGAGGAAGTCTCAAAATGGAGACGAAACGTCGCTTTTATGAATAAACGGTGACAAATTCATATGCTGATCTTTTTGGCTATGATTTTGGATATGATTTTTGTAGTACGCCTGAGGAAGTCTCAAAATGGAGACGAAACGTCGCTTTTATGAATAAACAGTGACAAATTCATATGCTGACGTTTTGACCGTTTTTCATTTACTGTTGCTACTACCATAATTGTTAAACATAATATTGTTGGAAGAAGGAAAATAACTGGGGTAGTTTACACTGTGTTTGGCATTCATGTTGTGCATTTGTAAAAAACTGGTAACTTTCTGTCAGATAATACTTTATATACGGATAATACACAGCTTGTGTTGTATTTTCTTTGTTTTACGTTGGCATCCCCGTGTAAATGCTGCGAAGTATCACCGGGCATGGATGATGTGTGAAATGATGGACTGAACGCTCAGCCCTCGTGCACTGCCTGCCATTGATTAGTTGCCTCTTTGTCGGCAGCGGCTGGTGTAAGAGGCTAGCTGCCAGGTAAACAAGTCGGCGAATTCCCGAATGCTCATCAGTTTCGTGATGGAGAGGCAAGCGCGTCTGGAATTCCTGATACGAGCGTATCCAGGGCGACTGCGGCCAATGCAATCGCAATCTTACTGGACGATAGTCGCTCGCCAGCTTGTTGCGATTAAATAAAATATTACACACTTACAAGCACAACTGTATCCAAAATAAACACCCTACTAACATTTTTTAATTTATTCGCCACTTTTTAAGATTAATTTAGCACAATTATTTAATTTTGAATTAATTTGAAAATTTGCCTCCCTCCACACTTATTAAAAATAAAGTAATTTTGGAGAATTATTAAATAGACAACTAAATAAAACCAAAATCTGTCATAATAAAATTGAAAATGTCTGTAATTCTTTTTAAAACGTAAAGTCCAACGTCCCCAGAATGCATTCAACAAATCAAGATACGCAGATTTAATATTTATATTTCTCAAAAACCTGCTTAACGCATATTATTTTACGAGGAAGAATTAAAAGAAAGAGAAGAATTTTTATGATTAATTTAGTACAATTATTTAATTTTGAATTAATTTGAAAATTTGCCTCCACACTTATTAAAAATAAAGTAATTTTGGAGAATTATTAAAAAGACAACTAAATAAAACCAAAATCTGTCATAATAAAATTGAAAATGTCTGTAATTATTTTTAAAACGTAAAGTCCAACGTCCCAGAATGCATTCAACAAATCAAGATACGCAGATTTAATATTTATATTCTCCAAACACCTGCTTAACGCATATTATTTTACGAGGAAGAATTAAAAGAAAGAGAAGAATGGGAAAACGTAGACCGGACCAGGGACTCGAACCCCGAACCTCACGCTTACCGGGCGGGTACTTGACCACTGAGATAATTAGATTCGACGTCCCTCCATTCTCCTAAATTAGCTGTAAGCTAATAATGAGCTTCAATTGCAGCATTCCACTTACGTTCACTTGAGAGTCAATGTGTTTTCATCAGTCATGCAAAAGTGGCTTGAATATGAAGTAACATTTTCCATTTAATAATGAAAAATTTAGAATTCGCAGAAAATATATCGATTGAGCTATCAGAGTCGAATTCTATATTTCGGATCATCTTATATGACTGAAAAGGAAGAGTATCTTAATTTACGAATTTCTCGGTAGGGTTTCCCCCCGGGAAAATTGAAGACCCAGTTCCGACTACTGGATGGTCAACATTTTTCATTCCTATATTTAAATTATTATATTATTGTTTTTATTCATTATCAACTGAAACAAAAAATTAGTTTTATCAACATTTAATAGTCCATGCTACGAAAATCGATTGAATGTTGTTTATTTCTTTTCCAGACTAGACAATAATAATTTTTTTTTCACAGATATCTGTAATAAACGCAGAAATAGATAATTATTTGTCAGTCAAAATTATTAGTAATTATTAAGGATCAGGATAAAATCGAACAAGTGCTCTATAATCAACATGAACTTACCAATAAGAGATCCTGGATTCGATTCCCGGGCCTGCAGAAAATTTTCGTTACTGATCCTTGGATTCAAGGCTGAGATTCGTTTGAATATTAATTTTTTTCAAAAGACGTTTTTTTAATATGTAACGTAAAAATTGATGATGTAAAGTCTGAAATAGTAACTGTAGTGAATACATTTTGCGGCAGTCAAATACTTGACACACATTAGAATAATGTCGGGACACATTGTCTTTGATAAAATGAGTTGTTTCGTGTTTCTAATTCTCCTAAGTGTTTTCATTTATCTGAAATGAAATTAAGCAATTACATCATTTAAACTTCTGATGCTCAAACACCAAACGCCTACATATATTCGTGGAATAAATTTTGTCCAATAATTTCATTTATTTTCGATAAAATTCCTAAACTACGTTAATATATCAGGCAAAATGAATTATGAAGATTAGTGTACTCTTTTGTAATGAATAGTTATGCAATCGGGTTGTATTAATTTTCCTTGCAGGCAGTTTGCCTTCTAGGTCTAGAACTTTATGATTGAAATCGTCAGGTTTATTGTTTTATGTTTCCAGACCCGCTCTATAAACATGAATACGTGTTTCGTAGGGGGAAAATCATAACACGCTACTACGTTTCACAACATCAGATAGGAATAGTGAGAACTGCTATGATACAGACACCACGAATTATATCGAATTTCTCTGGCAAAACGATGTTCCTCATTTCTGTGTTGTAACATAATTTAATTTTTCCCACCCTTCAAAAACCTATACTCAAATTACTAATACATGAACAACAAAACTAATTCCACTAAATAAAACTGCAGACGTTATTAAAATTCTCTTACAACTGTCAAACAATTTTATTGGACAATTAACTGAATACATTGTTATTGAATCCGTTTTAAAAAATTCTTACTACAGAGGTGTCTTTTTTTATGACTTAATTCATTTTCTCATCTCCGGATTCCTCATGCTGTAAAATGAGGAAACAAGTATTTTAATTTCAATCATTTTCTATTTTCTGCGATGAGCTGTAACTTAAAATATGATTTAATTGTTTGTTTTTTTCCCCAATAAAAGAGCTAGAGTTCAGGAAATAAAGGACAGACTAATTTGTTTTCAGACCAATTTTATCACTTAATATTTTTTTTGAGCATTATGCAAGACAAATTGATTTATGATTATTGTATTTAAAAGGCGTACCTAAAATATTAGTATTTATTGCATTAAATCAATATTGTGGTATTTAATAAAAATTATCTATATAATTATTATTTCCATTGTGCTTTTTGCTGTCCAACGTTGGATAAACAGCTCTTCGGCTTCTAACCAATTTATAATGGAATTAAACCACGACGTATCGTCCATCTTTATCTCATTCACTTAATAAAGATGGGTGAGATTTTTATTAAAACGTCGTAGTTTAATTATAATATGACCCGGGTAGAACTTACGATCTTATAATAATAAAACGTAATCTCCAGGAAGATGGAAAAATTATATATGGTTTAATTGGTTTAGTATACGTTAAATCATGTCGTGTTCAATCGTAATATCTTTTTGGTATCGTAGATATATATATGACGTTGTCCGTAGCACTTCTATAGAAGCATCTACATGTGAAGGGCGAGGTATCGAAATCTTAGGAGACTCGCCTGTGTCCTTATTTTAATGCATATATGATAGCTTTACGTTGGCCCTTCACCATCCCCTAGGAAAAAGGAATGGCATGTAGCCTCACGAACTTGAAGGGTCTGGAATCCCTATGGGATTTCTTAGTTGGAACAAGGGGCTTAAAAATTCACAAAACTACTGAGTTATAGATGAGACGGGAATTCTCTAAAATATCATAAATTTCGTTCGTCCTGATACTTAAACTTCATTTTTTTTATCAATATTGTTGGTTTGAAATGAATATTTCATAAATTATTAACCTTTCATATGAACTTTCCTATCCATCTTGTAGGGGACTTTTCAAGAAAACTGGAATACTGACACTCACTTGCCAATCACTCATGTTATTTGTTATTAATAACAGTAACCTCTTCACACTAAACTCAGAAATACATGACTTTGATACCAGAAGTAAAAACAATTTACACAAGGAAGGAAGGAAGGAAGGGAAGTCTCTAACCGTAATACAAAAGGGTGTACATTACAATGCCATCTATTAGCATATTTAATAAACTTCCCACCTCCATTAAACAATTAAAAATAAATCCAAACAAGTTCAAATATGAACTAACTAAGTTCTTACTAAGGCCACTCCTTCTACTCTGTTGAAGAATTTATGAAGCTGAATGTATCATAGGGTAGATATTTATAATTATGTAAGAACATTATTAGAACACTAATTTTTTTAGTATAGGATGTAAAAATATTTATCAATTTTATATATAAGGTACAAATTGTATGTCTTCTGTATAGAACTTAAGAAAATCTTATTATAAGTTAAAAATTAATGAATAGTTACAGTATATTCTAATATTAATAAAGCAACCTAACTATGTAAAATCTCTGACTCGTTCCACATCCTTGAAGCTTGTGCTTCTCTATAGGAGGATCTATGGAATATGATTTTATACTTATACTTAAATACCCTGAGTTGTCTTGCTTTGATTAAAAACATTCCAATAATTTCCTTTTCTGTCTTATGGTTTGAAATAAGTTTTCTACTATAAGTTATACATTTTACTCCTTCTACCCAAAATAATTAACTAATTTTAGTGATTATCACATTTTTATTTCAATTATATGAATAGTTAATGTCTCAAAAAAGAAAATATTTATTAAGTGAAACTTTGATATTATAAGCCTCAGGCATCTGCATCACTAATTAGTAAACGCCTTGTATATTTATTAAGCACTACTTAAATAAGAACTTAATTAACTTGAAATATTGTTTCACGTTTAGCAGACTCAGATGATTCGTGTGTATGCTTCTTGCAAATACAATTGAATGTTTATATTTGTATTATATATATGCGTGTGTGTGTGCCCGTGTGCTTGTTTGCATACAAAAAAACCGACCAAAATTTGAACACCTGTTCCTTGTGACTCAGTATAAAAATGAAGTCTATGGGCTGACGTATGGGGAAAAAACTGTGAATATTTCCGTCTTTGTAAATTTTTGATATTAGTGAGATTATACTGTTCCTCTTCATTCTTTTTGTGTATAATTTTAGCCCCATTTAGCATGAGAGTGGAATATCCATAAATATAAAGTACAAACTATAAAGCGAAAACTACGTAGATAGGTGTTTATTTCGGAGTTTTGGAAGTCGCTAAGGTCAACACTGTCATTCAATATGCAACTTAAGTTGTTTATTTCGGAGTTTTGGAAGTCGCTAAGGTCAACACTGTCATTCAATATGCAACTTAAGTTGTGCTTGATCCGCAAGGTTAAGGACCGTGTCATTTTTTCGTTTTTCTCTTGGGATGAATTAACAATAAACAAAGACCATAATGGTGTAACAAATTGTTTTTAAATATAATCATTGATCAATTACAGAAAGTCAAATACTTAGCTTTTACAATTATATAATCGAAAAACATTATACCTAATTGGGAAGTTGTTTTAAAAATTTATTTCTTTTGATATTTTTCAATGGCAGTTGAAGCGATGTACATGGAAATTTAAAGCTAACTTTACATCTTTTCCTGGATTTTTCTGTTCTTTCTGTGGTTATCAACAAATTATAAAATATATATGGCTCATATTAATAAAAATATTGCTGTTAACGTTTGTTCAACAGGCATATTGACTCAAACTTTCAGTATTGAATAAACATATTTTAATAAGACTGTCAACTAGAACATGAATCAGTTAAAAAAACGTGACTTTTTAATTTGACTTCAGATCAATTATTCTTACGCTCATAAATATATGTTGAGACCATTGACGCTTGTCACAAGTTGTAAATTCCAAAAGGGGAATATATGATTCTCTTTCTCACCGACCTTCCCCGGGGTACTTTCAGAAATATTTAACTGCTGTTTACGTTTGAGTAAAAGTTGTCTTAAAGAGGCGACTGGGGTGTGCAGTTGCCCATAAAATATTCAGACCGTGCAAATACAGCCACGACATTCCTCAGATGATTCGTCTTTTCATATCACAAGTAAAATTCTATGAATACATAATGTGGATAAAGAATGGAAAAGATACATCAGAAAATTCAAAGAACACGAATGTTATCTTTTATTATAAAATTATTTATTTAGCTTTAATACTGAATCTAATGTAAGAAACGCACGTAACAAAATATAATTAACTTCTAACGTAGAATAAAAGTATGTTTGTTCATAGAACAAGGTTTTATGTAATATTTCAAAAGTTTTGTAAAACTTTTTATTAAAATGTAATGGAACTTGTTTTAGTCTGATTTATTTTTTAAAAAAATTGTCTTCAGAAAGTATGCGCTCATATAAATTCTTTATTCGATCTAAAATATGGCATATCAAATAAATGTAAAAAAAATATAAAGTAAAATAAATATTTCTGATAATTTAAGAATTTGAAATTTAATGATAATGATAGGGGCTCAACACGAATTTTGTTGTTAGTGATTTCCACTGGTATACTATAGGCATAATTTTTTTTAATAATGCAGAAGGAAGGGCAGAATAGAGAAAAAGAAACTTAACGTGGATGTCTTTCTCGACTTTTTGGTTTACGTAAACCGAAATACCAAGGCCAGTAATGAGACATGTTAACATTGGAACATTCTCCTAACTTCCTCCAAACCTGTTAGAAGCTCATCTCCAGTTATGGGAAGGACGTGAGACAAGTATCAAGAACCTGCCAATTTTTTTTTTCGAGTAGAATTTTTAAAATTATAGTCATTATTTTCTATCCTTCAATATGGTATTATAAGAAGTCACACCAAAATGTGGGGGAAAAATTGGTATGAGAAGGTCTAAAAGAATAATGAAAATAGAATCATGAGAAATATCACCTAAATCAACTTAAATATTTTTAAATTTAAATACAACTTGTCACTGCTTCATACCATTAAAATAATTCTCAAAATGATGAGTTTTCAGTCAGAAAGAACATGTTTAATTGAAATAAATAATATGGAAGAACTAACTTGGCCTCAGGTATATTTTTGATTTACAAATTTCTCTCGTCCCTCGTAACGAAGAAAACAGTTAGTTATTTTTAAAGTATGATTAATATACTCACATAGAAGACATTAGTAGGTATTTAAAAATAAATCACATTATATTTATCACGAACATAAAACGTTTTCTACATATTTGTACAATTATATTCATCATATTTTATTTATTTCATTGTAACATAATTATACGTTTTCTATCATATCCCTCGTACGAAGATAACACAGTAGTTATTTTTTAAGTATGTTATATCTCACATAAACATTGTTTTCAACTCACATTATTACAGAACATAAAACGTTTTCTACATATTTCTACAATTATATTCATCATATTTTATTTTATTTTTATTTACAAATTTCTCTCGTCCCTCGTAACGAAGAAAACAGTTAGTTATTTTTAAAGTATGATTAATATACTCTCACATAGAAGACATTAGTAGGTATTTAAAAATAAATCACATTATATTTATCATGAACATAAAACGTTTTCTACATATTCGTACAATTATTTTCATCATATAAGCTTTTAGAATAAAATGTTCACATTTTAAAACGACTATAGAGTAATTACCCAGTTGGTCAGTATATTCGTTCCAGTTTACGTGCAAGTATAATAATGTTGACATGTTTATGCAGTCGGTCGCAGAATTTGGTTAGCGTGCGGAGTTGTGATTAAATTCCGATATCAAGTGTGGTCACCGTGTTGTTTTGGCGGTGAGCCAGGGACTTTGTAGTTTGAATTTGCGTTCCGTTTTAAGTGTTAACAGGAGTCGCTCTGCCATGTGAACTTTGATAGGTCATTACAGACATAAAATACCCCCACCACCCCACCCCAAAATTCGCCCTGGTGCAGAATTGTAGAGTCTGAACGGGAGTCTTTTCTATTTACCAAATATAGAAAGAAACAAATATTTGAACCTGAAACAACATTTACGCTTCAAGCGGTACTTAGAATCTAGGTAGAATATTTATAAAAAAAATTAAAAATACCCCTCAATTTTTATCAGTGCGTAGAAACTACAAGAGACTAGCAATTAAATATTTAATCAATGTTTTATTTTAATAATGATGTAGGAAATTAATAAATAATTTTTTTTGGCAGGTAACTACCACAGCTGTCTTGAAGTCATCGGATGAATTAAAAATTACACAGGTATTAGAATTTTTTTTATTGTTTTGGTAACAATGGAGTACCATCCCCTTTCTGATCATCTATTCATAAGGAAATTTTTTAATTAAGGAGCACAAAACAATTAATAATTTATTAATTGCATTTTCAATTATTGTTATTTTGTGTTGAATGTAGTTGCTAATAAATCTATAGGCAGTAAAGTAAGACGTTGATGTAGGAGTAAGGGATTTAGTGTCACACTAATGTTAAAAGATTTTTAAAAGTTTCATACTAATGTCATTTTTGTGTAAATGTCTCAATAAGTTTCATTCGTCTTATTTGAATAATTATTTAGGTGATAGGTATGGCAGGAACAAATACAATTTAGGATAAAAAAATGAGAATTAGATACAACTGGGGCTAGGGTCGCTTTAAGCGAAACAGTATTATTATTATTATTAAAGGAATAAAAAATGTAAACAGCTGCTATTTATTAATTAGGGAATGTGATACTTTTAATAAGCTTGACAATAGTTAATAAAATCTGATTCAATTACAACATAGATTCCTGACTTTTAACAAAAAAACTTACAAAAAATAAAAAAACAGCAGCCAGTAAGCCAGTATATAAATTAATCACTATTTATTCAAAAGCTACGTTTCGTCTCTTTTTTGAGACTTCCTCAGGCGTAAAATTTAGCAATTCATCATATTGACTCCTTGACTCCCTCAGCCCAAAAGATTATTGAATGTACATTCAATAATCTTTTCGTTTTCTTGAATTTACTAGAAATTAGAAATTGAAATGTTTTGATAATTAACATTTTCAAAAATAATATAATTTTAATTGAGCAGACTAGAGTCTCTTTGGTGTCTGTAACATTATTATATATCTTGAGTGAATTTAACTTTCCAATTAATGAGAATTAGAATGTTCCATATTATTTTATTAAATAAAGAATTATTTTGAGATTTAAAATAATCCAGTGTCTTCATTGTAGCTTAGTTTAAAGTTTATTAATGATTATGACAGTCTTA
This sequence comes from Eucriotettix oculatus, assembly GCA_034510155.1. NCBI lineage: Eukaryota > Metazoa > Arthropoda > Insecta > Orthoptera > Tetrigidae > Eucriotettix > Eucriotettix oculatus. The sequence goes on along the minus strand of CM067381.1, from coordinate 71,659,083 downwards.
ATCAGTAAATACCATAAGTTATTTATTTCATATTTATGTCCGATTAATATCTACATACTTAATACATGTAAAGAAAAAATATGCATCTGAGTAATATGTTAGACTAAATTATTTAATTAACTTCGAATCTATGATAAGTTTTAGGTATTGAATAAATGAATGCTTTCTACTGTTAGTCCAAATAAAAGGGAATAATTTAAAATTTACAAAACTTTGTTGACAAATAAATTATCAAGTTCTAAATTTATGATAGGATATGTTGAGTACATGAGTAAATTATATGATTAATGTTAACATATAACATATTCTAGCCAGCATGTTGTAATTCATACAATGTGTGTAACTCCTAATTGGAAATAGGATCGCCTTAGTAATATCACCCAGGATAATCCGATTTTGGATCTCATGTTAGTGTTAATTATCAATATTATCACATGTAAGATAAGTGGTAATTGATAGGCTAACTAAAAAAATTTGAATAATAAATCAACCAAAAATAATACTACATTTATAAGTACTTTAACAAACACTTTAATTAACTTACCTGTCGGAAATCATAATTACCATAATTTTATGAATTTTTTGTGTATATATATTTACCTACAGTAATTTGAAGGTATACACAGTCAACAACGCCTAATTTGTTAATGATATTAAATTATTTGATAAGATCGGCTCATTTACTTTGAAGCAAGCTAATAACATAAATAATTATTAATGACATGAGCACAAAACAGTTGTTTACTAAATGCTTATTTGCATTATATTACGTGCAGATTTGCTTAACTAATTGCTCTGTTTTGCTGTTTGCATTCGTTATACCCCAAAGGTATCCAAATGGCAACATTAAAATTAAGGGGAGTGTTTAATTCAAGCGCTATTGGGTTCAATGATTGATTGCACGTAACAAATACACGTTCATCATGTTTTAGTGTGTGTTTGCTGATGGTTTGTGCACCTACTGTTTATTATTTAATAACGGAATGAACTGTTTCGACGCTCTCGGAAAGAGATCCGTTGTCTAGGATTATTATTTAGATACTAAATAGTTCCCATATATACAGTTAAATTTGAAACGATCACCTTTATGTACTGAAACCAAAACAAAAATTCCAGTAACCGAAACATGTAATTAATTTGCAACCGAACATAAATTACTACAGTCTTAATTTGAAATTTGTGATAAGTTTATTAGTAATTTCTTTATACTTTATGACCTCTTGTATTATAATAACACCATCTATAGAAAACCTTTACTAAAATTATAAAATTAAAAGTGACTCAGGAGAGATGTTAAAATTAATGTTTTACATTTATTTGCATCATATTTGACCTGACGAAAATTTTAATTGTTTCTGGCATTACAATATTTTGGATAATTCAACCATAATTGCTTCTAATTATTGTAGAAGCCTTTTAATAATTAAATATTATAAAATAAAATACATATATCATTTTTATAAATAATTTGCGTGATGTATGGCTGCAAATTAAACTGATTTTTTGAATTGTGTAATATACCATTATAGTCAACTACAGTCTTAATTTGAAATTTGTGATAATTTTACTATTAATTTTTTTTATACTTTATAATCCCTTGTATTATAATAACACCATCTATAGCAAACCTTTACTAAAATTAAAAGTGACTCAGGAGAGATGTTAAAATTAATGTTTTACATTTATTTGCAACATATTTGACCTGACGTAAATTTTAATTGGCAATGGCATTATAATATTTTGGATAATTTAACCATAATTGCTTTTAATTATTGTAGAAGCATTTTAATAATTAAATGTTATACTATAAAATTTATATAGTCATTTTTATAAATAATTTTCGTGATGTATGGCTGCAAATTAAACATTCAAAAATTTAAAAAAATAATTACATTTATGTGTAAAACTTAACTGTCAATTAAAAATGTACCAATATTATTTAATATTATCAGTCTAACTAATTCTGTTAAATAGCTTACATATAATTTATCCTATAGTCTCGCTGTTGGTTGCAAATATTTTGTATAAGAACTATTTAACTTTATCCGGGACCTTATATTAATGATACCAGTTGTGCAGTTAGTTAATTAATTAATTAACAAACGCCACTTGTCGCAATTATCGTGACTGGTATTCAAAATATTTGGAATGAGATGTAAGTAAAATTGAAAATGAATTCAATTCTGGACTTATATTGTGTATTGTAATGTAAGGATAATTTTAGTGTGCAAAATTAATAAATCATAAATATTTTTCTGTGGGGGGGAAAACGAGTATATTTTCCAAAAGAATCAAAAGAAAGAGAAATTTTATTAATTATTTAAATTTAATTTTCTTCCAATCGAATTAATAATAACTCTATTCGACGTAAAATTTAAAACAGAGTTAAAGTAAAAAAATAATGTGAAATTAAAAAAATAAAAATATCCAACTCATTTTAATACTATCACATTACACGCTTAAAATGATTATTCTGTAAATTATTATTATTATTTATAAACTTATAAAATTAAAAATATTACTGGCATCATCGTAATGCAACGCTAACAATTCGTAGTTTTTTCCATCCTACTTCTATAAAAAACTATTTCATAACATATTAATCACTCTGAACTGATGAGTTTCGTGTTTCGATAAGCTCAATCAATTTCTTGGTACTGTGCTCTACAATCTCTAGAATGGAACTTGAAACCCTTGTGGCTTCCAACTGGGATCCCATGTTATGGAGGGTATTTGTTGTTGACCCTTCTCTTGACCTCCCGAGGAAGAACGTGAAAAAACTGGTAACAGCTTAGCTTTCATAAGCATCATAAGACTATAAATTCTGGAGAAATTTAATTACTTTTACATAAATAAAAATTGTATTATTTAATAATACAGTTATAATATGTACATATGATTGTTTCGTGTTAATAATAGGTTAAGTGATTTTCAGGTCAATTAAGAATTATTCTACTGATCCTCTACTACTGAAATAATGTCTACATAAAGTTTGGTTTATTCAACGTACTTTACTCTTCAATGAAATAAAATAGTTTATTAATTCAGATTGCATCCATAAAATGAGTATGATATCTAAATTATCACCTACAGTTAATTACGATGTCATTGAAGAAACTGTAAATTAGAATATAGGCCTGTTAATTGGATTTCTTGTTAATTGAAAGTTAGACATTTGAAAATTAAAAAAAATCTTAGAACAGTTTTTTTTAATTTTTTAAAAACTAATGTCATTCTTATTAATTCTTCAAATATTCCTATATTTTTTCTATTTTTTTAACATAGATAAAAATATCTACTTTAATTATTAGGAAGTACGTTGTACGATTGACGTTGTCTTATTATTAGTCAAATTTTAAATAAAATAGAAGGATGACTATGGCATGTTATTTGTCGAAAGTTTACAGTAATTAATTCTTAGCAGAACTAGTAACAGTCGAACAGTTTTTTTTTAATTTTTTAAAAACTAATGTCATTCTTATTAATTCTTCAAATATTCCTATAAAAGTGTGAAGAATAATTACGAACGCTCCTTAGTTCGTCACAAACCACACCCTGCACACTTCAAGGTCACTTTATTAAATACGAGATTCGCCAAACTACTACAAGAAATAAATAACGGACCACAAAAAATAAATTATTAGAAGAACTAGTACCTCAAGACTAGTCCCAAACATTTAGGTAAGAGTGAAGACTGACACAACAAGTAGTACAGGGAACAACAATGGATATTCCCCCATCACGCGAAAATTACTTGAATACTGATATTTACTTAGTAAAAAAAGGTCAAAGTACATTCTAAATCAATTTTTCTTAAATTATTTCACTTGGGATGTTAGGTGTGATACAAAATGACTTCAACAGCCACCTGCTTCTTTAGGTCATCAGAAGTCACGTACTGATTCTTAGAGTCCTCTGAAACGTTTTTATGCTTAACAAAGAACTGTAGTTTTTAATATAAAATATAATTATGTTAAATTAGTGGGAATGCTCAATTTCATATAGTTAATTTTTTTTAGAAGATAGACAAGAATGGAAAAATGTCAACCGGGTTCGATTCCCTGGTCCGGTTGGCATTTTTCCATTCTTGTCTATCTTCTAAAAATATAATTATGTATTTTGAATCCGTAATATATTTCTATCCTGATTTCTTTTTTTAAAGAAAAAAATTAAATTGTTCCCGTTTACGACTGTTATTTTTTTTTAAAAAAAATTTCAATCAATAGCGTGCCTATTTAAATGTCATTATATAATTCATATTTCTATAATTTTATCGATAAACAAGAATAACACTTAATACGCCATCACTTGACTGGCTACGCGGGGGGGAAACCCATTTTTAATAGCATTGGTAGGGAATTTGAACGGGAAAGTGGAATGGAAAGGAGGCAGCCAAAGGTTAAGTAGAGCCTATCCAGTATTCACCTGTTAGAAATTCAGGGAAAAACCCCTAGAAAGACTTCATCAGGTTGGTCTCACTCCCTCCCGAATGACGGAATAAGAGTTTTCTGTCAAGAGTGGCAATTAAAAACAATTTTTTTTAAAAGAAAAATTAATTGAACAATTAATTTGAGTGTTCTCACATTTTTAAAGCAAACTCCTCTCCTGTCATTTGGAAGGACGTGAGACAAGTACCAAATAAATAAATAAATGTCAGTCAATATTCACTTTCTTGTCAGAACATTTCGTGGAGCAGGATATTTGTCTAATCGTGTTTGTCTATACTTTACAGTGTAAAAGTCTCTTGAAAGATATTTTTTGGGAAGTTTCATTTCCTTCAGCAAAAGTTTCACTGCAAAAGTCGTGAAACATTTGTTTACAATCATCAGTTTTTAGCACATGTGTCCTTAATTATTGCTCTGTCATCTATGCTTCCCTTCTAGAAATTAACTGATACGATTTCCTTTTCAATTCGTAACAAACGTACGTTGAAATTTTACAGAACACAAAGCAAATAGAAAACATGTTAGTAATATAAGGGACAGTAAGAGGAGAAACTACGGTCCTAAAATGGGGCATAAGCCTAATATAGGGCATACATTGGCCTTTCAAATAAATAAATAAATATTCGTTAACTCATTATACACAGCTTGATTTATTCCATTTCATCATCGACCCACCCTTATTGAAAAACCCTGTATATGACGTTTAACAAAGCTTGAAAATACGTTGCGACTTCTTGACGATTAAAAACGCAACCTTGGAAACATCTCAAATTGACAGGTGGTAAATCACTTGACAAAGCTTTTGGATACCTAAATAATGATTTGATTTATTGATAAGTGTCGAGATTTGTATATTATTATTTTTTAATCATCACACAACACAATGAAAACTGCATGTAAATAACTAAAAAAGACTGCTGCCTCAACCACATTAAGTTCCCAATAGCTATTAATTTTTCTGTGTGAGAGAAAACCGAGTTTCACGAACAAAAAGGAATCCCAACACAACTAAACTACATTATGAGTAATTTAAAAAGAGCAGTAGAAAATTAAAATAGATAGCATGGCCATAATTAGATCAGTATTAGAATCCCGAGCGGCTTGGCTGGAAATAAAAAAAAAATACTAAAAGTTTAAAAGCTAAAGAGGGAAGCTTTCCCGGTGAATTTGATTAAAATACAATTCTCGGGTTTCAACCGGGATATAAAGTTTGTTTCCCCACACAACGTTTCCGCAGCATGTTCGGCCAGTCTACCTGAGGACGATGGTGGAGCTTGCCGTCGAAACGTTGTCGAAACAAACTTTTACCCCGGTTGAAACCCGAGAATTGTATTTGAATGTAATACTACTAATGTATAGAAAACTGGATAAATAGAGTGGAACGTATCTAATAAGGGGGAAATAATTATGCTCATTTTTGCTTAGCCACTCCTTCCATTCAATAAAGGAATTTATAGAAGAATCGGAGAAGAGTAATTAATTAATTAGTTTATAATACAAAAATTTGTTATAAGTATATTCATCTTTTATACAATAAAATAATGTAATAAATGTACACAGCCCTGACCCATTCCACATCCTTGAAGCTTAGCTTCTTTACAGGATCTACGGAATATGATTATTATTATTATAAAACGTTATTGAAACTTTATATATTCATGAAATTGAATCTCGTATCATTTGGTAGATTAGACCCGACGAATACTTAAAAAAATCAAAAAAAGCGGATTTTAAGAAATTTTAATGTATAAATATGATAACTGAAATAATGTTTTGTAATGTGAATGTTAATAATTTTGATTTATTGTAAACGTTTTTAAAATTCATTTTCCCTTGAAAGAATCTTAATTACAATCACAATTTAATAAATTAAATAAAAGGCAAACTGTATTACGTATTTAGCGCTTAGCAGAATGGAAGACAGAGAGCTTCATGTTTCTTACATATCATTCATCCTTTCTTGTTTTCCGGTCGTCCTTCCCTTTCCTCAAATTAAATCAAAGGCAGCTTGAGCCTTCCAGGAAGGTGATGTTGATGAGCTGAAACGTGCTTCAAGCTTTTTCTAAAGATCTGAGCCCAGATTGTCTCACTTTATGAGCGGGAAACCGTACTGTCTCCTTTGATTACTGTCTTTTGACTGATCGTTTTCGATTTCCTCACACCTCCGAGAAGTACACACGTTAATCACTATTGGTTTTCCATCCTTTCTCCCTTCCGCTGGTCCTCTCCTTCAATAATCATATTTTCGGACGAGCCATCCCTGTCCGTATTTTGGGTCAACAGCCGCTCCGCTGACCTCGGCTGACCTGGGTTTTTCGCCGAGTTAAATAAAACTTTTCTGAACAAAGGACTGCGACTGCCGCAGTCATCTGACAGACGCCAAGTTCGCGCCGGTTTTATTCCTTCGACGGTTTACAAAACCTCGTACAAAATACTTATAAATGCATGTAAGCAAAACATCACTGTTATATTCAAGAAAAATAGAGATATTTAAAAATAAATTTGGATAATATAAGTTCTGGTAGTGTATCACGATAAAATATAATTCAAATCTTTGCTAAAGAAATTTAAAACTAAAAGTGAAAAGAAAAGAAAGGTGAGGGATAAACAGGAATTACATTCAATGATCTTATGCAGTGACAGTGTGGAATATAATTTGTCACTTCCAAGCACAAATGGCTAATGTATTATTATTATTATTGTAATATGTATAATAAACTATCTTAAATAAGTCGATTTTATAAGTGTGATGTAAAATAGGGATAAGTAAACATAAAGTGGTCCTACACATTAATATTGGAAATTGTGTGAGTGATCAGGGAAAAAAATCTGAAAGGCGAAATTAATCCAAGGGCAGTCACGGGAATGAGAATTGTAGAATGATGAGTCTGTGTTGATTAATATTAATGAAAAAATATTTTTTGTTGCAGTAAGAAATTTCTTTAAGGGCGCTGAAGTTTACAAAATATAATTAAATTTTCCGCATCATCCTGACTTTTTATAAATCCACCGTTTTGTTTCGTAAATGAATGATTACGTTTAGAATATGATTCTGTTAATTATTTACGTTGCCGTGCACATCATTTTATGGAACACATCCCAAGGGGAAATATAATAATTTTTCTAAACATTAATGGCGATTAAATAGATTTAAACTTTATAAATGAGCGCTTGATGTTTATTTGCATTATTGTTATCGGGCGGAATGTGTGTGTGTAATGTTTTAATGGGCGGCTTAATAAGCGGAAGGTAGAACCGCGAGACCTTGTTAAAGCAACGACGCCGAGGATTCCCTTAACGGCCAGCGGCAGTGCCATAGCTAATTAAACACCGTAATGCGGATCTCTGCAGAACCAGCAGAAATCATTAACTCCTCGTGTTACACCCGAGACGCTCCCTGAAATGAGGAGCAATGCACGTGAGGATGAGTCTAGCCCACTACGAACAGACCTAACTTATTACGTAATTGCTTTTCCTTTTATACAAGGCATTTTTAAACACGATATTCACTTTAAATTAATATGGTTGTGAAAAATATAAATGCAAGACTTCGATTAATAATATATATATTTTTTTAAAGCTTCCTGGAAAGGAAATCAGTCATTTCGAGGGGATACTATAAATAATTTGCAATTTAAAACCTTTACACTGGTGTCTTAGTAATTAAAGTAATCTATAGAATGAAAAAAAAATTAAAAACAAGAGCGGGTTTCCATTGTCAACAAATTACCATTAAAAACAACTTAGAGCATTCATTTATAAATGTTATGTTCCACCCCACGAAGCCAGCAATTTCACAACAATCCTCCTCCACATACCTCCTCCACACGCTCCCGTCGCCTCAAAAGAAAACTTCCGATTGACCTCATCCTTCCTTCCCCCTGATAATCACCCTAACCCACTTCTACCATCATGTCACATCCTCATTAATCCTCCATAAATCAGTTCTCTACCTGTCAATCCTCACCCACCTAAGTCGTATGCCGCCCCTCAGGTACTCGCAAAAATAAATAAACATAACCAATTCTCCTAAAGTAGGTTAATTAAATGAATTAACCTATCTTCACGTTATCATGTTAATTATATACCTTTTTAATATTGTATATACTGTATCGTTATCGTCCTAACTGATAATCTGTACGATAAAAGTTTTTAAAATAATAATAATGATAAAAAAATAAATGTTATGTTCAACAAATGAACTCAAAAGCTTTATTTTGATATTTAATTCACACATATTTCGACGCAACTTCTAAAACTTCAGTAAATAGATTAACCGAAAATCATAAATGTACAAACAAACAAAACGTCAATTACGTCAGATTTATTTTTAATCCTAGGTTGCAAGCCTGGTACTGGGGCAAACGTTTGTGACATCCTCTAATGATGTGTTTACAATGGTTTTCCGACCATCAGAGATGGTTATATCCATTTTTTTTATTAATTTATTTATAGTCCCATAAACAAAAAAGTCAGCCATAATTTTATTTGACAATTTGTTTGGTATTAGTCTGTTAAATTTCCTCTTAAGAGTAATAACAAAAATGATTTTAAATTACAAATATAAGTTATAAATTAATATACCAGGTTGAGTTGTTTCTAAGTCTATAAATAATTTAAATTTTGTAAGAAATATCAAGAGAAAATTGATGCCCTGAATAAAAAATAACGTGCAAATTAATTGTTTATACTGTAATGCACTTTACAACTGTCAAACTAAGAGAACCCTAGTACAGAGAATCATATTGACAACATAAAATGTGATATTTAAGTACATTTGTCTAAAGTACTATTGGCAAAATAATTAAGAAGAATATGAAAAAATCAAATATTCCTAATTTTAATTAATTAAATTGTACATATCCATAATAATATGATCCATTGAATGTCATAGTTGATAATAATAATTTTATAATATTTACGATACTCTTTCTTTGCTTAGTTTAAACGTTCCTATTATTTTATTATTTATCACAATTTTCCCTGTTGAAATTTAAAGCTCTACATGTAAACCATTATTAAACACAATTTTGGCCGTAACCATCTGTGAATTCAGGCCAAAAAGCATTCTTATCTTAATTTTTATATTTAAGTCCATATTATTTATATAATTCAATTAAAGTTCTATACATTTGACAGTTTAACGAAAATTTGTCGATTTAGATTTATAATTCATTTTTAAAATTTTTGTCTGTTGTTAAATTCAGCTACAAATTGAATATTTATTTATATGAAGATGTCTAAAATATTGGACGAAGCGTCGTTAATATATTGCTGATTTATTGGCTGTTCTGTTCATTTGTAAATTTCTGAAATTTAATGTTTTTTGGAAAATAACTGCCTGAAAACATCAATTATAAATAGGACCATAGTGTCACAAATTCACTTAACATGACACAAAAATAGTAGTTTTCTGAAATTCATAGAATACATCTTCCGTGTTAAAATATTTAATTTCCAAGAGAAATTTGGTTAATAATCCTGGAAAACTTTTAAAATGTTGATTGTAAAAATACTGTATATGATTAGAATATGCTTTATGACATACATTATATTTTAGTTTCTCAAAGTGTAAAGAAATGAAGATGAAAACTGGTAAAAAAATATAATAAAATTGTATAAAACCACATTTTTAGTCGAGTAAATATTTAGTGAAGAAAGAAATTGGTTAAAAAATAAGGCCCATAATTGTGTGACGAAATTTTATTTGCAAATTATTTATCTGAATACTTGTTTTAATTTATTACATTTTTTGGCAGTTTGTTACTTCTTTTGTTGTTGTTTATTTTCAGACTTGTGTTTGGTAATTTTTAAATATAGAGTTCGCAGTCAATTTCTCCTTTTTCATAAATTTGTGGTAAAAATACATAATATATAGTGACATACAATCCAGAATATTTACAGAAATATATATTACTTTCGTTTCAAATGTTTACAAAGTGTTGTTAAAAAATCGGTTTTCATTTAAAAATGCATCCCATTCTGTTCCGTCCATATTAAATTTAACGAAAGAAAAACGGTCGCCACACAGCTGTAAGCCTGACAAAGACAAGTTGAAGGAAGCACGTTGATGGATACCTGTAGATGAGAACTTGTTGTCGTGAACAAGGCCTTCATCTGCACCGCAAAGGCAGGAAATTGCTGCGTGCGTATGTTTGTGTGTGTGTGTGTGTGTGCGTGCGTGCAAGGAGTTGTGAAACTTCACCCTCCAGCAACTTCAGCCACTTCCCAAACTATTACATTACAGGAAGCCACTGAGCTGCTAAAATAAATTCCGACCGACAAAAATCTGAAGGATGGCCAACAAAGGGTCCATTTTCCTTGACATAAGACCTCCGGCTACAACAAGTACACACTCATATCACATTTAAATAATATAAATATTACTATATTACTAAGAATTTTTTTCGGTAGTTTATATTTCATATCAATATGGCATTAAAAATAAGAATTAATGTAGTTAATTTATAAACAATAATTTATTCAATATAATATATATTAATATTGTAACGAGATAGTTTTAATGGGGACTATTTGTGTTGTTTCATATCAATATGGCATTAAATATAACAGGTAATGTAGATAATTTATAAAAAATAATTTATTCAATAATATATATATATATATATTAATATTGTAACGAGATATTTTTAATGGGGACTATTTGTGTTGGGAAACATTATTTTATGTATTTATGCGATTCATATTACATTTAAATAATACAAATATTACTATATTACTAGGAAATATTTTTTCCGTAGTTTATATTTCATATCAATATGGCATTAAAAATAAGAATTAATGTAGTTAATTTATAAACAATAATTTATTCAATATAATATATATATAATATGGTAACGAGATTTTTTAATGGGGACTATTTTTTTGGGGGAAACATTATTTTATGCGATTCATATTACATTTAAATAATACAAATATTACTATATTACTAGGAAATATTTTTCCGTAGTTTATATTTCATATCAATATGGCATTAAAAATAAGAATTAATGTAGTTAATTTATAAACAATAATTTATTCAATATAATATATATATTAATATTGTAACGAGATATTTTTAATGGGGACTATTTTTGTGTTGGGAAACATTATTTTATGTATTTATGCGATTCATATTACATTTAAATAATACAAATATTACTATATTACTAGGAAATATTTTTTCCGTAGTTTATATTTCATATCAATATGGCATTAAAAATAAGAATTAATGTAGTTAATTTATAAACAATAATTTATTCAATATAATATATATTAATATTGTAACGAGATATTTTTAATGGGGACTATTTGTGTTGGGAAACATTATTTTATGTATTTATGCGATTCATATTACATTTAAATAATACAAATATTACTAGGAAATATTTTTTCTGTAGTTTATATTTCATATCAATATGGCATTAAAAATAAGAATTAATGTAGTTAATTTATAAACAATAATTTATTCAATATAATATATATATATATTAATATTGCAACGAGATATTTTTAATGGGGACTATTCGTGTTGGGAAACATTATTTTTATGTATATATCAAATTTTGGTAGGATATTTATAATAATAAAACATGGCCAAGTACAGTCAGAAATAATTTATCCAGATTCAGGCTCTGTATAAATAATATCATACATTAATAATTCAATCTGAATTTAATTTAATAATATGAACGACAAAAATTTTTGTCTATGAATAAATTTACGTTCACTTATCACCCAAAGTATTGTAATATTATTTAATAAACTATAGGTTTCGTTGGAATAACGTTTCATGTTACTGTATCTAAAATTTATATATATTAAATATTTTGAAATAATATCTTAAAATCAATCTAATTAGTTCTACAATATTTAACTTTCTGCTGTAATGAAGGGTGAATATGGACTTTCGTAGTCCTCTGAGGCTCAAGTAGCATTTGCTTGTTGATGCTATTATAATTTAATTTTCATAAATTACCTGCAATATTATTTTTTTTGTGTCTGCATTTCAAGGTATTCAAGTGCAGTTCATTATTCGTTAATGGAAAAGGAAGCTCGATGCTTTTTTTTAAAAGTCTTAATGTAAAATTCATCTAAAACGCTCACTAATTAAATTTTTTTTTATGGATGAGTTTCCTGAATACTTATGCGCAACGCTTGAGAATGGCGAAAACCATAAGGTTATAAGGTTTCACTATGATAATTTCATAAAACCTAAAATAAATCATTTTAACGGGGAGTCTGAAGGCTCCATCGTGCCGAAGATAAAATAGTACCTTTATGACGATCACCATTTTAGATACAGCATCAAAATCGTCACACCTAATGGTTAGTAATCCTACGGTTTTCCCACTATATTGTAGTAATAGGAGAGACAGAAGAAGTCTTCTAATCCATAATAAATGGCATTAACATGGTCTTGTTGAAAGAGGTCAGGAAGAGGATTAATAGAGGGAAAACGAAAATAATGGGGTGCAGTATGGGAAACGGTGGAATAAAAAAGGCTGTTAGATTGGGAAAGGGATATTTTGAAGGAAGTTAAGGCATTCAGCTACTTGGGCAGAATAATAACTAGGGATGATAAAAATATAGTAGATATAAAGAGTAGGATAGAACAGGCGAGGAAGGCTTTTGCAAAAAAAAAATAGGAATTTTCTTATGGGTTATATAAGTGTGAATATTACGAAATAATTGATAAAAGATGAGTATGGAGTGTGGTGTTCTATGGGTGAAATTATCATCCCGTGTCACCATTTTTTTTGTAATTTTGTCCAATATTGAAGTTAAAAATTAAAAATATCTGTACTCTGCTCGCATATTTCAGAAACATTTTTATCCCTGAATATAAGTGCGCCTTGTGCAATATGAACCCAATAATAGACATACTCCAAAAACCACCCTTTCTTTGTAGTTGTTTCCAGTTTTCAAACATTGATTTTTTTTATATTGTTTAGGAAAATACATTAGAAAATTTTAAAATTCTTAATCTACATATTTTGTTGAACAAAATCACGATCATATTTCTGTTAAGAGGTTTTCGGTCATTTTCCATTTCAAGGATTCGTAACTCTTATATATTTAGCTTGGTCATTACTTCTTAAAGTTTGCAATTTGTTGCAACAGTAATTTTCAATAATAATAATGACCTAATAAATGAAGTTTACTGTAAGCAGCTTTGAACTTTTTTTGTATATGGAGCATCATTCTAGAAACATTCAAGCCTTAAAATCTTTTTTCGTTGAATTATTAACTACTTAGAAATTATTATTGTTTAAATAAAATTTTCTCTAATTTTATAAATTATTTCACGCTAAACAGACCGAAAATAAGATTAAACTGTTTTTTCTTATATATAAAATTGATAGTTTATGTGTAATAATGAACTGATTTATAATATATGTTTGTTCTGTATAAAAATGTAAACACTTGGATCAATTGCGGCTAAATCTTGTACGGATGAGCCTTGATATTCGGAAACAAACACTATTGGGGGAAAGACGCACCTATCATCCATAGAAGCAGGCTGTTGACTCGGTGGGTTTTTGAAAATAGGAGTAAACAAACGATATTTTATTTGAATAAATATATATTTTTCGGTGTCAAATATTGTGATAGTGCTTCTAAGGTATTACCTGTGAATAAATTCAAACCCTATTTGATATGAGACTGGAACAGTCATGTTTGGCAATGGAGGGGAGTAACACAAATAAATGTAAAGGGAAAGAATCGAGATTGGTGTCGAATCCAGGGATATGGAAGTAATTGAATTTAAGTCTCATATCAACATAAACAGTATTTCAGACCCTGGGCGTGGGAATGAAGGGAGGCGAAATAAAGTTCACGTAAAACTTGGGGAAATTTCCTAAGGGAACCTGTCTGTGAAGTCAGGCTACATTCAACTCATGTAACTTTATTTTTGTATCTCTGAAAGTTTCAGAGATATTTAATTTAAATTTAGCACTGATATGTATAACCCTATGTTTATTATATTGATGAAGTTTTATTTGATTTAAGCGAATAGTGTTGACAGAACATAAGTTGGAATGAAAGGTAAAAAAAAATTCTTCTGTATGATTAGGTACTACATGCTGTAATGTAAACCAAAGCTGGAGGACTTTAATTATTTTTTATTCTATTCTGTTTATGTAGGAAATTCTGAGAGACTTAGTCTTTTCATTGTTTAGGCAATGAATTTTTTTTAAAAAAATAATTAATAATTAAGATATGCTAAAAAAGGATAATTTTTTTATTAATCTTCACGATATTAAAGTAATAATTATAATGATATTCAATGTTACTGAAGTCTTTATTGCAGATAAATATGTTTTGAAGCTGTATTCCAAATTTAAAATTTAAATAGATTTAGCCGTTTAGGAGATATTGGTACCTAACTGTACACAAAAAAATGGTTTGCGGAAAAATTGAAAAAGAATTTTTAGAGTTGCATATTTTTATTTTTTAAAACATTCCATGGTCATAATCTTTTTTTGGGTTTTCATGTTTCTGGTTTAATTCTTGTTGCTTCTTTCTTTTCCTGGATGCTCTAGCTTCCTTGGTCATCTCTGCAGCTGATTTGTTGTTAGCTTCGGAAACTCTGAAGGCAGTCAATTTTCATGTTGGGTCCTGGCACTGTACCCAAATGTTCAAAAAAACATCAAGCCTTTTACAAGAACCATTATAAAAACTATATAACTGCATCCAGTACTCCAACCTTCAAAGTTGTCATTCCAACAAATACAATTTTTTTTTGGAATGCGTTTAAAGATGGAACAAAAAGGAAATGAGGCATAATTGCGTTAAAAATTGTCAGTTGTATATAGGGCCAAGGACGACAGAGATGTATTTATTTTTCTACTGATTCTTGAAACCAAACTCTGTTATAAATTTTTTCCGCTCCATCTTTCAATTCATGAGATCTCGTTTCTCATAAATGAGGTTAGTAATAAAATATGTTCCAGCACTATGTTTCTGGTTTAATTCTTGTTGCTTATTTCTTTTCCTGGATGTTCTAGCTTCCTTGGTCATCTCTGCAGCTGATTTGTTGTTAGCTTCGGAAACTCTGAAGGCAGTCAATTTTCATGTTGGGTCCTGGCACTGTACCCAAATGTTCAAAAAAACATCAAGCCTTTTACAAGAACCATTATAAAAACTATATAACTGCATCCAGTACTCACTCCAACCTTCAAAGTTGTCATTCCAACAAATACAATTTTTTTTTTGGAATGTGTTTAAAGATGGAACAAAAAGGAAATGAGGCATAATTGCGTTAAAATTTGTCAGTTGTATATAGGGCCAAGTACGACAGAGATATCTTTATTTTTTCTACTGATTCTTGAAACCAAACTCTGTTATAAATTTTTGCGCTCCATCTTTCTCGTTTCTCATATACGTTAAATGAGGTTAGTAATTAAATATGTTCCAGCACTATGTTTCTGGTTTAATTCTTGTTGCTTCTTTCTTTTCCTGGATGTTCTAGCTTCCTTGGTCATCTCTGCAGCTGATTTGTTGTTAGCTTCGGAAACTCTGAAGGCAGTCAATTTTCATGTTGGGTCCTGGCACTGTACCCAAATGTTCAAAAAAACATCAAGCCTTTTACAAGAACCATTATTAAAAACATATAACTGCATCCAGTACTCACTCCAACCTTCAAAGTTGTCATTCCAACAAATACAATTTTTTTTTTGGAATGCGTTTAAAGATGGAACAAAAAGGAAATGAGGCATAATTGCGTTAAAATTTGTCGGTTGTATATAGGGCCAAGTACGACAGAGATGTATTTATTTCTCTACTGATTCTTGAAACCAAACTCTGTTATAAATTTTTGCGCTCCATCTTTCTCGTTTCTCATATACGTTAAATGAGGTTAGTAATTAAATATGTTCCAGCACTATGTTTCTGGTTTAATTTTTGTTGCTTCTTTCTTTTCCTGGATGTTCTAGCTTCCTTGTTCATCTCTGCAGCTGATTTGTTGTTAGCTTCGGAAACTCTGAAGGCAGTCAATTTTCATGTTGGGTCCTGGCACTGTACCCAAATGTTCAAAAAAACATCAAGCCTTTTACAAGAACCATTATTAAAAACTATATAACTGCATCCAGTACTCACTCCAACCTTCAAAGTTGTCATTCCAACAAATACAATTTTTTTTTGGAATGCGTTTAAAGATGGAACAAAAAGGAAATGAGGCATAATTGCGTTAAAAATTGTCAGTTGTATATAGGGCCAAGGACGACAGAGATGTATTTATTTTTTCTACTGATTCTTGAAACCAAACTCTGTTATAAATTTTTGCGCTCCATCTTTCTCGTTTCTCATATACGTTAAATGAGGTTAGTAATTAAATATGTTCCAGCACTATGTTTCTGGTTTAATTTTTGTTGCTTCTTTCTTTTCCTGGATGTTCTAGCTTCCTTGGTCATCTCTGCAGCTGATTTGTTGTTAGCTTCGGAAACTCTGAAGGCAGTCAATTTTCATGTTGTACCAAATGTTCAAAAAAAACATCAAGCCTTTTACAAGAACCATTATAAAAACTATATAACTGCGTCCAGTACTCCAACCTTCAAAGTTGTCATTCCAACAAATACAATTTTTTTTTTGGAATGTGTTTAAATATGGAACAAAAAGGAAATGAGGCATAATTGCATTAAAATAGTTCCAAGGACGACAGAGATATTTTTATTTCTCTACTGATTCTTGAAACCAAGCTCTGTTATAAATTTTGCGCTCCATCTTTCTCGTTTCTCATATACATTAAATGAGGTTAGTAATTAAATATGTTCCAGCACTATCAGCGAAATTCGTTCTTTAAATTTTCATTGCTAGGAAACATGTAAACAACTTCAATATTACTCCGTGAGGAATATTTACATAATGCAACGAATGCTTTTTTTTTATATTTTCAGTCGGTGTGTGTGTGTGTTGCGTGATATTTCTATAGGAAAACACAGCTTTCTGCCTTTAATACCGGCTACTATATTAACCCACCCAAGTCTAAGCGTTATTGTGCTCGTCTAGGTTTCTCTGAAAATGGAGCCCCGGGGCGCGAGAATAAACATTGGGAGAGTTAGTGAAAACGCACGAGTATATGTTACCCTGGATAAATCACGTTACAGCAGCGCTCTGCAGAGAAAACAGATCTAATCAAATTTCCCCTCCGAGACGGACGGATGGACGGACTGCGTAGCCTGCGGCGTTATTCCAGCTGCTTCAATTTCTCCCCCCTTCAACGCATCTTTGACTTTAAAATGATCATCTGTTTGTATTATTCCTACGCTCATTTACAACTTAGCCAAGTGTCAAAATTATACAAATAATTCTAAAATGATAACTAACCAAACATTGGGCAATCCTTTTTTGAGCATTCCTACCTGTCCCGACTATTTCACCAAAATTATTTCACACAATATAACGAATTAGAGATTTAATAATAATACTTTTAATAATAATAATAATACTTTTATTGCAGCTAAATGGCCATATACAAAAAAAAGGTACAATTAAAAAGGTGAGATTTACATCTGGTTTGCATAGTCTGTAATTGATTTTTTTTCTATTGCTACAGAGTTCTATGCCCCAATTATGAGGTAGACAAGACAATAAGAGAAACCTTAAGAAAAGAAAGTCTATGGGAAATAATAAGAAACCCACCACTCACTCACTCACCGCGGCTCTAGAGAATTTGACAAACCTGATATCCGCTTTAGAACTGACAAAATACAGGACTAAAAATATAGAAACTTAAATATTACATCATAAGACTTAATATACTCATCATCATCGGACCGGACATTCAAATCCAGGAACCGGATGAGTATAAGGACCAAAATATAGACATCACAACATAAAATAGAATATAAATTATAGTAATAGTAAGATTATTCAAGTAATTATCTTAAACAAATTACATAACTCTGCTAATACAAATACAGTTATAAATAATTAGAGTATAAAATTAGTAAAAAATTTGAACCTAAAACTACTCGACCAACGCGTCATGGAGGAGATCCGGAAACACGTGTGGGTCGTAACCGGAAAACCGGAGATGTATAAATGTTGAAAGGATGAGGAGACAAAGAAATTAAGAATTCTCTCCTTCAGTCTCTCTCCACGAAAATAAAATAATAATAAAACTAGTGTAACAGATGATGATCTTACACATGCTAAAACAAATTTAAATATACGCATATAATTTATTATTGTATTCATACATATTTATATCTATGTAAAAAAAATGTACCAACAAAAGAAAAATATTGTTAAACAGACCTGTTATTGAATCTAGAAAACAGGTCAAGTAAAATTATTATCAATAATAATAAAAAAAAAGTTCTATGTGGTAGCGTTCGCACTGTTTCCCCCGCATAGTTCGCACTTGCACGATTTTGATGGCTCATGGAATGCAGTGTTATTATTACATACTTTATGGTGGAAGCCATGTACTGCCGTTCTTGTTACCACGTGTCTGATCTCGAAGCAAGTTGTTGTCCATTTCCGGTCTATCATGGCCCCTGTCCCATAAAATTCCGGGGGTATTTCTTCCCTTTTTCTTTTCAGTGATTTTAGAGATTTAATAGCTGAAGTGTCCGGAGTTGCTCAGGGGTTAACATAAATAATGAGGCAGGAATTTAACTAAAGATAAAGCACTTGAGGGAAAACTAAAAATCCATTTCTGTTGTCTATTGCAACCTATTTTTTCAATCTTTGGTAGTGTAAATGGCGAAAAATCATAAAAATATATTTTTACAGAGCGATGCCATTTAGACCCCATTGCTTTGTGGTCTGAGAAGAAATGGTCATATTACCAAAACTGTAGAGAACACAATTTTCAATCAACCAAGTTGGATTTTTTTTTAAAAAATCCTCATTTTTTTTCGAACTACAGGGGCCTAAAGTTGTAGAGGTAAGATAAGATTTATTGGATCCATTAGTCCTCTATTGAGGAAGTAGGGACAAGTCAAAGAATATGTTACATATCACACACACTAAGAATACAAATATATAAGAAACAAAATTATGGATATACAACATATGAGTATAGAAAACTATTGTATACAATGATAAATAAAATATAAAGCAAAGCAAAGCAAAATATGAATACAACAACATATCAAGAATATGAGTACGAAACAATAATAAGAGAGATAGTAAAAAGAAAACTATGTATACAATGATAGACAAATAAAGTAAAAGCATACATAACATATACAAAAGATATAATTTCTGGATGAACGATGTCAATTTGGAACACTATATCGGTATAATAGAGATCCACGCAAATTAAGTTTTTTTATTGTGATATAGCTCAAAAGAGAGAGAGAGAGAGAGAGAGAGGAGGGTTGGTTCACCTGGAAAATAAATGTCTATTGAAAAGGTCTGGATGAGAGAAATATAGTAAGTCCTTGCTCGTTTTTTTTCAAGTTGAGTATGGACTTTCCTAGAGGTGAAAAACCACACAAGAATTGGAAAAAAACTTGGGTTTGTTGACATTTTAATTTTTTATACATGTATACAGTATGGTTGTTATTAAAGTTTTTTTAAAAATTTAATACTTTTACCTGAGATAAATGTCTGTATCAAATGTATAATATTTTATTTGCTTTTACAAATGAGCAGTTACTAAATATTAAAATTTACCTGACACGGAAAATGAAACTAATTTACGTATACATTGCATCGACGATCCAAAGAAGATTATTATTTCTCAGGTGCTTAGCTCTTTGCCAATGATAGGTTAAAGTTTACACATTAAAAAATGATATAGTGTTATAGATCAAGAATATAGTCAAGCCACACATACATGAAGAGATATCGATTAGTGCACGGGACACGAAACCTTTTCACCAAAAAACGTTTTATAGCTTTTTTTTTCAACATATTTAACTTCATTGTAGTTAAAAAAAAATTAAAAATCACTGGCCGCTTCGGACCCTGAGGGACACGTGTTATAAATTTGGTCAAATTTTGACAGGTACAGACGCACTGACAACGGTTTTTTAGATATATAGGCAGGCATTCAGACCGAGAATGTTGGACTTCTGCAAAAAAAATTATCAGTTACAAGACAATACATATTTGCTATACTTTATATGGAAATAAATAAACGCGGAGTGATACATAATGTTTTCTGTAATCGTAATAATGATAGTAAAAATAATTACAGTTTTTATTTTTTTGCTCAGCTGTACTTGAAGAAATGAAAGTTACTTACTTACAAGATGGATCTGTGGGCTTCAAGACTGTTGTTATTACTTAATAGTGGATTACGGTAAACTACTTAGTTAAAAGTTAATTTTGCGGTCTTACCATTGTTTGTGCAGAAATGTCATCCGGAGGGAAGGCAGACAAAGGGGTTGACGAAACTTGCTGTGGCTCCAGTTGATTATCTTCCCTAACTGCTTAGTAATGTTATTTCATTACCAAAACAACCATACTCCAAATGTTTCCGCCGCCATTTATGCCTTTAAAACTGAACTCTTCCATATTTTATTATATACAGGAATTTATCAAATTTTTAACATATTTACAGCTTCAACCTGACGTAAGTCGCTTAATTTCTAATTCCTTGCCTTTTTTCTCCCTCTAGATTGCCTCCGTTAATTAATTACAATACAAATTTTTGTAATCTCTTTGCCTTATAAATACTTTTAACGTGAAAACAACATAGTTTTTATTCAATCTGTAAGCATTGATCGCCCTGAGCGGTTATACAAAAGTCGACTTTATAGGCATGAACATACTTAATTATAAATATGATATGTAACACTTTAGCGGGATATGCATTATAATATAAAATAAAATATAGTTGGCATATTCTAGAAATTTTTTTGCCATGTTTCTTCTTATTATTGACCCATACTCAATTTTTGATATCTGCTTAAAATGATTCAAGTTTACGTTTTAAAATGTGTTTTACAATTTCATACTATCAAATTGCTTACACAACATTTCCTTTTTGAAAACCTATCTAATTGCATATTTTCATTGTCCTTATTTATTATACACGTAAAATTCTGTTTCGTTAGTTGATCGTTTAAACCTGACAAGAATATAGAAACTTAATTGTTAAAATTTCAGCTATTTAATTTGTATATGCATGCATATTAGTTTTTGTTTGTTAAATTTTTATAAAGATAATTATACTGAAAATATATTCTGTTAAGTCGTTTTATTCTCTGCTTTGGAGTACCATTAGTAATATCGTTGGTCATTCAACAGTAATTCCTAATCTCGATTCACTTTAAATAACAAAGGGATAGTGGGTTACTAATAATTTTTATCCGCAAAGGATTATAAGGACATCAATTAAATAAATTTTCAATTTTTGTACATAATTTTAAATTATTATAAATGATTGTACTTTGAAGCAAACGGTAATTAAAAATGAAAATATTTTAGCTTATATTGAAAAATAATACGATTAATATTTGTTAATTAGCATTTCAAATTTTACAAATGGTAATAAGTTAGGAATATGTGGATACAGAATTGAAATAAAAGATACGCCATATTTAATCCACGCCAAAACACTTTTTGACCAAAATTTTAACGGATGTGCATCTCAGAATATTAAACTAAGAACTTAAATATAAATGGCAAACCAAAGATATTGGAAAACCAAGAATAATTATTTTTTTAATTATATAGGGCGCTACGCTTATTACATTTTGGAAACTGATATTAAAAAATTAAAATGATTAGAAATGATCCTCACTGTCTTGTTAAAAGATAAAACATCAAAAACATTTATTTTAAGATTATTTAAGCAATATTGATTCATAAAGTATAACTTTTAATGTCTATTTCCGGAAATATATAAAGATTTATAAATTACAGAGTTAATAGTTTTAATGATTTCTATTAAAATAAATATTTTAAAAACTAAAGTGTAAGTAAAAATTGTATTGAGGAATATTTTTTGTCAGAAATATAGCAAAAACTATTATGTACTTTTTGTGTTAACAGTCTCACGTGTCCCAAAATGATTAATTTATGTAATGAAATTAATGTTGATACTATTCAAATATTTCAAGTTCACGTTACTCTTCCCATACGAGTAAATTTTAAGCTGTTACAAACTGTGGAAAACTGACAAGTTTATTTATAAAATTTAAAATGTGTATAGTTTATTAAAAGGTTTTGAAAAATATTGTTATAGATTTAAATTTATAATTTTCATTGTAATACTCTAGTTTTCCTTGTAAGAAAATTGGATAGTTGTCCTGTGAAGACTGTAGATTTTTTTAAGGATTAGACAGTTAAGGAGAACGCACAAATATTGATACCCAATGATCGGTAGATTTATTAATAAGTATTATATATTAAGTGCATGTGTATGACTACACAATTACATTACATTTGTCTTAAGTACGTTTATAAAATTACATATATAATACTGTAAGTTATAACTTAAATTTAAAATATTTTCAATTATATTTACATTACTTTTTTAAATCAAATTTTCGTGTAATTATATTTTACTTTTAAACATTTTATAATTTTGTTTGATATGTTGGTCAATCTATTATGTAGTTGTTATTTTTTTATTTATAGTTTAAAGTCGCTTCTACAGCTAGGTCATTAAAGATTACATATAACTTTTACATAGTTTGTCATTTTTTTTCAGGACATATTTTCCTTGTTGTAATTTTTTGCAGACTTGCATAATACGGTTTTGTTGTCAGTTGTGTTTTACATAATTCCAGTACAGTATTACCTGGTCGTTCTCATGCAATACATGGATATTGGATAAATTAGTATGCCGACTTCTGATTAATTTGACCATTATTTGCTGCCTGTGATTCTGTTTATTTGGTAGCTTAATGAGTTGAAGTCTTTCAAAGCTTCACGTATTTTTGTGGCTTCAATTCTGCTGTTTTAAAATTCCGTACTTATTTGAATCCAAACTTCCTTATATCCGTTGCTGCAACTACAGTCGTAGTGGCTAGTTGTCAACGTCGCATGTATTTGATTAGACAACGAAGATTTTCAAGGTCAAATAGGCTCCCATTTGAAAAGAAGTAAGGCGAATGTCAGCTTTTGAGAAAAAATCAGGGATTTGTAAGTTTTATTTATTGATCGGGCTCCCATTTGAAAAGAAGTAAGGCGAATGTCAGCTTTTGAGAAAAAATCAGGGATTTGTAAGTTTTATTTATTGATCGGGCTCCCATTTGAAAAGAAGTAAGGCGAATGTCAGCTTTTGAGAAAAAATCACGGATTTGTAAGTTTTATTTATTGATCGGGCTCCCATTTGAAAAGAAGTAAGGCGAATGTCAGCTTTTGAGAAAAATCAGGGATTTGTAAGTTTTATTTATTGATCGGGCTCCCATTTGAAAAGAAGTAAGGCGAATGTCAGCTTTTGAGAAAAATCAGGGATTTGTAAGTTTTATTTATTGATCGGGCTCCCATTTGAAAAGAAGTAAGGCGAATGTCAGCTTTTGAGAAAAATCACGGATTTGTAAGTTTTATTTATTGATCGGGCTCCCATTTGAAAAGAAGTAAGATGATGTCAGTTTATGAGAAAAATCAGGGATTTATAAGGTTTATTTATTGATCGGGCTCCCATTTGACATTGATCAATAAATAAAACTTACAAATCCCTGATTTTTCTCAAAAGCTGACATTCGCTTTACTTTTTTTTTCAAATGGGAGCCCGATCAATAAATAAAAATTACAAATCCCTCGATTTTTCTCAAAAGCTGACATTCACTTTGGGCTCCCATTTGAAAAGAAGTAAGGCGTATGTCAGTTTTTGAGAAAAAAATCACGGTTTTGTAAGTTTTATTTATTGATCGGGTTCATCTATGTTGGTGGGATTCATTGAAATGGATTTTTTAAAATTTATTTTTAATGGTCGGATCGACTCCCTGGTCATTAGAGTCCACAGTGAAAATTATTTACGTATTATTATGCAACTATTTTTTTTTACATATTTACTGGAGTATTGTTTATTTTTAAGATACCGATTTCGTATAGCACGGTGTTAAAAAGGCTAATTTTTGAAGTCGTATGATTTTAAATAAATTGTTTTGGCTCAATTGGCAGCTATTTTGCAGTTGATAGGGGTAGAACAGTGGCTCAGTGGTAATTAACGTTGCGGAGTGAATTATTTCCCGTAGTAAGTGTAGCAGCACTTAGCAAATCGGCGTAGAACATCGTTTGATTGCGGCAACTGGTGCGAACTGGCTGCTGGCTTTTAAGCTGCAAGGCAATTTATTCGGTCACTTAATTGCCTTAGCACGCAGGCTATGATACACCAACATTGCCCAATAACACAACAACAATTTAAGCGCATGCAAATAAACTTCATGCGTTATTCATCGGATGAATAAGTAAGAGTCGGCGAGCGAGCGTTTGTGGCCGGCCGCTCTGCTCTGCTCTGTTTTATTTGCGTTTGCCGAGTTAACGCTGTCAGCGAAGCTAAAGCAGACTCCACTAATTCCAATTACATCAGCAGCTGCGATGCATCTTTCATTCCTCCCCCCCTGTAAGTGAAACCTACGACACAGTTTTCAACTAGCCGCCATATTGACACAGTGTTGTGAAACAGGCAGTGACATAGCGATGAAGAGAAGAACTATTCAAAAGAGAAAAATATTAATATTTTTTTCTCTTATGAGTAGGGAACTCCAAACGTTTAGAGACAAATTAAAATTTAAAATTATTGAACCTGAAAAGGTCAACTACGAGGAACAGAGATGAGAACCTACATACAGAGACAAAAATTTCAGTACCATTTATTTAAATTTAAAATACGAATAAATTTTAATGGCGTTACTGAATAATGAATGACGATGATTGTGTGCCCCTTGATTAACATTATAATTTTAAAGTAAATATTTCTTTTTTTTTAGAATAAATAAAAAGACGGAAAATCAGTCAACATATAATTTTATTGCTATTTAATTACTAGAAATTTAACGTTTCGTATCGCTTTCGAGACTTTAGCAGGCATAAAATTGAACAATTTTTGCCCTTCACTCACTCGCTCGAAAAAAAAAATATATTAAATGTATTTAAGTATTAAATGAAACAGTTATTTTGTCAACGTATAATTTTATTGCTATTAAATTATTATAAATTCAACGTTTCGTATCGCTTTCGAGACTTTATCAGGCATAAATTTGAACAATTTTTGCCCTTCACTCACTGCCTCTCTCGTCCGAAAAAAATATTAAATGTATTTAAGTATTAAATGAAACAGGAATTTTGTCAACGTATAATTTTATTGCTATTTAATTACTAGAAATTCAACGTTTCGTATCGCTTTAGAGACTTTATCAGGCATAAAAATTAACAATTTTTGACCTTCACTCACTGCCTCTCTCGTCCGAAAAAAAAATATTAAATGTATTTAAGTATTAAATGAAACAGGAATTTTGTCAACGTATAATTTTATTGCTATTTAATTA
The DNA here is from genome assembly GCA_034510155.1 of Eucriotettix oculatus. Classification (NCBI taxonomy): domain Eukaryota; kingdom Metazoa; phylum Arthropoda; class Insecta; order Orthoptera; family Tetrigidae; genus Eucriotettix; species Eucriotettix oculatus. The sequence continues at coordinate 71,633,234 of CM067381.1, read as the reverse complement.
TTATAAATTCAACGTTTCGTATCGCTTTCGAGACTTTATCAGGCAAAAATTTGAACAATTTTTGCCCTTCACTCACTGCCTCTCTCGTCCGAAAAAAAAATATTAAATGTATTTAAGTATTAAATGAAACAGGAATTTTGTCAACGTATAATTTTATTGCTATTTAATTACTAGAAATTCAACGTTTCGTATCGCTTTCGAGATTTTAGCAGGCATAAAATTTAGTAATTTTTGAACTTCACTCACTCGTCCGAAAAAAAATATTAAATGTATTTGAGTATTAAATGAAACAGGAATTTTGTATCGCATTTATAATAATTAAATAGAAATTATAATAATATATTCTGACTTATTGGCCGTGTGTGTATTTATTGTAAACTTACAGTCAAGGAATATTTGTATTTCTTTTTTTTTTGCAGTATCTGTGTTTGAAGTTGGAAGTTAAAAGGAAGGGAAATTAAGAAGGGATTTAGTGCACTAAAGCTGGGGTTTTCGAATCATTAATCTACGGAAAATAAGTCACCCTATAATTTTATTGCTATTTAATTATTATAAATTCAACGTTTCGTATTGCTTTAGAGACTTTATCAGGCATAAAATTTAGTACTTTTTGACCTTCACTCCACTCGTCCGAAAAAAAAAATATTAAATGCATTTGAGTATTAAATGAAACAGGAATTTTGTATTGCATTTATAATAATTAAATAGAAATAATAATAAAATATTCTGACTTGTTGGCCGTGTGTGTACTTATTGTAAAGTTACAGTCAAGGAATATTTGTATTTCCTTTTTTTTGCAGTATCTGTGTTTGAAGTTAAAGGAAGGGAAATAAAGAAGGGATTTAGTTCGCTAAAGCTGGGTTTTTCGAATCATTAATCATGATACATTCCTACTTGGAATGTGAAAATCCAACTAAATCGTTCTCCTCTGCCGATCACTCGGCTAATGATTGTATTTGCTAATAATCTACAAGCCCCGGTGGCAGATACATAATTAAATATACATAATTATAAACTAAAGAAAGATAAACATGTTCTGTGGATGCCCTGAAAGAGAAAAGAGAAACACTTCACTTCACTTTAGTTTTTTTATATTCGGAAACACATTTATATTAAAAAAATATCCACTTCACTTCACACGTTTTTTTCAGATTTGACCTAAATTTATTTTCTTGAAGAGGATTTCCTTCCTCCAAACACTCCTCCTGCCACAGGTAAATTATTCCAGTCGTTGATAGTCCTATTTAGGAATGAGAATTTGCCAACATCTGTTTTTTGTTTTCTATATTTCACTTTGAATTGGTGATCCTCCCATCTACCTATATAACTGGGCTTTTGCATTTTGTAGCTAATTCCCCAATCCATGGTTTTTGCCCCGTATAAGCTTATGCAGTCTTGCTTTCTCCCTCCTTTCTGACAATACCTCCTCCCAACCTAGCTGTTTTACTTTTTCCTTCCTATGACCTCGTGGCCCTACTTGCACAAAATTAGCAGCAGCCCTTTTCTGAACTTTCTCTAATGATTCTATTTGATTAATTCTATAAGGATCCAACAAGCCATTTGAAAAGAAGTAAGGCGAATGTCAGCTTTTGAGAAAAATCAGGGATTTGTAAGTTTAATTTATTGATCGGGCTCCCATTTCAAAAGAAGTGAAACAAATGTCAGCTTTTGAGAAAAATCAGGGATTTGTAAGTTTTATTTATTGATCGGGCTCCCATTTGAAAAAAAAAGTAAAGCGAATGTCAGCTTTTGAGAAAAATCAGGGATTTGTAAGTTTAATTTATTGATCGGGCTCCCATTTGAAAAGAAGTAAGGCGAATGTCAGCTTTTGAGAAAAATCACGGATTTGTAAGTTTTATTTATTGATTGGGCTCCCATTTGAAAAGAAGTAAAACAAATGTCAGCTTTTGAGAAAAATCATGGATTTGTAAGTTTTATTTATTGATCGGGCTCCCATTTGAAAAGAAGTAAAACAAATGTCAGCTTTTGAAAAAAATCACGGATTTGTATGTTTTATTTATTGATCGGGCTCCCATTTGGAAAAAGTAAAACAAATGTCAGCTTTTGAGAAAAAATCACGGATTTGTATATTCCAAAATTGGTCTAACTAGAGATAAGTATGCCACCTCCTTTGTTTTTGAACTTCCCTTTTTTAATGTAAGGAAAATGTAAGGAATTCCACGCTTTTCGGGCCGTGAAATTCACTTGTTCCTCCCACCTAGAGGGGAAAGGAAGAAGTCAATAGGAAATAGGAAAACGATTGAACCTACGAGGTGAGCAGTATGTGATTGAGTAATACTTTCGAGGGATGGTAGCTGATGATATTTATTATATTAACCCCTTTAATTCACGTCTGGTGCTCCAGTGTTGCAGTTTCCGTTGCCTTCTTAGGGCGTATTGCGAATCTTAACGTCAAATAACTGTAAATATAAAAGCGACGTCAGTGATTAAGATATCAATAACTGCGGCAAGAATAGGTAGCGTTAATGAACAGAGATGGGTAATAATGCCGACACAGTGTGGAGGGAGACTGCCTGCTTTTACGATGCTATTTAGAGGGCAGAGCGTTCACATGGCGCGCGCGGAGTTAATTAAGGGCGCAACTCTCCTCCTCTCCACTCACTAGCCCTGCCTGCCTTTGCTGCTACAGATACTCCACACAGTCCACGTCAAATTCATATTTATAATTGAAATAATCAATCGTGAGAAAATTGTAAAGGTAACTATGATAATATTCACTTTACTACTAAGTAATCAACCCTTGCAAAAATTATAAAAATAAATAAATACAAATAATAACAAAAAATTAGAAATTAAAGAAAACCACTTGAATTTAAACGATCCTCCCATACTTTCAGGACCTTAAAGTTCATAATTGAAATTTCACCTCCCCACTGCAACATTCAGGTTCCCAAAGTTGAAGGCGAAACATTTTTAATTGAAATTAAATTAATCATTTATGACTTTTTAACATTCTTTGTATTTTATTTATAATATTAAGACAGATAAACTCTCCTCCTCTCCACTAGCCCTGCCTTTGCTGCTACAGATACTCCACACAGTCCACGCAAATAGAATTTACTCCACGTCAAATTCATATTTATAATTGAAATAATCAATCGTGAGAAAATTGTAAAGGTAACTATGATAATATTCACTTTACTACTAAGTAATCAACCCTTCGCAACAATTATAATAATAAATAAATACAAATAATAACAAAAAGTGAGAAATTGAAGAAAACCACTTGAATTTAAACGGTCCTCCCGTACTTTCAGGACCTTAAAGTTCATAATTGAAATTTCACCTCCCCACTGCAACATTCAGGTTCCCAAAGTTGAAGGCGAAACATTTTTAATTGAAATTAAATTAATCATTTATGACTTTTTAACATTCTTTGTATTTTATTTATAATATTAAGACAGATAAATTTAATTATTTTATTCATAATTATAATTATTTATTTTTTTGGATTTATTTTTGGAGTGCTACATTTAAATTTTGTTTGCCAAACACTCTTTCATCTAATTGAAATTTGTTAATTTTCACCAACGATGTCTATTTCTATACTTATTCACTTGTATTTCATGGTAATCTTGATAATAGTGCATGTGATGGAAAAAAAATATTAATAAATCGTCACTGCTTTACTGGTCTTATTTGATTTCCCATTTTATTCCTTTTCTTTTACTACATTCAATAATTATAAATCAGCCGACCCCCCTGTCCCGGGTTCGAATCCTGGCATGGGCTTGGATGTTTGTGCCGTCATGGTAGTGGAAACTGGGATTAAGACTGCTGGAGAATCGATACGCTGACCCACGTGTCAATTCAACTTCTGAATGTGTTAGTGTAAGATGATAGTCCGCAGTCGAACCGGTAAGCCAAGGTCCACAATGGGCTGTAAAGCCAAGGAAGAAGAGGAATTATAAATCAAATTTTTCTCTTAAATAAATTGCTACATTCTGTCATAGTTAGTGCATAGTACCGATCATCATTGAGTTTAATAACGTATACAGCAAATAAATTTTGTATTCTTCTTTCTATCATTTTGGTAACACTTATTGCTAAGACATTCAAAATTCTTAAAATTAATAATAAGATAATTGTAGAAATCATCTTGTGCAAATGAATCCTTTTAAAATTCAGCACGTTAAAGGCACGATGTGATATTTTATGTTGAAAATATTTTCGTGTTTACTTTTGAATATAATAAAATTTAAATTTACATTAAAATAGCAAACAGTCATTCTTCTTGACTGTTCTAGTTAGTTATTAGCAAACCAGCATTACTCTCATTATTAAATTAATATCAATCAAAATATTTAAATTCCTGATAATAATTGAATGTTACTTAAACACAATTTACGAATGTCCATCATAAATAACTATTATGATGTAATGATAAAACACAACTAAATATGAAATTTGGTGGTACAAAGTCAAAGGGAGATAGCTTGAGGGAGATTGGAAAAACTTTCAGACAGGGTAAATAAATCCCAGGATTCGGAATTTGTGACCTTTCCTGTTGGCAATGCCTTATAATTTACCCGCTATCGGTGGTAGGTGGGGTGAATTCTCGTCTGGACGTTGGTACTTTTCATTGAGGAATAATTTGTCCCCGCCACCGTTGGATATAATAAACTGGAGTGAGGTAAAGTTTTTAAAAAGAACGTTCATGGGTTATGGGGGTATTAAGTAATACATAGTGATGGGGGAGAAAAACTAGAAATTTTGATTGAGGAGCGTGATAGAGAGAGAGAGAGAGAGAGAGAGAGAGAGAGAGAGACTGAAGGCTGAGTCCAGGAGTGAGAAGACCTTTTTTTAAGCGATTCTGACTTGGATGATCCATGATGAAAAGCTCTTGTCTCGTCGTCATTTCCTAACTGGACCTCAAAGGAATCATTATCAGCTCATGAGAAAGGTTATTTATTTGTATCCAACTATTTATTTACTTTTAGAATTAACTGAAGAGTTCCGGAAGTTGTCGACGAAACGCCTTATTTTAAATTAAAAATATTATTTACCTATACAATAAATTTTGGAACATAAACTAGACATTTTGACCACTTATTGTGGTCCTTGTCAATATTGTTCAAAATTTACCAAATTTATCTTATAAGCCTGTTAAACAGGTCGTTAAAACTTCATGTGTATTTTAATTGTTCCTATACTCCATTCAAATATCTTATTTCTCATTTTGGCTATTACTCGTATATTATTTAAATGTATTGATGACAATCTTTTACTAATTTTAGTTTCATTTGCTTTCCAACTTTACAATTTTACGCGTAACTGAAATGATTTGTAAGAATTTCTGTCATGTGCTCAAGGTTTCATTTGATTATAGGAAATCTCTGGAGACATAAATTCAGACTTTCTTGGGATAGTCTTCTTTTTTATTTAACGTCGCGCGTCAACACACAGGTTTTAGCGACTCTTCTTTTACCAAAATAGTGGTACATACTGTACAGTTTTGACATATTAGACACTCTATTATATCATCTTTAAGCTGTAGATTGCATTAGGGCGTTTCATTTTGGAAGATAAGATGGGGAACCATGAGGTTCTCATTGCACGTATCACAGATCGGTTGATCTAAAAAGTAAATAAGAGTGATTAAGCTAATATACAGAGAAAATGTCAGCAACTACCTTGGAATCGTTTGAACATTTAAGGAGAAACGCCATGTTATGTTTATGAGTGAGGTGCGGAGATTGAGCTAAAATCTCCAGATTGGAGGAAGAGCTATCAGAGCTTAACCTTGTTACGACGCTCAGCTGGAGGACGTACGTACACCCACGCGTCACCTGGCTCTCGCTATCGGAAACTGCTACAGGGATCTCGAGCGAGATGAGCACAAAGTGCTGCGGGTTTTTAATACGGACAAAGATAACTTCACATGTTTTAATCACCGCGCCGCGGGTCGATAAATCGCGACTTGGGAGCCAGCAGTTTCCGGAAAATTCATTCGGCTTAAAATGTCCCTCTCCGTTTGCGTGTCTACAATTACGAAATTATAGGAAACATTAGTTGAATTGCTTAATTAGGAGCCAAGAAAAAGGAAACTCCATCTAAAGTTTAACCCCATAGGTGTTCAGTCTCAAATTTCCTTGGGGCTTTGTTTGGTTAGAGACTTAATTGCACAATAACAGCATGATATACTCCGGCGGAAAATGTAATAAAATTATTCAAGGCACTATCTGTATGTAATTGTAATGGTTCGTTTGGAAATTAATCAACTACAGAACATTCGTACATTAAGTCATCCGTTATAGCAAATTTAAAATTGATTATCATAATTTTTCTGTACCGAAATAAATCCTTCATTAAACACTGAGTAACGGTGTCTAATACTAACATAATAAAGTAAAAACCTATATATATTGTAGCGGATTCCGCGTTCCTTCATATTGAGGATTTATAATTCTTTTGGGGCGCCAGGTATTTTTCACAAAAAAATACCAAAAGATGATTTTAATAATTTTAATTCCAATCAGAGCACGAAAAAATAATTATATCTGCAGGGAGTGCGTGGTCATTCTCTCTCCCTCGTCGTCCCGCCGACACAACCTACTCCTTCCACTACCCCATGACGACTCCCTAAAGTCTCGCCAGACTACATTGTTGGCCCGGGTTGCGTCAGTTCCTCAACAATTGCAACTCGCAAGATGGCCTGCATTGTTGAGTGTAACTTTTCATGTTACAATATATATATCTATATATATATATAAAACAAAAATTAGATCAGTTTAAACATAGAGGCTATACTCCATTAATATAAATTAATTTTTGTATATATATATATATATATATATATATATATATATATGGATCAGTTTAAACATAGAGGCTATACTCCATTAATATAAATTAATTTTGTGTTCTTGTTTTATGATAGAAAAATAAAAATTTATACTACTTAAATAAGTCACTATTTTACTTATAATTATAAAGTAGTTGACAACTAACCTGATGCATTTCATAGGGAAATTCACGGCTGAGTTTTATGGGGTCGTAATTTTTATCGCAGGAAAAAAGTTCCTAGAATTTTGTGGCTGCTTCTTAAGGCAGATACTTTCTGTCATTTAGTTGGTGGCCAGTTCAGATGTTTTCTTTTTAACCAGCAATTAAAATGATCATTAGTTCTCTTTCAACTCCTAGTCGTTTCACTTCACTAAAAACTTTTATTTCATTTTTTAATATCACTAAACCATAGCCCGGGGGCCCTAGTTAACCCTTGGCTACCTTGCTCTACCTTCCGCATCCCCCCTTTTCAATTCCATTCCTATGCTATTAAAGGGGAGTTGCCTGTTTCAGGATCACCCTCATGTAGCCTGTTAACCAAAAAAAATCACCGTATACTCCACATATTACGATAAGACGGCGACTGTCTACGCATTAACGTCTGACTACAATTATGATTCATGACTACCTGGTTCAAACTCTTTTAATATCACCATTCTTCTATTTCACCTCTTCGCCAAATTTGGCGACTTCACCTCTTGAAATATTTTGTCGGTATGTGGCCAGGAATTGTAATGAATCAAATTGATTCCTCGTGATATTATTACACACCTTGTGTTCTGTAATGCACGACCAATCTTTCTTGGTGCCTCACAATGAGTGTCTATGTTGATCAATGGGAAAAATTGAGCCTTGTCTGTCCCAGAAAACCGTTCTCATGCGTGTCTCCAAATTTCTCCTTTATGGAGGATGTTTGGCTCCAAGTCATTGATTTTTTCTTTGATTCAGGAGTGACGTGACACGATCATCCGTAACAATAGCAGATAAGTGCCTTCCTCTACATATCACGTGAGAAAAGTCGGCTGGTTGTTCAATTGTTTTGGTCATTTAGAAACGCTGTAGCAAGTAGAAAAGACAAAGTGACAATGCTTCACAACGGCATCTGGCGTCCATATGATAAATTTGCAACTGCAGCGACTAAATTTTAAAAGGTTCTTTAAAAGCAGCCCTCGTACTTGTATAATGTTAACCCCATTAACTGAAGCTTGCATGAATGGGAAAACATCTAATACGTTTCGTGTGGAGTTCTTAGTTGTGGAAAAATATTTTTCAGGATCCCTGTGATTAATAGTCATGATTCGTCCTGCACTTTGATGTATAGAGATAGAAACTCTCACAATCCTTAATCATTGTTCATTGCCAATCTCCAATCTCTTAATTTACAACTCAATTTGCGTCCGTTTTTAATATTTTTTCCCAGTCCATGCTTCGATATTCTTCGTTGGCCAGGACGAAGTTCCCTCCATTTTAAAGCATTTACCTTAATAATTGGGGAGGAGCCATTCACCCCGCTTACCACCGATGTTTTGGGTAAAATACCAGGTCTGGTCACAGGAAGGTGTCTCAATGATTTTAGAAAAACTTGACTGGTATCAAACTGTCTAGATTTTATTACCCTGTCTGAAACCTATTTCAATATTTCTCAAGCCGGTTGTCTTTGCTTCTTTACCTGCAAATTCCACATTTCTTTGGGTTTTACCATTACAAACAGATAATATGAAGTATTCCTCTCCCCCATATTTAATTAATTCCGCTATTTCTATATAAGGCGACGTGGAGTAGGGATTTGATGGAGTGTCGAGATCGTCGTCCCTTTGAGTATATACCCCTTTATTTCTGAAGCGGATCGGCATTGTCAGTTTTCCCTCGGCAACAAGACGAAATCTTCAAAGGATTCGCTGGTTGCATATGCAAGCAAGCAGCTTTCCTAGCAGAGTTATCCATCTGATTCTGAGGGAGGGACAGTGCCCATATATGAATAGGAAATGTGCTCCTCTAAGACCCTTTCTTGTTCTTGCGCTAAGCAGACTTGCATTGTGCACGCTTCCGCCCCGTGATCCTCTTAGACCAGCCTCGCCGTTTCGTGTTGCGTTTCCAAATGTTATTGAAATAAGATCTGGTACACAATGCCGTCTTCCAATATGGCAAGAATTTCAATTTATTTTCCCGTTGCTTGTATGGGAACACTCCTTCCACATACCGCAAGCCATTGTTAAGGTATTACAGAACTACATGGCGCTTCGTATAATAAGTTAATACAGAAAGTTTTCCAAGATATAATCTATTTGCTTCTACATATTTTAGGGCAGCTGTGAGTTCGTGAGAAGTAGGCAACAGTTAATGGATTCCTATTAGATATACGCTCTAATATGTTTCTTATACGTATGAAAATCAACTCTGGAACAATAAACTGGACAGAACAGTAAGAAAGAATAAAATTCAGTAAAATATTTCAAAAGAAATTTTTTAATGAATACAGTCACACGTATTAAATTAGTAGAGAAAGCGCCTCAACAATTTGTTTTTATATATATTTTTTAAAAACAAACTACACATTAATTTTAAAAGTAATACTAAATTTAACTTTCGGAGGCTTTCAACTACTGCCATTATAATATTACAATAAAAATAGATTATAATATATTTTTAAAAAATTCCTGTAACGTTTTTAAAACAGGATCGTGTAAAATAATTCAAAAATCGTTTTTAATATTATATTGTCATAAATATCAACTGTTAATATAAGGCGTTTACCGTTAAATTCGAATGGCACTTTTTAAAAAAAATTACCAGGAAAACCATTACTCTTTGACAATATTTTTTCAAAATATTATATATATATATATATATGATGCCCTATTTTCTAGTCAAAATCTTCCAGCGATGGTCAATTGCAACTACACTTTAACTAAAATTTAAGTTTCTCCCTTTCCACGTAATACAGAAAACCAACCCGATATATGGATAGTCAGTCATTCCGTCCAAAATTTTGGGTAAGAAACTAGGTCTAAAATATACTTTATCATGTTGCTCTTAATGGGACTGGAAAAGTAAGTTAAGGACATGTCGCTTTATATATTTTCAGTTTCTTCCTTGTACCATCGAATCACATTAACGCGAAGTTGTCAAATATTATTGTTCACGCAGTTATGCTGCAGCAACGATTTTTTTTTTGGGTTTCATTATGCTGCAAAGTTTTCTTAATTCCCTACTCACATTCTCTGAAAGCCAGAACGGTACCAAGTTTGAGACTATTAAACTTAAACCCTCCAGTCGCACCCATGTTATAGGACTATCGATCTGTATTTTAAAATGCAATAAATAATGCATAAGAAGTCAGGCATTAATAAATTATTTACTAATAAAAATTGGGTGCGTTAGAAAATTTTTCGTTAACGTATTGTAAAAGTATTTTTTATGAGTAAGTAATTAATTCGTAGCTGATTGGCCATTAAGCATAATAAAACCTTCAATATCAGTTACAGCAAATTATATTATTTTAAAAGTGATACACCATTTATGTTATAAATTAGAACCAAAATTGTAAGGAAATTTTGAATTATTTACATACTAATTATTGTGTAATTTAATAAAATTTTACATTTAACCTTAAAAATCCTTTGGTAGTCATATGTCAATTAAATGCTTCCTCAAAAATCATTGTTTAAATAATTTATCTTTGAGTACTTTTTACAACGAACTTAGTTATATTTTACATAATTAACCGCTAATTTAACTTCAATTTAATAAGAGGGAATTTAATTTAAAAGTAAAAACGAATAATGAATAATTCCCGTTTATAACTTTAAATTAGTGTAGTGGGGTTTACAGAAGTAAGCATAAACTGTTGCTTATAGAATCCCAGAGTAATTAAAAAAAATACCTCTTCAAAGTTTGATAATTTTTGCTGCCATGTGAATAATGAATAATTTAAATCGGATCCCTGCCCATGCATTTCATTAAATGCAATTGACTGAGAGTTACATTTGATTCGAATTACTTCTGCGTCCATTTTATATTAATCTTTCCTTGTTTACAAATTTTGTTTCCATTTCATCAAGATCCTTATTTTTTTTTCGGGATCTTATATTTAAACTAACATATACCTGGATAACAATAAAATGCTAGAAATGGGTCATATTCAATACATTTCTGAAAGTTGTCATGTGTGGTTGTTATTTATGAGCCTCAATTAACGTCAGTCCTCAAACAAAATTTTACAAAAAAATTCTTAATATATTAATAAGGCTTCTGAGGTGAACATAGTTCAATAATATATTAGGAAGTCACAGAAAATATAAAAGTGTAATAATTATAGTGAATGACGCATGAAACGTTTTTTTTCAAACGTTTTATGAGGCTGCGATTGTTCCTACAGTTTCTGCGTCAAAAAGGGACATAGAAATAAAACAATACACCACCAGTTAACATTAGTGAGAAATTAAAAAGATAGATAAAATTTTTAATATACATTTTAAAACTAATAACCAACTTAAAATTATGAAACGAGGAAAATATAAAATTAAAAAAGAAATATCATGTACTTTTATTAGCAATAATGATGTGTTGTTGAGTTAAATGTGGAAAATGTAATATATAATGAACTCATTAAAAGTGCTGTCTATTAAACTGTCGATTATAGAAGAAAAATATGTATTCAGTGGACCAACGAAAAATGGTTCATAACTACAAAAACTTCTGAAAAAAAGTCAAAAAATTAATCGAAAGAACTGAAACTCAGTACATTTATATTTCTCAGGTTTCTGATTTTATACTTTATGTTTGATGAACAAAAAGATGATGGATCCAATATGTCGGGGTTGAAATTGAAAACACATAAAAAATTGGTATTAAGATGCTTGCCGGTTCTCTTACTTTGAACTTAGTATTTATTTTTAAAAATAAAATGGCGGACCAAAACTTCGGGACATAAAAATAAAATAAGGTATATAAACAATGAAACGGAGGTTTTAATGGATATTTTTAGGTAATATATTTGAATTTTATAAATTTATAAACTTATTTGTGAATTAAATACTATATTTGACACCATTATATAAAGATTTAAAGTCAATAATGGGTAATCTATGCATTTGAGAAGGATTTTTGAAAGTAACTAATTCCTACTTGTCGTAAGAACAATACATACTTTTAATTGTTGAGGTACGTAAATGTCAATAATATTGATTAAATAATGATTAAAGAATATTCCAGAGTATTATATTTACTTACACAAAGCACATGGGTCAGAACTTCTTTTGACGTTAAGTAAAGAATTGTTTATCTTTAAATAATTCTTCAACGCCATTTTGACGTTCATTTTTATATATGACTGAATTAACTACTTTACAATATTATATATATATATATAAATTATCTACCTAGCACCAGGAATATCCTTCACAAAAGCGAATTGAAATTCAAAAACAGCATAGATATTATTAGAATTTTTGTTTGTCATTTACAGTAATTCACTCTAGACAAAATTTAATTTAAATATATTAAAAATTACGACTTACGTTATTAGTTTATGACTGAATTAACTATTTTATCATATTATACATATATATAAATTATCTACCTAGCATCAGGAATATCCTTCACAAAAGCGAATTGAAGTTCAAGAACAGCATAGATATTCTATGAAATTTTGTTCGTCATTTAAAGTAACTCACTCTAAACAAAATTTAATTCAAATATATTCAAAATTACGACTTACGTTATTAGACTTTTTTGTCATAGGTTTTTGTAGTTTCGGACAGTGTGCAACATTAGGGGTGCTTTTAATGTTTCAATGGACTGCCTAACACCTAGGGCTTTAAAAAGATCATAAACGTTAATAAAGAAATAAAGAAACGTGTAAAGAAATTTACACGTGAATTTCGAATACAATTAATTGAGCTGAGGTAGGCAATAAGAAAGTATTATAAGGTAAATGAACTTTATCTCAGACACAAATCTGAGCCAAGCGATCGAAGGCCCGACAGCTCATTAAACTCATCATTCGATTGTTAACGGTCTGTAATTTGAGAAGAATTCAAATTCTCTACATCTCCTCAACGAGTCCCCCCGACATTAAAATTTAATTTATTAGCATTCTAAAGATTCTTTATGAGCCAATTCCAAATTAACTCTCTCTCCCTCGAAAAGAACGGAGACGCGTCTGAAATCGAACGTCAATCACACAATCTTCAATACCTCGTATCAGATAGGACGAAGAAGAGGGAAGGATAATGAAGAAGTTGGCGCATATCCTCCAAGCTGAGCGTGAATTCAAGATGAACTCAGAGATTATACTGACAAAGATAAGCTTCAATTTCGGCTATCGTCGAATGGTCTAAAATAAATCGAAGCGGCCATCAGTCGTTTTTTCTAATGGTAGTTTTTGACCTAAAATATCGAGATTTAATGAGTAAAAAAATTAACAATATTCATGTCTTTTCGTAGGATGTCAACTTGCAGGCAGTTTCACTGAATTTGGTTGCAGAATACATATCAACAGTCGTACATTAATCTTAAATTTTTTCTCTCTTTTCTTATTGTTCCTTTACAGTACTTGAACTATACTTAATATTCTAATATTTATAAAATTTTGAAAACATCATTTTTTCATCGCAAAAAATTTTTAATAATCCACTATCCCATTCTCAGTCAACGACAGGTCACTTTCACACTTTATAATCACCCAATTTCCTTATAATCGTTATATTTTTAGTCTTTCCGCTAAAATACGGTTTTCTTGCTCAGACTAAAAAAATTAAAATGTTACAAACATGAAAGCTTTATTGATACACTCTATACAGTCTGTTTTTTTGAATGTACTGTAGTTCTAATTTAGCTATAAATTGGGTTAAAAAAAGGGTTTTAGATAAATTGGTTTATTAATTCCCGTAGAAAACAAACAATTATATGATTAATGTCATATTTTCCAAATTCTAATGAAGTATTTATCTAGATCCAATATTTTAGTGTTTTTTTCCAGTTGTCAGTTGGTTTTAAGACATTAAGGACGCCACATAAAGATACCGTTTATTTTCATTCCTTACAATTCCTTTCCGTATCCTCCTTATTAAATTTTTTATAAATTCTACTTTATCTCCGCATACAAAATCTTGGATTGGCTTCTCCAACAGTTTCCCAATAAACAGATATTTAATTCCTCCTCGTTGAGAGAAATTTGAAGTTTAAATTCTTTTACGTGGGGAAGACTGCGTAAAACGCAAAAAATTTTCTGTTTCGCAAAGAGGATAGAGACGTGAAAAAAAATTAGGTACGGAGCTGAGTAACAAGACCTCAAGTTGTAGCCTGTTGAGTAAATGGGCAATCACCAATCAGAAACCTCCACGGCAAAGACGGTAAGAATAAGCTATTTGCGTTAACCATTGCATAATATTTCTATGCATATTTACAAACACCAGAAATTTTCCATCGTCTACTACAGAATTTATCATGTATATTTTTTTAAAATAAAAAATGAGGCGACTTCAGGAATTTTTATATATATTTTTTAATTTAACACAGACTAATGCAATCATTTTAAATTCTCTTATATTTATTTATGCTTTTATATAAGTCGAATTGAGGTTTAAAATTATTTCATAAATTGGTGAAATTAAATTTTCGAATGCCATATAGGAACAAAATTTTAATTTCACCGTCCTTTGTTATTTTACTCAGACTAATTGAGTTAAAACGAATAATAATGAACAATAAATTGTCAATCATACATTAGAAGTTTATTATTTCATTGTAGACGATATTTGCTTTCGGTTCAATAAAATTCATTAAAATTATAATGAAATTGATTTCAGATTATTATTATTATTAGTGCCAACCCCGTAGAATAAAATACTAGTAACGTCTCCATGCATTATATGGAAACAGTACAACGCCATCAAGGTTATTTTGTCTACAAATAATCTGCCTGGTTGTAATAAACGCAGTTATTTGCATATTTGATAAATCTGTGTAACATTATTTGAAAGATAAATAATTTGAACTATTAATTAGTTATTTGTGAGTGTATTAAAATTATTTTTTAATTCAACTTTTATTTATATTCGTTTGTATTATTACATTACTTTCTGTATACATACATATAAAATATATTATGATTATTTCTATTATATATTTGCATTATTAAGAAATGTTGTATGGTTCTAAAACTTGGTTAGGGTAGAATTGACGTTAAATTAATAGGATTAATTATTTAAAATTGTATTCAAATAAAAGTGTTGTAGATTTTTTATTACTATTGAAATTAAATATTTATAAGCTGCAACTTTTAGTTGGGAAATTTTTTTTTCGTAGGGTAACTTTGTATTGTTTAATGTTGGATAGAGTTCCATGAGCAACGTGATAAATGAGGGTGAACCACTTTGACCCAGAGGCAAACATCCCAGCTGCATTTATTCGTCTCTACGAAACACAAGGTCCTCTATTTTCCCCGGATAACTCACGCGCTATTTAAACTGCACATTTCTTTCTGCTCTGTTGAGCTACTAACCACCCCCCTTTGCGATGTTGATTTTGCCCAACCTTTTCCATATTGTAACTGTACCACCGTTGCCTTTATTCCGTGGGGGGCAAAATTTTTATATTTCATGCCATCCATCACCGCGTGCTACGTCAACCATTGGTATCCGTCTCTTCAACTTTGACTACAAAATATGTTGAAAACTAATAATGAATTCTGAAATCTGTCACAGTTTTTTTTTGTACACAACTCCGTCTACTTATTACGCGTTAAAATTATAAACGGATACGCACGATAACTAAAATGAAATAGTTCTTAGGGTGTGATCTTATATGGAAAAAAAATCATGAGATGATAGGAGTTAATTATTTTCTTCATTACCTTAAAGAAAATATGCTTCTAAAATAATATTTAACCATATTCATTTCAGCACAATAAAAATTAATTCAGCAATAGTACTTTAGGTTTCACATTATAAAAATGTGCTGCTATTATCAAATAAAAAAAGTGGAAGAACTCATTGAGATTATTAACTTTGCACCGTTAATATGTTTGTAGCCTTATTTAACGGTAAAAGATTTAAAAATTAGAAATAAAAAAACATGATCGTCGTCTAAGAGGTTCAAATTCTCTCGTGATCTCCGAGAGTAAAATAAAATATTAAAAAAATAAAATCTGAACGTACTTAAATAATTTAGTACAATTATTTCTATGAATACAGACGAGAATTATTTTAGAGGTGTGATGTGAACAGAGATAATTAAGCGCAAATTCAACAATCAATTATCTTTTGATAGTTAATTTTGTATTTTCATAAGTGGATATTATGTTAGTGGCCTTATATAGAAACGTTCCGTTTCTCTGTTTGTATATAATTGCGGGAAAAAAAAGTAAACGTATATTCTAATTGGATAATAATTACATGCTACTTATAATACGTAGTGATTAGCAAGAAGATGACCGTGGTACATTTTTATCATTTATTGAACGTGGCTGGAATAAATTCGAGAATTATACATATGGGTAATGGTTCGGATTATTCTACAAGAAAAAAACCTAGTAAAAACAGTTAAGCATGGAAAAAAAAATTCCTCTACGTCAAAGAAATCCATTAAACAATAATTTATCAAATAACTTAAAAATTCTTTTGAAAAAAAATACTGACCGGCCTCAACAGCATACGAAAACGACGCAACTTGTCAAATACCAAAATGTGAAAGGAAAGTACTGTGGGCCACGTTACAAGGGTAATTAAATGAAGTGTAAAACACAATATTGTTGTGAAAAGCGTGAAAGTTGTAGTGTGTTTGCGTATACGCACCAAAAAAATTCGCCAAGAACGCCTTGTCAAAAATTCAGAAAACATTGAAGCCAACCCTGATTAATGTGTTTATTTTATATAAAAAAAGTATAATTATTTGGATTATAATATTATATATATACAAATACAATTTATGATAATTTCATCAGAATTTTTTACAAATAAGAATACATTAAAATATCATTTAAAATTGATCATATAAGTAATAACTACCTGTTCTTTCAAACAACTATATTTCAAGCAGTCTGGAACTGTTTATCGATCTGGCTTCTTATGTTTGGTTTACATAATTATAGTTCCGTATTTAATAATTTTAAATGATATAGTAATACATAGAAAATTATAAAAAAATGTATTTAATAAATATGTTGCATTAGATGACAATTTTTGCTAAACCATATATAAATTGTGCATATACGTGTCTAAGTGGGTTTGTAAAATGACTGTAAAATACCAAAATAATTGATTCACACTGTTGAGGTCCCCAGGACCTAATGTGACTGACTAATCGCGTTTCTTTTTGGGGGCTCGACTAACGCTCATTGACGTGGACCGTCAAACAACTTTCAATGACAGCCAGAGCCTCTGTCGTCAGTAAAACTAAGTGTATTTTCTCTCAGGTACTTCAATAATATTTGACTGACATTACAACGGTTAGGAAAGTCACGAAATCTGATTTATTAGATATTTTCATCCATTTAACTATTTTCACCTAATTCCTGAAACTGGTGGAGACACGGAGAAGGGAATGCTGCGACCCTACAGCAGACTCGTCTCCCGTCATTCATAGGGAAGGGCGTGAGAATAGTTCCCAATGCCCGACCTACCTGATGCAGGTTTTCTAGGGTTTTCCCTGCATCTCTTTAGGTGAAACACCGGGTAGGATCCTTAAAACCATAGCCCGGGGGCCCCAGTTAACCCTCGGCTACCTTGCTCTACCTTCCGCATCCCCCCTTTTCAATTCCCTTCCTATGCTATTAAAGGGGAGTTGCCTGTTTCAGGATCACCCTCATGTAGCCTGTTAACCCAAAAAAAATCGATACAAACTTACAGACAAAAAGAAACTTCAATACATATTGATTTCATTTCCTTTTAAAAATGAGCAGTTGCTAAATTGTTAAAATTTACTTGACGTGACAAATGAAACACTTTTACCTATACATCGTGTCAACGACCCAAAGAAGTTTATAATTTTCAGAGAGTTATCTCTCTTCTAACCATAGGTTAATTATGGAGAGAATCCTGCTGCAACAATAGATCGAGTGAGACTTCTCGCCCTCCTCTCTCTCTCTCTCTCGTGCTGCCAAATCTTACGCTTATAATAACACAGTGAGTGGGATAAGTAAATAGGAGTTATAAATTGCAGCTATTTTTCACGCAGCCTTTTCACAAGGCAATTCAATTGGTTTATAAATATTTACATTATTATCTTCTGAACTCTGCAAGATATCGAAACGAAACATACACGAAAATTTAAGTTGAAATTCCTGTTTTAATCCCTAACATTTTAATTGAAATCCGATAAGTCATTTCGGAACATAAACCCTCAAGTAGCCTGTTAACAAAAAAAAAGAAGATGAATAATCGCGAGTTGCTAAGAAACAGTTTTCAGAAACTTAAATGTAATTCAGCCCTTTTCAAATGTTTCAGTCGACTATTAGTATTCTGTGGTTCATGAAGTCGTATGGAGTGTATTTTAAATGGCAGTAAGGTAGAACCAACATGCTTTCAAAGGCTAGCAAAATTAATTTTGCAAAAGTCCTTTTAACAGCGGTGTTTATATATTAGGTATTTTTTTTCCCCGAAATTCAATATTTATACTCTCGGTGGAAAATGGAAATAGAAAAGGGGGGGTAGGGTGAAGCCGAAATGCAAAAGGTTAAATGTGTTAAGCAGGTCTGTTGCTCATGTGACTGCGCTGTTGCCTGCGGTTTGTGATTTCTCTCGTCGTGTTTATTTGTGGTGGCAATCAATTAGACAAACGCCGTTGCACGAGAACCGCATTCAAATGAAGCTCTGTGTGAATCTCTATTTGCTATTCTGTAGACTGATATTTACAGTAGTATTCCTTGAAATAATAGGTAACTAATAAACTTTAATTTGCACTTCTCAATTACTTTTCATTTCTCCATATGGCAGGCAGCTTTCGTATATATTATCCCATATCCATGTCTTGCCCATAAAGTGACCGCCATCTTTATCTCGTATGATGGTCCATCTTCAATTTCACGCTCAATAAAACGAGCAATTTACTACAATATTTTGGAGTGAATCACAAAAAATTTTGTAGTTATTATTGTTATTACTCTCAGGGGAACAATTGTGCCTAAAATTGTTCTGGTATAATGAAGTCTCCGCCGTTGTAATAGAGTTTTGCCCAAAGCTATCACGAAATAATGGCTTTGGTCTCCGTAGTCGTGACGACCGTCGTTGTGTAGTCACTGTGTAGAGATTTGGTAGCTTATAAGAAAGTAGAAGAGTGAAACGTTATTCACTTCCAGAAATAATACTTGTCAAGGATTGACGATAGGATAGGAAATAGGGTGGAATTGAAGCTAGAACAGTGAGGAATGTTGGCTACAGGGAGACAGAATTGACTTCCAATGAAAGAAAGAAGATTTATTATTACTGTACAGTCTTTGAATGACATATATGAACAGAAAAGAATAAACATTCCCGACATTTTCGTATCAATTTAGTGGTAGAAATGAAAAAAAATACACTTGACGAAGCCAGCTTAAACCCTCATATCCTGGACGCCGGACAATGAGGGAAACAGTCTGCTCTACAGACTCCCTGCAAAAATATACTTCCAAATTTGATGTATATATATAAAAAGTATTATAAAAAATGTGTAAAAAAAACCTCAGTTTGTAAATTGTATTTAATGTAAAAGATGGATGGAAGCAGCTATGACTTAACATAGTTTTCCTCTCCCTTCATATTAGAGCTCCCGCCCACTCTTTCTTCCCTTCCATATTCCGCCAGCTGTGATCTCACAGCATTTTCCCTTCATCCTCCTACTCCCATACACCCTTCACCCTATACCCTTCTGTCTTTATTTTTAGTTGATTAGTTTTATTATTGTTAATATATATATATATTGATAAAAAATAGAAGAAATCTGTTACACAAATCCCTTCACCCTATACCCTTCTGTCTTTAGTTTAGGTTGATTAGTTTTATTATTGTTAAAAATATATATATTGGTAAAAAAAATAGAAGAAATCTGTTACACAAATCCCTTCACCCTATACCCTTCTGTCTTTAGTTTTAGTTGATTAGTTTTATTATTGTTAAAAATATATATTTTGATAAAAAAATAGAAGAAATCTGTTACACAAATCCCTTCACCCTATACCCTTCTGTCTTTAGTTTTAGTTGATTAGTTTTATTATTGTTAAAAATATATATATATATTGATAAAAAATATAAGAAATCTGTTAAATAATCCTTCACCTATACCCTTCTGTCTTAGTTTAGGTTGATTAGTTTTATATTGAAAGAATATATATATTGATAAAAAAATAGAAGAAATCTGTTACACAAATCCCTTCACCCTATACCCTTCTGTCTTTAGTTTTAGTTGATTAGTTTTATTATTGTTAAAAATATATATATTGATAAAAAAATAGAATAAATCTGTTATACAAATCCCTTTACCCTATACCCTTCTGTCTTTAGTTTTAGTTGATTAGTTTTATTATTGTTAAAAAATATTTATATTGGTAAAAAAATAGAAGAAATCTGTAACATAAATCTTGTAAGATATGAAAATAAGGCCTGTTATAGATATTCAAGAAAACAGGCTATTAGTGTAATAAATAATTAATAAAAAGAAGTCTTTCAATAACAATAAAGGAAGAACGCAGAATGAGTATATGAATATATTAGACTAATGTCCAGATGTTCTAAGGCTGAATACAATTCATGAACTGACTTTCTGGGCTCATTACCGAGGTTTTTTTTATCGGTTCTTAGGGTGTTTTAAAGAAAGTAGTACTTGCAGTGTTAGATAACAATTGTTTCAGCGCTCTACATTGCGGTAGGCACAGTAATCCCACGTAACAGACACAAGTGTTCTTAATTCCGTGTCCTCTTATTACAGCAAAAATAAAAGGAATAAATAATTGCCACGTTACACCGGCTTGGTGAATATTTCCTGGTAAATAACAAGTCGATGCTTGTCCAACTTTAAGAGTTGAATAAAATGGGGAATCAGGGAATTTAGGTTTATAATGAAAGAATGAATAAATTCAAAATTATATAATAATTAAGATCACGGTAATGCAAATTAAATCATGATTTCGGATTTTGTAGATTAACAATACAAATCGCAATATGTTAAAGTGTAATCGAAATGGCTGCAGGTATTTGAAGAAATGCTACGTTGAAAGGCTTTTTGAGGATTCCCTTCCGATGCTAATAAAGGGTAATTTCCTGTCATGTATCCTTTCATAAAAACCTCAGTTAAATATAAATTCCAATATCCAGGCAAATTAGTAGCGTAACAATGCTTCGGCATTAATCAGATGTTTCCACAAATTCAACATGGCTATATTCTGTCATGAATTCCGGTTTGAATCGTATTAATACCCCGAAATCAGCTAATTAGCCGCGCTACAAAGACATCTCGCAAAACTTTCAGCCGCGATTGCAGCGCGGCACAACGGCCTTTGATTCCTCTCTCTGTGCTCTCGAATTTAGTTGTTATTGTTCTCAGTGTGAAGACGAGGTTTGTTTATAACGCGCTCGTTGGGCATGCGGTTGTGCTATTATACACACCCAAACTTAT
The DNA here is from genome assembly GCA_034510155.1 of Eucriotettix oculatus. Lineage (NCBI taxonomy): Eukaryota > Metazoa > Arthropoda > Insecta > Orthoptera > Tetrigidae > Eucriotettix > Eucriotettix oculatus. The sequence continues at coordinate 71,611,835 of CM067381.1, read as the reverse complement.
AGTTGGATTTTCCGCATTGTTTAGATTGCAGAGTTGGCAAAGCTCAACCATGTAACAACGCGCTCCCTCCCTCATCCCCCCTTCCCTCCTCCCACCCACCAATGGAATTCCGCATCGTTGCCTGATGCTACGCAAATAAATCACATTTTGAGGGGAATGCAGATGATAATGTACGCACATATGAATAAATTAAACAAAATAATGCAAACTTTCCGGTTTTAACCTTTTACTTTGAAAGTAATTATAAACAACCACGGCTTATCTTCCCCGTCTACAACGATAATACATTTTCTGATTAGTAGCAAATTTATAGATCGGACTTCATTATTTTATCTTACAAATATTATTTTACTAACACTCCGAATTTTTTTTACCGAGAAATAAACTGTAGTGAAGCCTAATCAATTAGTATAAGTATAAAATCATATTCCATAGATCCTCCTATAGAGAAGCAAGCACAAGCTTCAAGGATGATGTGGAACGAGTCAGAGATTTTACATAGTTAGGTTGCTTTATTAATATTAGAATATACTGTAACTATTCATTAATTTTTAACTTATAATAAGATTTTCTTAAGTTCTATACAGAAGACATACAATTTGTTCCTTATATATAAAATTGATAAATATTTTTACATCCTATACTAAAAAATTAGTGTTCTAATAATGTTCTTTCATAAATAGTTGAATTTATCATAAATACAGTTTCTCACATATCATTTTATTTTTTTACAATAGATCGCCAAAAACCTTACCCACAATTCATAGCCTTAACCAGATAGATTTTTTCACATTCAAGGCGTAATAATATTGTTATAAATATTGATAAAAAAATTGATAAAAATTTTAATTTACACAGTGCACAAACGTTTCGGCCATAATATTGTTAAACCCGATGAGATTCCAACGAATGAAACGCAAGGTCGTGTTGTATTAAATTTTACTAATTAAATTAAATTAAATTTCTGATAATTTAAAAAATTATTGTAATATCCAATAATTATAATTATAACATGTTGAATTAGTGAGCAATCTTCAAATTTAACTGTCTGCAACCTTAGGTGATGTGAATATTCACAGAAACGCCATTGTTGAATAAGTAAATTTGCCTGATAAAGGTCTCAAATTATATTTATTATTCCGTAACATGCATAAATAAATAGTCACCTACAGAAATAAAAAACAGTTTTGATATTTTAAAATTAATTTCACATGCTGTGCCTTAATTATTTAAAATATTTAGTTTTTTTTAGATATTCTACTTAAATTAAATTATTTGTCATACAAAATCAATTTCTTTGTAATAACAAGTGAATTAATTTCATATTAATAAGTTTAATACTAATTAATAAAATGAAACAGGACAACATTAAACTTACTTTAAAATTTATTATTTTCTGTTGCTGCTACAAAATAATCGTTTCGATTTTAAAATTGTTAAATTTGCTACCTTTTCTACTTTAGTAAAATTAATTAATTTATTATATCATATATTTTGATACATTAGTTATCACTGATAACCAGTTTGCCCTTAAAAAATGCAGAGACTCGATAATTATGTCCTTGGCGTAACAAGGCCGTCATATTTTTTTCGAAAGATGAATCAAAGTACGTTATAAAAACCGTTCTTTGCACTTTTACTTTTGCTTTGCTACTCTAGGAGACTGTGAATCACGTCGGATATAGAGCAACAGGTAGCAGAGGAAAGGAAGATTTATCCCGCCGCGGATACGAAGCTGGACCATATTTCGTACTTTGCGGCGACAATTTAATGACCTTCTCAGCCGGCAACTTGTCTCAATGACCATCTTAGCTCTTTCTATGGGAGGAGATGCATGTATCTGAAGGGATGTTTGCATCAAAGGAATGTTTCTCACGAGGATGTATCCATATTCTTCTACGCTAATTATATGGCGAAAAGAATTAGAATTTAATACATTTACCTGCAAGTATTTTTAAACAAATGACGTTTTTCTATTTTTTGGAATAATCACCACCTCAAAAATTTGCAATGCAGTTTATGATTTTAAGTGTAATTACGGCCTGTATTTATTCACAGACCAAACCGAAACAGCCAACACAAAAATTGATAAAATTAATCGTGCATAACCTTCGTTCACTTAAAATTAATCGTAATTTCCATGAATATTTTCCACATCATACTATTGGGATAGTTTATATAAATTTTGGATGAAGAACAGCAATTACAAAACCCGGTTAATTTCCGACATGATTAAAATTACATTTAATACTAATTCACTTAAAGACACTCATTCATTAAGCTGCATTTATAATGGAATTTTCCATTAAATCTAAATCCTCCACATTTTATGCTATTTATCTTTATTTTTGCAAATCATCTAGTGTATTTATAGAGTTATATCTATTAGTTTTATGATAATTATTGTTAGCCTTATGAGGTTCCAGTCTTCAGGACCATACACCTTACTTTAAACTAAAATACGTTAATAATTATTATAACGCATTTACCTGACGCTTCTCTAAAGGAAACACAAGCTGAAAGTAATCTACCCTTAATAATGTAAATATTTGGTAATAAATTCATATTGTAACATATATTAAAATGGCGTAACATTCGGTAAGCATATATTTATATTATCAGCAACCTTTTAGCTGGTTAAGGTATAGAAAAGGGAATGCTGTGCCTCCATGGTACAAATCTCAATACTCGGATATACCTGTTGCAGGTTTTCTAGGGTTTTACCCAAGCAGGACATTTAAGCGAATGTCGGGTAGGATCCTTAAACTATAACCCTTGGGTGCTTCTAAACCTTTGGCTACTTCCTCTCATTTCATTATCCCGATTTTAAATTACCTTCCTTCGCCATTTTCGTACACTACCATCATTTATCGCCAAAATATTTTAGATATATTAATTTAAAAAATACCTGCTCTATTCCATCAAATTACTCTTAGACAAAGTTATTTTATGAATGTAGAATAATCAGTTCATTATTATTTTAGAATATTTATTCTCAGATGAATTATTTGTTAAATCAGTTGAATTTAATTTTGAATATAAAGAAAATTGTAAAACAAATTTTTAATTTAGATCCGTTAATATTTATTTATAATTTTGGAGAAGGATATTACAGAACACTTGACTATTTGAAATTAATGAGCAATATAGGGACAAATAGTTGAGTAATGTACAACATTTCATTTTCATATAAATTATTAAGAACTGATATATACGATTGTGATTGATACGATATTGGCTACAGTAAATGATGATTAATATGTATAATTCAATTATATAATTTTTTTTTCAGAGCTACTTAAACAATCTGAGATTCAGTAATAATAAACGAACAATGCAGCCAATTTACCGGCAAACAAATTTACCATCTTTTTTTTTGTAATGTTATAATGCATTTATTGTCAATAAGTTCAATTTTGTCGCGAAAAATTTTGATATTAAGATTATCCATATTAATAATAATTTAGGTGATTAGGAATTAAATTGTAGGAAGTGTGATTTGATTCCTAATCACCAAAATTAAATTAGTCTGCATATTCTTAATATCAAAATTTTTAATTTAATGTCAATAAAAGTATAATGAAATTACAAAAAAAGTTGTTTGATTTATAAATTAAAGAACTGTTTGCTGAAAATTGGCTCTATTAATTTTACATTGTGTCACACTTCACTGTACGTCACTCGGTTCATATTTCTCAACAAAAAAAAATTATATATCTGTATGTATTAGAAAATTATTTTGCCCTTATTGATATTAGAAGTTAATTCTATTAATATTTCTTTTTCTAGGTTTTTGGACTGATTCCGTGCCAGTTTTGACTCCAGCCATTACTCTTTCGTACACGTAAGCCTTTACAAGATAAGGAAACTTATATCTCTAGTCAAAGTAGTATATATGATATTCAGTAAAATAATAATAATAATACGCGTTACGTAAGGTAATTCCTTTGTATTTCACCAGTTTGTGGGATACCTTAATCATACGTTTTTATCTAGTGTTAAGAAAATATATGGCAATTTTATTTTCAGTATGTGAAAATGTACAATGATTGGATACAATTTAATTATTTATTATTTCTGTACTGTTTCTAAATTTTCTCTTGAGTTCATGTATATATTTCAATTATAAATTTTTACAATTCTTCAAATTTACTATAGTTGACAGTTTTTCACGTGTACTGAGTGAGAGTACAACAAAAGTTAATTATAAGCCACTTTATGACTTTGAAGAGGTTGTTACTTCTTTATATATTTAATTTTTAATATATGTTAATGATTTGTACTTCCACGAGCCTTGCATTGGGTGAAAAGCTACCAACGGAGAAGTAAACAGCTGTACCAAGATCACTATAGGAGAGATATTTCTCCGTAAAACATTGTGATAACTACTGACTGTTTTGCTTGTGTTAAGACAGAGTTTAGTGTTTCTCTTCCCTCGCAGCTTTCGTTTACGCCAAGTTTGAAGTTTCCACTCCAAGTTCGTACAGTAGCACCTTACCCCATTCCCCCCCCTTACCTCCCCCCCCTTTCCTCGTCTTCAGTACTGAGCTCAAATTTAATCCGAGGCCTTGCTAATTACGGCCACTTCTGCAACTCTGATTGCTCTGATTTTCCCCGTCTCTCGTATTCCCGACACTTTCAGCAGCCCTCTCAAAATAACAGCTATTATAATTTTGGGAATAACATAGTCGCAGCTAATTTACGGATCGTTATTATGATGATGAAGTAAGTGAATCGAGGAGTTTAACAGTAAAACTGTACTTAGATGACTTAGAAATAATTTTTTTTTTGATGTTTTCTACATCGTTAAAAATATTGGTTAACATTTTTGCTATGTCATATTTCAGTCGTAAAATCACATAGAAATCAGCAAGTTCGTATTTAATTATTTTGTGGAGAATCCATAATAAAATTAACTTTAACTCATTAAAATTTGCTCAAATAATTTTTTAAATTACATATTTAATTTTCCAAACGATTTAACACCTCCTTCTGATATTAATTAACATCCACGATTCGTCATAAAAATCGAAATCGTTTAGTAACACTTATTTAAAGGCTTATTTTTATCAGATTGGTATCAATTAGAAATTAAGAATTGTCCTTACTATAAATACTTTGTTATTATTAATTTTTGATTTTTAGCCTGCTTGCTTACTTTTAAAATATCAACACTTATGTAAAGCGAAGGAGTATTTGAACCCTTTTGAAAATTCCCACTCGTCAATTTTAAAACCCTACCAACATTCTAATAACCATCTATATTGATAGGCTTACAAGTTAATATATTTAAGCTTTTATTAGTTCACTACTTCACTAAAAAGGAAATTAGTGTAATGCTTATATTGAAATCTTGAGCCTCATCAATGATTAATAGTTAACGATTTTATTTTCCTAAACATTTCCGATATCTACGTTTCAATTCTTCTTCCAGTCTTTCTCAAAACGGGTAAATTAAATTTTGTAAAACATTTTCTTTGTAAAATTTGAAACACATAAGTGCTTAGTACTAGAGGATGAAATATGTAAAAAAAAAACACCTTAATAACATGAAACAAACAAACAAAAGAGCAGAAAAAACTGAATAGAAATTTTAAGATATTGGTTGTGCTATTTTACAAGTTTGCAGCTCATTCAACACTTTTTGCAGGAACCTTGATTTAAATACTAGAAGGACGATTAAGAAAATCCTGTACCACAGAGTAAAACAGCAGCGCCATTTAAAAGAATAATTTTACTCTGCTTCACGAAGCTTTTGTAGTTACTATTTTTAACCTCTGGGTGGAAGGAAGGCTGTTGTATAAAATTATCCCCGGAGGTAGTGTGAATACTTTTCTGGCGTAGAGCAAGGCGATGCTTGTCCGACCTTAGAGCTGAACCTCTGATTTCTAGTCGCGCGCGTATTCATGAAACTCGCCATTTGTTTGAAACATGGCAAGCGAAGAACTGAGAAACAATATTATTTTGTCTGAACAGGAATCAAAAAATATATATATTATTTTTCTGGTAGTCAAAAATCGGCAGGATATGAAAATGGTTTTAGTTGCATCAGCAATCTGGTCATTTTAAATTTACTACAGTTTTACTAACGATTTCAGTTTTATATCGAAATATATTCTTTTTATTCTTTCCATGACCTTTTCGAAGACTACAGTAGCTTCTGGAATATTTTCCTAATGAGATATTAAATAGATTTTTTATTTTGTTTTAGTAAAGTGGTGTCTCAAATTACAAATAGAAATTAATTTCGTACTGAGTTTCCTTTGTAGCTAATAATTGAGTAATTATAGCTTTTCAATAGAAAATGAAAGATCGTATAGCGATCTGAAAGTCCTTGTCGACAGATTTTTGGAACATCCGTAAGTGCAGCTAATTTTTGCATACTGGACATTTCGTGTCTTGAGTTTGCATCGGGGGGTAAATTTTCCTCCGCAGGTAATTCTGTCACTACTGCCGCTCAAATTAAAGCGTAAAGCATCATCTTCCGTCTGTAATTGACTGGAATATTCGGCGTAACAGCGTGACACGGGGAATGTGTGAGATGCTATGTTTGCGATATAGAATGTGGAGGCGCTGGTTATCGACTGGAGCATATTTTTCGGCAGGAGAGATTCCGGTCGTGTTGCGCAGGAGCACGACGAGGGCCTGGAAGGGGAATTAACGGGCCCCGTGCACTTCGGCTGCTCTTGTTTCAGCCTTGTTTACTGCTTTATTATGACACAAGTAAAACGAAACTTGGGGACCTGGCTGTTGCCGAAAGCGGAGCCAGTTGAGAAGAGAGTCGTTACAAGTCATCCTAGCTGTCTGCTCAGGTATCTCAGTGAACTCACCAACACTGCGAAACTTACAGACCAAGACCTGCGAAACTCGGCAACTACTTTAGGGAAAATAATAATAATATTTACACTATTCAAATGGTGTGTTATAAACATGTATTAAAATTAAAGGGTTTTTAAATTTAAAAAAAAATTATTTATTGCGAAAACTTTTATCCGACGATAGAATAGTTAAAGAATGATTTCCAATGATAATTTTTATTTCTAAAATATTTTTCAAGATTAATTGTATTTAATTAATAAAAATTAAAAACAATCCAATATTCATCGAAGACTATTTATTATTCTAGAAAGCTTTCTAACTTCAATTGTATTGTAGATAAATTAAAAATTGGTTTTTAAAATTTTTCTTTATAAAAAAATTTATAGTCAAATATTTGCGAAACTCGGCGAGCATCGTTCAACTACTTCAGGAAAATAATAATATTTAGACTATTCAAATGGTGTGTTATAAACATGTATTAAAATTTAAGGTTTTTTAATTTAAAATAAAAATATTTATTGCGAAAACTTTTATCCGACGATAGTACAGTTAAAACTTAAGGTAAAGAATGATTTCCAATGATAATTTTTATTTCTAAAATATTTATCAAGTTTAATTGTATTTAATTAATAAAAATTAAAAACAATCCAATATTCATCGAGTTGTATTTATTATTCTAGAAAGCTTTCTGACTTCAATTGCATTGTAGATAAATTAAAAATTGGTTTTTAAAATTTTTCTTTTTAAAAAAATTTAAAGTCAAATATTTGGCAGTGTTATAGCGTCCATTATAACATAATAACTAAAAAAATGATGATTTAATTATACAATATAATTGACTGTGCACGATTACATTCATGCAGGGTATCATAGTACGTTTTCTCATGCCATAATTCGAACTCGGTACCTTTGCGGGGCGAGGAAGCATGAGATCGACTAATAAATATTGATTCAGTATATTTGTAAAAGAAATGTATCGTAAAGTTTGGAAGAACAATAAATAATTTAGACTAAAGATCGGTTGTTGTTTCTCTGATTTATTATTCCTAATTTATTTTATTAGTTTTAGTATATACTACGCTATTACCCTTTATCCGTCTAGTCTAGAGACGTAATCATGACAATTATAATTTTAATTCGTGTTTGGACCTTAATAGTAATAAAATATTCTATTTAAAATATTCATATACTGCAAAAATAAATCAACAATCCATCCAACATTTACATGCATTTAATATACTTACAATGTTTCGTCAGGTAAGAAGACAAAATTTTGCAAAAAAAAATTACAATTTTAAATACAGAATATTTTGTGGACCTCATACAGATTATTCTTTATTCAAAATTGCAATTGTTTTTGTAAATTTTTGTTTCGTTACCTGATGAACTCCACAAATACAGACGAAACGTCATAAATAAATATTGCTATTGTTTGTTAATTTATACTTAATTTTAAGAGTAATTGCTTATTTCATACGGTAAGTGAAAATTATAAGGATATTTTGTAAATGTTTGTTAGCTTTGAGTTGCAAAGGTGAGCGGCTTTAATTCATTGAACTCAAAAATGGAAATCAGAGAAATATCCTTATGAGGTATTAGAAATTGAAAAATAAATTACGTAAGAAATATGTAATATATGGTAACATTTTTACAGTGAATAATTATTAATCTGTGCAGTGTTATATTTTAATATTTATTTAATATCTTTTACAAATAAAAGCCTTTATTTATTTTAATTTGGTTTATGTATTTTATTGTCTTTTAGTTTTATAAAAGAAAATTACCCTAAATCCGTATTTCATTTATAGGTAATTGTGACGTATCGTTTTTATTAATTTTAGGACTAACGAAAAAATAAATCTGTACTAAGAATTAATAATCTATAATTGTGGCAGATTCGTGGTTGTATTTTCAGTTATACATTTTACTTATAATCACACTTATAATAATAATAATATTGATAAGCTATTTTCTTCAATAAAAAAATTTACCCGTACAAAATAAATTTTACGCAGAATAATCATGATTTAACACCACTTCACGTTGAATATATAATTTCGTTATCATTTAATTTCTTAATAGGAAACACTTAATTACCTATATTTTTATTTAAGATTCAACATCAATTAATTTTCTTGAAGGTGACTTTGAAGTCTTGGAAGAACTTTTCCGTGTGATTGTTTTTTATTATATGGGAGTAGTAACCTTTAGACCTTTTTGGGAATTTTTGGTACCTTCGTGTGTGTGTTTTTTGCTTACCTTAACTTAATTTCTTGATGATAAGAGCCATAAAAGTATTTATTTAATTCCAAGCAGTTCCTTGTATTTATTTAAAAGTTTGAAATGGTGTCCGTGAAAAAAATTTAATATTGAAAGAAACTGACAACACTTCAAAATTGAACTTCTTTCTCCGTTTATTCTTCCGTTTACTTATTCGGATGTTAACATTATTTTATTTTAACAGACATGCATTACCTGGTTCCTTCCTCATTCATTAACATTTTCGTTTTAATAAACATTTTTCCTTGAATCGGTTTTGAATATAGAATCTATATTGTAAAATTATTTTTCTCTACCTTTTTATACGTACACAGAAATATATTGCTGTAATTATTAAGACTTTTGATTGAATAATGTCAATTTTTTGGCTGTTGATCACTCATACGTTTTTCACTTTACGAGAAAAGGATACAATGATTTATGTTTAGTCTTAAAAGGAAATTAAAATGAAGATAACATGATGTTTTTTTGTTCTTATTATGCATTTTTATTATCTGCTTCGCGGATTTTAAGAAAGGTTATTTATGAATAAGATTATTTATGAATAATCTGCCGTATAATCAGCGAAGTAGTTGATAAAAATGCATAATAAGAACAAAAACTTCTGGTTATCTTCATTTTAATTTTTTTTAGACTGAACATATACTATTGTAACCATTTCTCATTAAAATGTTTTAATGTTTCTGTGACCAATTTGAGTTCCCCCTGTTTAAATATCGACAACATTTATTCCAAATTCATGAAGAGAAACACTGAAACCAAGTTCTTTTTTTTTTGTCTGAAAATGTCTGTGGAAGGAGCGATTCCAGCAGCTACCTTGTGCGAGGAAGCTGAAGCGGCTGCTTCTTGGCAGAAAGATTGAGCGGCCGCGGGAATGTCGGACGTAGATTGATGGAGTTAATTTGGAAAATGAAGGGGACCAATGAACGGTAAATTGCAGAGTACAAGCGAGGGCGTCGAAAAGTTACTGTAATCCTACACGAGAGCTGATACTATGCGCATAAATAAGAATAGAAAATAAAGACCCTCCGGGATCTTGTATAAACTCTCAATCTTATACTCTTCTTAAGAATAAATTAATAATTTAAAGATTAATAAATATAAGAACATTCTCGTATGATCTTGGTTAATTATAATAAGTGTATTGTGTGGCTGATGTCACAATCTAAAAAGGGAAAAATAAATAACAATTAAAATATCATAAGATTATTCTAAGGAAAATTACAAATATTCATTACTAAAATTAAAATCTAATCCGCAAAGTTTATGACGCTGCAGTAACAGTGTGTAGGAGGCATTATAAGTAGCGATTCCAAAATATTATTAGATTCGATAATTTTATATAGACCCTGCTCAATCAGCAAATATATGACACAATTTTCCTTAAAAGAATAATTTTTATTTAATTTTATTTATCAATAGAGTTTTTATCGTCCTAGTATTTTTTTCTTCTTATAACACCTTTCCCCTCCAACTATTTAAATAATTCCTACGTAAAAGATTATATACGTAGACTCTAGTAATTTAACTCAAATTTTGATTAATTCATATATATGACATTGATTTAATCAACACATAAATTGATTTTTTTCTTTTTCTTTCTCCATGGCTCTACAGCCCATTGAGGGCCTGGGCCTACCGAGTCGACTGCGGACAATGGTAGTCATGAATACAGGAAAAATTGGATGGGACCAGCACCTAACCCCGTGTATGTCCAACTGGCTTTACAGGGCGAATGCGCATAAATTAGAGTAAAGAACCGCGAGGGGCTCCTAGCCAAAGGTGTTCACGCATCTGTTGAAATCCGGCCGACAGTCATATTCGAATGAATAATTTAATGCAAAATTTCAATAATTATCATCAAATTTAATTTCAAATTGTTAAATGGAACACAATCAGTTTATTAATTTTATTGATGTTACGAAAAGTGTTTTAAATAAAATTATTACCATTTGGTATCATAAATCAGCACTTTATGGACAAATTATAATTTATATGTCCAATAACCCCATTTCCCAAAAATATGCTGGAGGACAATTTTAATTAATACTTTTCATTCTAAAATTATAAATTATTACTTTTTTCAGAAAAAATGTTTTTTTTTTCAGCTTCATGATTTCTGATTCCAGAAACCTTTGCGTCACAAATATTAAGATATTGTCTTCATTCTTTTTCTACATAATATACGTGCTAATACCCTCATATATAAGTATTAATTTTCTAATTGCTCCAGCATATTTTACACCTTTCTTCTTTTGTTTGGCAGCTTCGTTTTTCAGTTTACTGAATTTATAAGCATTTTCATATGAATAATTAGAAAATACATTTTTTTCCTGATTCTGGCCGAAATTTCAGTCCCTGTGCCCCTTAAATAAACAAAAAATACATTTTTTAATGTTACCTATATCTTTGTAAAAATTAATAATACAATACTAACATTAAACACACTTGAAGGTTACGGAACCATTTTAGTATTTGTAAGGATAGCTGAGGAGAAGACTTGATTGTTCCATCCGCGTCATGTATGGAGAAATAAAAAGGGCACGAGCTTCAAGTGTCAGTTAATAAAACAAATAGTTGACATTTAGTTTGAGCGTGACGCTGACTGGTGAGTGGCGCATGCATTAATCGCATTAGAGCGCAATGACCTGTGTGACAGCGGGGCTAGAGGTGTTCGATATTCATTACTCGATCCTCCATGAGAACACCGGCAACAGGTCCAACCTCACGTCACATTACCAACAATTATCTTGCAGCTCGCATTCCTGGGTGCCTAGCGTTAAATCATGTTCCAGGAAGCTGGGAACGATGGGTCGATGATGGTCGTCGGGACGTTCATCGCTAAACGATATTCACGGGAAGCAAATGGTGCAGTTGGACGCCATTCATTATCCAGTCAAACTCGCGTTACTGAGAAAGCTTCCCACGTGTTTATGTCATCAGCCATTCTACGTATTCATGAATGGATCTCATTCTGTAGACCTGACAATCCTCACAACCTTCCCTTTTCTCGAGTGTGTAAACGTTTGGCTGCATCAAGTCACAGTCTTAGTCAATGAAACGGTCTCTTCTTGGATAACTACTCAAAACCCTCTCCTGGCATTGATTCCTGCCCAGAGATTTCAAAAAAAAAATATTTTTTGGATTCCTTCGTTCAACTTTTGTCCATGAAAATGCTTTTTATTTCAATAGCCCACATTAGACAATAATCCCAAAAACATTCAACCCCAAGAAGTGACATCTGCGAACACGTGAAGTATGTTATATCTTTACGTCTGTACACTTTATGAGTCCAAAACGGAATTTAAAAATTATAATTTAACGAAACAACCAACATCGTTCGGTCCTTACGTCCACCATAATGAGACGCAGAAACAAGGCTCAAGATTATCCAGAGCAAGGATCTTAAACTAAATTCCAGTTATTAAAGATCGACGGTTTATATTTCTGAATAAACAATTCTTGGGTTTCCACCCGGGTTAAATGGAGTTTAAGCCACGACGTTTCGATGGCCTACTCTGCCATCGTTCTCACTTTCACTTGAGAACGAAATTCCAGTTTATTATAAAGAGAAATTTTTAAAAACCAATTTAAGATATTTAATAAATGATTTCATAAGCCTCTTTGTCCGTATTTTTATGATTCTATAATTTAAAAATGGAATATTACGACCAAAGGTGTCATGGAGTGAGGTTCCATGTACATCCAAATTTTTGCCTGAAGAAGTTCCAAATGAGAGGCGAAACGTATGAATATTTCATATTTAAATTATAAAAATACTGACAAAGAGGCTAATTACATAATTTATTTAATTGTCAGAATAATAGTTTATTTATAGATATTTAGAAATTATAGGAATTGTGAAACATGAAAGTAAAGGATGGTTTTAACATTGAGTGTATATTATTTTCTTAATTCTAACATTATATTAATTAATATTTGTTAATAATTGTCATTTAGTGATTGTTTTCACGAAATGGTCGACATTAGGACCGAAACGTGTGACTTCCTTGAATTAAATTCTAATCACCCATTAATTTGTTAGTGGTAGATAAATTTAAAAAGTTCGATTTTCGCTCATTTATTTATTCAAATTTAAATAAGACCGTAAAAATTTATGGTTCATGGTTCTAGATGAATGGACAAGTCAATAAATTTCCTCTCAACTTTGGCAACTTAAAAGTAAAGTCCTTCTAATTCTTTTTTACCTTGATTATTATCACGGTTACAAAACTTTTGCTTCGGAGCAAATTTTAGGTTGTTCGTAACTGTGCCATTTTTGCCAATATTATTTTGAAAGCGTAATACATTTGGATACTTTTTCGTACTTTATTTTTCTAATAAACTCGAAAATTTAGATTGTGGTCCCTATTTCGGTGTAGCAATATGAAATTAATTTTTACCATATATGAACCTCAGGTAAGTCACCTACTTTCTATCTCTCTTTTCTTTCCTTATTAACTATATATATATATATATATATGCGTCATGAAATGACGTTGTCAAGTTAATCAAAACAATTAATAAGGACATGGAATGGAGATAGAAAGTAGGTGACTTACCTGAGGCCACAGATGACAGGCACCTTGTAAGGTTTGGAGTTCTTTGAATTTTCGGAGGCACCGCCCCCTTCATCAGAAAGCTAGGAAGACATTTCCTTATATTTCTATTTAACAACAGTCATCACGGTGTCTATGAAGATATTTTTTTGATACTGCATACATCTTCATGCTTATAAACAAGCCTTAAATCACATTCAGTTCTTCAATTAGAGATAAAATGATTACTTAGTTCCAGTATATTCTTTACAGTAAGATTGATTACTTACTCAATTTTATTCTGTCTGTTACGTTTAGACCTGACTGTTGGTTTATGTCAGACACTTGTAGGGAACAAATTGAAGGCAGACAGGAAATTTTTATATTAAATAATATCATTATAATTTTCGTCGTAATCAAGGCCAATATTTTTTAACATTATTCGTTATTTAGATAATAATATCTATGTTTGTATTCCAGGGAAGCGATTATAATTTTTTTAATTCGTTTCGTACAATTTATAGGCAGAATAACTTTCAAAATTTGCATTGCAATATAAATAATTTTAGTTGAGAAGCATAATTAAAAATGAGAAATTTTGATTTTGAGAAGTCATTTTGCTTAGTTAGTCTTGTTGCCACCACGGTGGTCATGTGCGACGCCATTTTTGTTGTTGAAGAAGTTGGTCTCGTCGCCGCTTCCTAACCATCCATCACGTCTCGGCATTGGCATTATAATCAGCTCACGCCCAGACAGACCGGATAAACCTCTTTATGAGGCTCGTTAGGCGCCATTCCGGGCCCAATTTGGCAATTTCCTGCTCTTTGTGTGGCCGATACCTGGTGCGCTTGGTAATCAACAACTCTGGCTAGGAAGGAAGGCTTTCTGCTTCCATGTCACAGCTCACCTCTCACGTGGAAAATTGTTCATTCCTCCTCCTCCCCCAGCAATATCCAAAATACTACAACCTGAGTTCCATATTCCCAAACTGACTTTACTTGCTAATTTCATCGCATACATAGCGACGCCCCGTAATATACCTAATTGGTTACTTTATATATTGTAGCGGATTCCTCGCGTTCCTCCGTATTCGAGGCTTTCTAATTCCTTAAGGGCGCCAGGTATTTTTCACAAAAAAACACCAAAAATGGATTTTAGTAGTTTTAATTCCAATCAGAGCACGAGAAATAATTATATCTGCAGGGCGTGGTCATTCTCTCTCTCGTCGTCCCGCCGACACAACCTGCTCCTTCCACTACCCCATGACGACTCACTAAAGTCTCGCCAGACTACATTGTTGGCCCAAGTTGCGTCAGTTCCTCAACAATTGCAACTCGCAAGCTGGCCTGCATTGTTGAGTGTAACTTTTCATGTTACAATATATTGAGTGCATTTGTATAGTACAATAATTTAACTGAGCCTGTATCATTACCATACACTAGTAAAAAATATGATAAAATAAAATATGCTTGTTATAATCCTTGCTAGGCTACATATATTATTTAAAAGTCTATTATGAAATTGGGAACTAAAAGAATTTTCATAAAGTCACATTAATTCTAATTATTATTCAAGAAAGAAGAATTTATTCCAATTGAAGCATAGCTATGAAACTGAAATTAGATGATCAGAATGGAATAATCTTTACCGGGCCGGGAATCGAACCCAGGACCCCGGAAGTGGGAGGTCTACGCTCTAGTCCAGATTTTCCGGTTTTCATCTTCGAAATGATCAATTATTGTCTTAATAGCCAAAAAAACACTTTTGAATTTGCAAGCAAAAAATCCAAACCGAATTGCATGAAGCTCATGCGGACTCTGCACCAGGATTTGACAGAATTTTCTTCTGGATTAATGAGTTTAAACCAGGGTTTCCGAAGCGATGATGATGAAACTCGCTGCCTAATTGAGGTCACCACTCAGGAAAAACATCGAAAAATTCCCAAATCACAGACTAAAAATGTGTGAGGTTGCTGATGATGTAGGATTCTCAACTGAACGAGTGTATTTCATCCTCCATGAAAATTTTGGACATGAGAAACTTTGTACACGATGGGTGCCGGATGATAGGAGGACCAAAAATGGATTCAACGCAGAATCTAACAATTTTTAGATTTAAACCTCAAGAGATTTCGCACAGATTCGATGAAATTTGGATACATCATTATACTTCAGAGGAACAATGAACGAAAGCTGGTGAAAGTGTACCGAATAAAGCGAAGACCGTTTTTTCGGCTGAAAAGTTGATGGATACTGTCTTTTGGGATTTCATAGTAAAATATCCATCGATTTCTTGGGAAAGGGCACACTGCGATTAATTATGCTGCTTTGATTCGTTTGAAACGGGTGTTGAGTAAACCACGACCAAGATTGGCGCGCAAGAAAGTGATGTTTCACCAGGACAATGCAGTGTACGACTTGGGCTTGGAAAATTATTCCTCATCCGTCCTATTCACCAGACCTAGCATCAAGTCACTTATTCTTGTTCCCGAACTTGAAAATTTGGCTTGGTGGGAAGAAAGTTTCATCAAATGAGAACGTGATCGAGGTCGTGATTGATGGAATACTTTTTTTGTGAAGGGTTGAACAGATTGTTAACTGTCTGGGTCAAGTGGTAAAGTTAAGGAAAGAGAATATTACTCAATAAAGTACGTTTTCTAGAAAATATTTCTTTCTCTTACATTTTCAACCAGGCTTAACAAACACTCATGTAAAACGAACATACAATTTTTTTTTATTATATCAATTACTTGTACATTTCATGCTTGGAGTAGACTTAGAGTTTTAGGATTAAAACTGTTAATATATACTCGTAGAAATGTATAACTAATACTACAAATATTTACTTGAAGCTTTAGACTTCTGGATTGTTCATAAAAATATACCTGTTGATACAATATTTAAATTTGTACTTTTCTGATACGAAGAAATTAATATTAAACTTCTAATATATTTCTATGTATATTTATGTTTAATTGTATAAAAATAATGGATTTATTTAATTTTTAATAAAATATATGCCTATTTAGAAGGTCAGGATGAAAACTCTTGACCGGACCGGGACACGAACCCTAAATATTTCTATTTACTAATATTATGCATCATTAAATCGGTGATATTCTAATGATTAAAGCACAACATAATTGTAATATTTGTTTCACACAGTAGTACAAATGGTGTTTATATTTGATATATGCTCACACGCTGTGTGGGTGAAGGAAAATTGGATATGTTGGTCGTCTTGTGCACTAAAGTTCCCACATCATGTCTGTTTGATTGAGACTTTAACTTCCAACTTGGCATTCTGTGGTACAGCATTGCACGTGACTTCCAGCTTAAATCAACTGCAACTTCACTTGTCCCTTCCACAAACTGTCCGCAAGTACTTCATACTCAATAGAAACCCTACGACAAACTTGAATAAAACTTACCTTATCCAATCTTAATTTATATAAAATTTACGAAACATATATTGGCTTACGTTTTATAATAACGGGGAAGTTTTCCTTCACATTTTCTCCATTCGTTTATCATTCAATATAATAATATGAATATACTTATTTGTTTAAAACGTTTTTGCTGAGTGCATTTTTGAAAATATAGTCAAGTAGAAAATCGTCTCTATCTTTTGGCCGACGTAGCTCAGCGTATATAATTTTGGCGGCGAGCCTAATTCAAATTCAGAAATAATTCGGCACCAAGTTATTTTTAACACAAAATTACCAAAACAAGTTTAATTCTCAATACAAGAGAAATTGAATATCAAAAGCGCTTGTTTGTAAAGTTTATTTTTCAATAAAGTGGCAATTAATAATACCTAAATAAACAAAACAGCCAATTTGTCACGAAAATAGTTTTGTTTGAATAATATATTTACGACTTTTCGTACATTTTTATGAACTGAAGCATTCCACGACTCAAACTCTCACTGATTCCAAAAAAAAAGTGATATAACAATAATATCCTCTGTTTTAGGCAAGTATTAACAAAGAGTGCCACCGGAAATAATTTAACATTTTTACTTGAAGGCATTATAGAGACCGATTTACCAAGCCAATGTACAGAATTATTCAAAATAATTGTCAAAAAAAAATTCGAAATGTGTGAAAAAGCAGCGTAAAAATGTATAACAACATTTATACCAATATTGAAATTGATTACGCAGCCAATTAAACAAATATTAAAAAATATTTTTTTAAATAGTAGTAGTAGTAGAAGAAGTAAAATGTAAACACCCAAGAAATAAAAGCGAAAAGACAGCCCTTTAAAGTAAGCCATTTTTAAAACCACTAGATCTCTGACTATATACACACACCAAATTTCAACACAACCGGGACGAATAATGTAAGAAGTAAGGAATTCAGTACAATTCTTATTCAATTAGTGGTGATAATCAGCACCGTAATGGCGTCAATCTAAAGGCGATTACATACTAGCCAGACCCCGATGAAGCGGCGAACAGTTACCCGAATCGTGACAAATCTTAAGCACACCGGATTAGAGTACGTTTACCTGACCAGGGCATCAACCCTTCAGAAATTTTCAAGTACGTTTGTGCCTCCGAAAAGTCAGGTAACCAAACATGAAATTTAATTGGAGTAAGGTAGTCTGTCCATCCACCCTCATTGTAGAGATATGTGAAGAGTTTACCTGAGGAGGAAGCGGTGTACAGAACAGTCAGTCGGGGATTGAATTATGAAGATGGAAGGGGAGAAGAGACGAAGTGGAGAGAGAGACTCGAGTAATGGAAGTTTGAAGAAGAAGGGAGTCAGGAGAGAATGTGGTAGTTGGGCCACGGCAGGCTAAAAAGTAGGGTCTGGCCATAGCATCAAACAGATAAAGAAAGAGAGAGCGAGAGAGAGAGAGAGAAGCGAAAATAGTTGGTCGCCAGTGAGAGGTGTTTGTTGTTAATCCCTTTAGACAAACTGAGAAAATGAATGGAGAGAAGGCATCTGCAGGTGGATTTCCCGTCCAGTATTCATCGCCAGCCATAAGGAAAGAGTCCAGACTGTGCCGACAAAGTATGTAGCTGCCTACAAAATCAGCAATCAGGTGTGCCAGCGCCATTGCATCAAAATGCGCATGACAAATTGCTGCTGCACAACAATTCCCACATATTCATTACCCTGTGATATATTGAGTCCCTTTTAAATCTGAGCTTGCCGTGAATTTTAATGGACCCTAAATTTGTAATAGTTGTAATTTATTTAATAAATCACGTCGTTTTAAATGTTAATTTAATAAGTTTGTCCTAATTTAACTTAAAAATTAACTTTACCCCTAGTTTATGCTTTTAATATAGTATAAATTTGTATATCATGTAGTCTGTTGCGATTGTTTTTGTACATAATAATGAAAAGGTGAATTACATGAAATGAATTGATTACTATGTAACACATGCAGTAGAAATAATTTACAGAATATGTTACAAGCGATTTTTGTCATAATTAAAAGTAAGTGGAAACAAATTACCTCTAATTGGAGTAGAAGGTAGAGACAGTAGTTGTAGCTGTAGTTGCAGTAGTTAGCCTTCGAAAATGAGGTTCCAGATCATTTCCCGGATGAGGGTAAGTGCAACAGCGCATGAGTTCTGTTCCAGGTCGCAGCACATACCCAATAACTTGGTTGGCCACGCGTATTCTTGGGGAATTAACACACATGTAGCGATGTTATTGCTTGAGAATACACGTAGCTGACAAGTTTAAACGGCGCCGGAGAAACGCAACACACAAGAGGAATCGAAGCGACTCGTCTTCTTCCCCTTGATCGACTTTTGACGCATCATTATTTCGCTCCTTTTTAATTAATTATCTTAATGGACCGACGCTACGCTCCGGCGAAGAGAATGAAATGGTTCCTTGTGGCCTGTCTGTTATTAATCACCCGGATAACGATTAGCAGAGACAGCTGGTGTCCGGCTCCAGTGCCGAGCCTTTGCTCTGCTCGTGCTCTAGGACCTGACAACAGACTGAACTAACAACATTTACTAACACAATAATACAGACAGAAAAATATCACAATAAATCAAAACGACCAATATCCATTGGAAAGTTCATGGAAAACAAAAAATAAATAAATCATGAAACATATTCATGAATTTAAGTCAAAGAACCTAACAACAGAACAAATAAAAAAGTGAAGATTCAATCAAGTGGCTTACTTCAAATTTTTTTGAATTCATTGACACTTCTAGAAGAACCACTTATGACCTACACGGACACTGAAACAAAAACTCAAAAGTGGACCTCACTGAGGTCCCGGAGTTGAATCCAGGCAAGAGCATGGATGTCTCTGTGTATGTGAGAAACTGTATACTGCAAAGCAAGATTACAAAAAAAAATAACGAGTTCCCCTATCCATAATAACGACTCTAAAAATAAATATAAATAATTCAAAAAGTGGCATCCATCCCTCTTGCTACTGACTGAACACCAGAGTCGTGTAATTTCTAGTAACTTCATTCTGAAATGAATCTTTTAATGTTTACATCTAGTTTATTTATTTATAATGCTGTTATTCCCTGTTTTCCCAATCTGTGGCCAGTGAGAATTGAATCATATAATTACGTAACTGAGTTTACGTTTGATCAATCAAGTCAGAACACAACGTTTCATCGCATTTAATTTGGATCACTTCAGCGGTTGTAAAATTCGTTATTATAATTTAAAATGAATTATGCAACCATAATGTAAAATTGTGGAGTGATTATATTTCAAAACAAATTTGAAACAGTCATTGAAACGGCCTACATTGAAATGAGATGATTTCAAAATTTCATAATATCAATTGACGAGAAATATTTTTCTAAATAACCTCAGTTACGATTGTAAAAGTGTTAAAATTCTGGCTGGCAGGAATAATTAATAACAGAAATTAAAGAAGTGTAATTCTCCAATCTTTTAAAAGATAAAATAATAAAATTTGACAAAATGTTTAGTAGTCAGAATAATTATTCTATACATTAGACACAACGTTTCGTTCAAAGTTTTGCGGCCTCTTCAGGTAAAATGATAGTTTATAAAATTACTTATCCGTTTTGTAATTACAATCGTGACCTTGCTTCATTCGAAATGCAAAAACAGAAGAAAATTTGAACCTGAAGAAAACCCAGAATTGTGGACGAGACAATTAATGTAACCTGCTGAATAATATTGTAAATTCTGACTACCTGATGCTTAGATATTTATTTTTATTTCAGAAATGTCAGAATAATATAAGAAATGCTACAGAAAATGTAATACGTATCTATGATTCTTTTATAATGGTTCAAATATTTAATTTTAATAATATTTCTACATTTATTTAGGGTAATGTTTGTATTTTCATAAAACAAAACATATACCTGTAAATGAAAATATAAACATTGTTAGCTGTAATTTGGGTTGTTGGTTTGATATATCAAGGACTATATTTACTGTGATAATTATAATGTATTGTAATAATACAGATATTAGTTTCACACTAAAAAAAATATTATTTTATTAATGAGTATCTGGTTACCAGGGTATGTTCCCGTATTTAACGAAAAAGTAATTAATTGGACACTAAAACACTTTGCTATTTGATGCACATTGACTTAACCACTATAGGGAGTAATTTTTCTACCTGAAATATGAAAAAAATATTGATTCGTCCCCTCTTTTTCTGTTACAGCTTAAAATAATCTTTTGACATTATTAACATCACCGATGTATTCAACACTACTTTGGGTTGTTTTCCATTCTTTTTAATCCCTCATCCTAACCATGATCATTTCTGTATAATGAGAATTTTACTAAATAATAACTTATTTTAGATTATTTATATTAACTTTACGGTATTTCCGAAAGTAAATTCGTGGTATTTTAATTTCATCAGAAAAAATATTAATTTAGGTATAAAACATAATTAATGAAAATGGGAATCATTAAAGGCCCAAAAGTGGTTATTACATTAATTTGATTATTGTTATTTTAATCTGTAACTGAGATATAATTTCGATGTAAGCAGCAATAATCTTCTTTAAATCATAACCAATTAATATTAACGGAATTATTAATGTTTAATTGAAAATATATCTCTCCTTTCCTGATATAACCACAATTAAATCTGATTAGAGATGTTATTCAGTAGATGATTGTAATATAACTTTTGTTTCCTAATTGAATAATTTAAACGCAACGTATCTGTACGAAATCTAGCTTATTAAAATTCACTGTAGTTCCAAATACTCAATGTTGTATTACAGCGCCTTGAAGGAAATGGAAAGAAATAGAACGCGTATGTACCTTTTATATTAAAATTCGTTAATTATTTTCAATTATTACACTATAATTGGTGTGCAAAAGCATGAGTAGTCAACATGAGTGATTAGTTGCAATTATTATTATTATTTAGTACTTGTAAATAGTTTTATATTTGATGTTACTTTAGTGCTTCTGAACTCCATACACGTGAATACTGAGCATGTACCAATAATTATTGGGCCATAATTTAAATACATATTAACTTATTTAAAAAGTTGGCTTATTTTATAAATATATTTGTAACACTTGTTGATTTCGACACTATTGCAGGCTGACCGAATACCAGAGCATTTGGGTTTTGGTACCAGGCTACTTGAGGGTGATCCTGAAATGAGTAACTCTGCTTTATTTGCATAGGAAGGGATTTATAAAGGGAGGATGAGATGTTATATTTTAAAAAAAATATATATTTCCCGTGAAATGACTTGGGAATTCAATCGTTTTTCTTTTGTTTTGGTCATAAAGAGCCAAAGTAGAAATATTTTCGGCTGATTTGGCAGCACTGCGGCGTTATAAAAGAGATGACAGAACCTAAAAAAAGTCCTCAAACAGAATGATGTAAGTCTGTAGTCAGTTGCCAATTGGATGTTACGAAAGTGGGTGGGAAAGAAACAGGTTGTCTAAAGCTGCTGATTGATTTCGTGTTTTTTTTGAAAATGCTCGGCTCTATCGAGCGAAACTTTGGTAAGAATGAAAAAGAAAGAAAGAAATAGCCTGACCTAACATCCCCAAAAAACGTCTTATAATACGAATCGTGTGTTATTTCTCACTGAGCTTTATTATTTAGAGGAAATGCCCCATATAACCTCAAAAATTTCATGAGTGTTTTAATTGCCAAAGTTATGTTGATTTATCTGTTAATTTTGTACCCTAGACAATTTTTTTCATGAGGGACAGTTTAGAGAAAATATGAGGCTGAAAAACTAGATTAGAATTCAAAGTTAAAAAATCATCAAAAAGTAACAACTTTGACTTTTTAAATGTTGATTTACTGAATAATCTACTATAGGTGACTATTATTATTTTCAAATATGTTTCAAAGGATATATATATATATTTAAAAATAGATCATCTAATCCTTCCTTTATAAATCCCTTCCTATGCAAATAAAGCAGAGTTACTTATTTCAGGGTTACCCTCAAGTAGCCTGTTACCAAAAATCAAATGCTCTGGTATTCGGTCAGCCTGAATGATGTAAGCCGATTGGATGTTATGAAACTGGGCGGGAAAGAAAGAGGTTGTTTAAAGCTACTGGTTGTTTTCGTGGCTTTTGAAAATGCTCGGCGCTATCGAGCGAAACTTTGCCAAGATTTCAAAAAAATTAGAATACATAAAATAGCATGACCTAACATTCCAAAAACGTCTTATAATACGAAGCGTTTGTTATTTCTCACTGAGCTTTATTATTTGGAAGAAATGCTATATATAACCTTTCATGAGTGTCTTCATTGCTAAAGTTATGTTGACAATTTTTTTCATGAGGGACAGTTTAGAGAAAATATGAGGCTGAAAAACTAGATTAGGACTCAAATTTTAAAAAATCATCAAAAAGTATCAACTTTGACTTTTTAAATGTTGATTTACTGAATAATCTACTGTAGGTGATATTCAAATACGTTTCGCAGGAAATATATATTTTTTAAATAGATCATCTCATCCTCCCTTAATAAATCCCTTCCTATGCAAATAAAGCAGAGTTACTTATTTCAGGGTTACCCTCAAGTAGCCTGTTACCAAAAACAAATGTTCTGGTATCCGGTCAGCCTGAATGATGTAAGCCGATTGGATGTTACGAAATTGGTCGGGAAAGAAAGAGGTTGTTTAAATATACTGATTGTTTTCGTGGCTTTTGAAAATGGAAAGATTTAAAAAAAAATAGCGTGACCGAACATCCCAAAAACGTCTTATAATAGGAAGCATTTGTTATTTCTCACTGAGCTTTATTAATTGGAGGAAATGCTATATATAAATTCAAACCTCTCATGAGTGTCTTAATTGCCAAAGTTATTCTGATTTATCTGTTAATTTTGTTCTCTAGACAATTTTTTTCATGAGGGACAGTTTAGAGAAAATATGAGGCTGAAAAACTAGATTAGGATTCAAATTTTAAAAAATCATCAAAAAGTAACCACTTTAACTTTTACAGGAAATATATATTTTTAAATAGATCATCTCATCCTCCCTTTATAAATCCCTTCCTATGCAAATAAAGCAGAGTTACTTATTTCAGGGTTACCCTCAAGTAGCCTGTTACCAAAAATCAAATGCTCTGGTATTCGGTCAGCCTGAATGATGTAAGTTTAGTCAAGGCAACGGCCGATTGGATGTTACGAAACTGAGGGACAGTTTAGAGAAAATATGAGGCTGAAAAACTAGATTAGAATTCAAAATTTAAAAAATCATCAAAAAGTAACAACTTTGGCTTTTTAAATGTTGATTTACTGAATAATCTACTATAGGTGACTATTATTATTATATTAAAATAGAATTCATCGGGAAAGCCTTCGCTCTTTAATATTATTATATTGTTTCTCTGCTTGAGTCTGATTTTCGTTAAGGGAGGATCAACTCTGATAGCTGAAGTTCTGTAACAAATTTACCCCAGAAGCACTTAACTCTCCTATAACTGTGGCAGTTGGATTACATAAAAAGTAATTGCTGGTTCAGTGCACTTGAGCAGTTAATGAAGGTTACATTTGCTCCTCGATGTTTGCATGGTGGTTAGTTGTGGTATGCCTGGTTGCTTCTCTCTTCCCGTGGATCTGTCCTGGTGGTTGTTCCTCGTAGCGTGACGATCAGTGGTCAGCGTATTCTCTAATTCCAGCACGTGGTGGAAATGTCAACCTGCTTTATGTTCACGCTAATTGGCTGGCCACTCTATCCGTCAAGTGCCAATTTTTTTTCTTTTTTTTTCTGGAATGGAAGTCATACGTGGCTGACACGTTGCCGCAGGGTTTGCGCCCGTATGATTTTGTTTGACGCACATTACGTCAGAATGGTGTGCATTCTGTTTAAAAAGAGTCAGTTTTTTGATTCAGCAATAAAACTAATGGATCAGGGATAGTAAAAGCATGGGAATTTCTTGCTTAAGATACAATATTTGTCCTAAAATTATCTGTAACGATTTACAGCCACCAACTTGATCGTTTTAAATATAACTAGATTTCGTTATACTGTTATATCTTTAATATTTCACGTGGGAAATTATTAAGATATCTTAAAAAACCCTTAATGCAAGCTCCACATTAAACACTAGAAAAGTTGACCACTTGCGATTTATACATGGATGAAAAATTAAAAGATTTAATATCCCTTATGATTGTAGTAATATCTTAGGAATAACAGAAATATTGTATAATATCTGTGCCAATGACGTCGTTCGCGAGAAACTTTGGACAAATAACAACGACGCTCTCTTTCTTGATCAGATTGAGTTTTCAGCTTTGTAATTCATTATATACTTATATTAATCTCTTACCCATGACTTTTGGATTTCTTTACCTAACATTTCAGCATTTTCAAAATTAACTTTACAATCAAAAGTGTTAGAAAATTCAATTGTACAGAATCCCGCCTTTTTTATTATTTATTTATAATTAGTATCCGTTAAGTTATACTGGACAAAATGGTCAGATTTTGTACCTGTGTACCTTAAAAGGTTCCAAAAGTTGATACGATACGTTGTTTTTCAAAGAAGTATTTATATAAGTTCTTGAATATTTTTGATGTATGAAATTAGCTGACGTCTGATAAATATAACTTATAATTAATTCAAAATTATAAACGCTGAATTATTATGAAATTAGACTCATCGGTGACAATAGACAATTATAAATTTAAATGGGTTTCTTCTCAGAATTTATGGGGCAAATATAAAATATTGAAGCGTGCTAATATTTTTCAATTACAGATGTACTCAGAACAATAAAGTGGTAATTTAATTTCTAGTATTTTAGTACTTCAAAGTCTCCAACCAAGAAGTAATGAAGAGAATTTAAATTAATAGCATATGATTACACGGAATGGCAATGGTTCGAAATTGATTACGATAACACACTACGGGCACAAATGAACTGAAACTCGCCATAATTAAATTTTAACAAATGTTATATGCGGTAGAAAAGAATTCGCCGATATGAAAAGCCTTTTAATTGAAATTGAAAATCAATTACGTGTCATGCCAGAAATTTGGGGCAATGTCATTGAATGGATCACATTTTCGCGGCCGAAAGACTTTATTATTGGTGTACCGTTAATTAAACTCTATTCGTGGCGGTTCATCATAAAATACGCTGCTGTGGTCTCCGAACAAACACGTGGGATCAAATATCACAGTAAACAAGCCTG
Source organism: Eucriotettix oculatus (assembly GCA_034510155.1). NCBI lineage: Eukaryota > Metazoa > Arthropoda > Insecta > Orthoptera > Tetrigidae > Eucriotettix > Eucriotettix oculatus. The sequence goes on along the minus strand of CM067381.1, from coordinate 71,585,567 downwards.
TCAATAGTAAACGCTCTACAAACTTTGTTTCAAGTGTGCGCTTGTTGCCATTTTCTATTCCCAAAATGGAACCGTTGCGAAATGTTAAACGTGGAAGTGGAAAACTTTTCAATTTTCATAATTTTTACTACAGAGCAAGTCCTTCCCAACAAAAGATTACTTTACCTCCAACAGATAGAATAATCACAACTGAAAATATCATCTTAGGATATGAGGAATAACTATGAAATAATTCAAGTACATTATCGCTGATGTTCCCGAAACTCAAAGATAATGTTGACAGTACAGGTAATCTGTGTCTTTTGATGGACGATGATCCTTGGACTTTGATGGATGGACTTTGAAGCTTCTCTCATTGTTCGTAATCGCCGGACTCTCAGATTTCTACTATCTTACTGACCAACTTGTCCTTCTTTCTGATCTCCTACCACATCGTTCTTACAACATTACTGCCCTCATTCCCTATTATTCCATATTACTAATTCTTTATATTTTCCTTCTTACTGGGTTTCTGACTAATATAATATTAATATATCACTTCTTATTTTTTCTCTCTAAGCCAACTTTCCACCCACCAGTTTTAGAATTCTCGATGATAATGACCAACGAGAATCTAATTTCCGCCCCCTTACGAATTCCAATCCGGGGCAACATATTTATGGCCATTGGAACGCGCGTATCTTTCCCATCCGTCATATAGACACCTGAAGTTCAGGATCACACGCCTATTTTTACTGCTTATTGTTAGAACACGACTGAAGGATAGACTCGACTCGAATAGTTTTTTATAGTGTCCACTCGGTAAGTGGGTTCGATTCCAAGTCCGGTAGAGGTTTTTCCATACTGAGCTTCTAATTCAGTTTAATAACCTTCAGGGCTGCGCTTCAGTGCAATATTTTTCAGTTCTTGAGTTACAATTTACTAATACATTGATTGTGAATGACATCGGAACTCTCAACAATCAGCATATTGAACCCTAATATTATGGACGAGTGATTAATTTCGAGCATTCGTATATTTTATTACTTCTATTGTAATTATGGGTATTATTTAAATGAATTTACTCGCTTTAGGATATAAAATATGATACACAATCATCTTAAATGGGTTCAGGACGCTTTTACAAATACATAAATGAGGAAATTAAAGGGGATGATTTTAAAATCTCAGGGGTCAAATATTTTTTGGGTAAACACGTGCAGCAAAGATTCCGTTCACTGGACGAACCTGTTTTGTTTTCATGTTCGTCTGAATGCAGTTTACTGTGCGACTGGAACTTCATTCTTCCTAATGCTGCCGGTAGATAATGGGATGAAATCGTACAGACGTGAATGAGGAAAACTCGATATTTTCCTCGTTCTTCCCTCTAGCCTTCCTCATTGTTAACATTTCCTCACTCCTCACCGTCTAGCACCACAGTGTTTCACTGTCTCAACGTCGTACCACGCTGCTCTCAATTTCCTCGTCTTTCGCCATATATCTCTGCCTCTCACCTTTTCGACGTCTTACACCATACTTCTCCGCAGCTTCCTCGACTTGTCAATATCTCACACTATACTCGTCTCTGCTCCCTCGACTTTTTTAATGTCTCACACTATACTGAATCGTTTCCGGGTCTCACCTTCGCAGCTTAACTCCGTTGTTCCCCCCCTCCAAGGGATGACGCTATCTCACGTGACGTGTCTCTGCCAATCCTCGTGAGTTCTCCGTTCGGCGTGGGAAATTTTTCATGACACAGGTAACCGTGTTCCTCGGAAATTCCAAAGGTGAACGCTCCCTCAGCCAAAAACAAGCCTACCGTTATAAACACGTAGGCCGGGAAACCTCCATTTTTCCTGGTCAGTGACATTTTCTTTCGGAAATTTGATCTAATTTAAAATTCCATAAATTGGAATTAAAATTTGGGGAGGTTCCTACTGCGCTACACTATCCCTTATCACCGCTTTTTCGTATGGGATGTTACAATTAAATAAAAACTGCATCAGGTGATTCATTACTGTTTACATCGACACTGAAAAAGATTGATTAGACAATTACGCTGTCGTTTTCTATGCCGTAAATCACGACAGAAAGCATCGCTAAACACCTAAAAATAGTGAAAGAAAATGGGTACTATCACTGTATCATTGTCCGAAAAAAGAGGTGATCATTATCAATAGCGGCTATGATTATGTTTTTAAACTACATTATTTTCGTAACCATAAAATACCGTTTTAATGTGTTTATAATTAGTTTTAAATTGATAAAGTCAATAAGTTTGCTTTGCACCGCTTCCTAATTACGACGATAGGAAAAGTATTGTAATTTTCCCGAGTGTATTTTCAGTACTGTTCCGGAATACGCATACAAACAGTTACGAATTGAAAATGAGACAAAATAGTTTTGAGTAGCTCAAATTGAAAAATACTCCTACAATGCGAGGTTTTGCTGTGTCGTATTTTATTTATTCATATATTAAGTATTTGAATATATATATTGGTCTTGTCTTCAGGTCACATTTGCAGCATTAAAGGAGTAATTATGAGGACAGGACGCAGGTCCGTAACGATTTTAGTCCCCTTTCATTAATTAATTAATTAATTTAAAAAAATGGTGTAGAAGGTAAAATGGTGTACACCTTTTTCGTCTCTCTCTCTCTCACTCTCCCTCACACACACACATTAAAGCGGTGAACCACATTCCTATCTGCTTACATGTTGAAATCATCGAATTTCTAACATTTTGGTAATATGCAACGTACGTTGGTGGTTTTGTGGTTAAGCCTGCCTAGGTGCAGCCGGCGACATGGTTTTGTGGGATTTCCATGATGACGCTCTGTTGCCACCTGTTTGAAAATTTTACGATATTTGCACTTAAACTCAACTGATTACAAGTGAAATAACTCTTTTGTCTGGCAATTAAGTTCCCGAAAAGATGAGCCCGACATTGTACGCTTACCATAGGAATAAAAACTATTTTGAGAAAGAATTGTGTAGCCCAAACATTTTATTTCGCTGGGCAATGTCTTAGACGAACTTTGAAGGGTTATTCACGTCCACAGACAAAAAAACACTCGGTCCAAATTGTAAAACATGAAAATAGCTGAACGTTTTCTGGAATAATAATTGTATAAACCACCCATATACTTAAGAAATATATTTCTATGGTATAAAAATTAGAAATTTTTAAGAAAATAAAAATTGGCTATTAAATATAACAGGATAAATATAATCGGTCATAATTATTGTTTCGTCCACTAAAAGCCCTCTTTATAAAATTTTTATATATTTGTATAATCTCTTCGAAGTAATTATACAATCAGAAAATTATTTAGTTTGTTGGCCATTTGAACAAATTTTAGACCCCAATCAATTTTTATTACCATTATTTGCATTTTCCTCTTTTAATTCTTTGCACCATCCATTATTTATACAAATTTTTTAAAAATAGTTAGGATAACTACTTTTTCAAAATTGAAAATATTCATTTATAAGAAATTCTTATATTGAATTTAATTTTAAAATCCACTTATTTTTCGTTTGATGGCATTAAATACCACCATATTAGTAGTTCCTGTATTAGAAATATCAATAAGAGATTTGAAAGTCTTAAAATATTTTACCTTAATTTTTAAACCACAAAGTATGTCTATGCTATTTTTTGTCTTATTCCTACAGTTCACATAAAAATTACACTAATTAATTATAATATTTAACTTTGTCTTTTCATTAGAAATTGAAAAAGATCGTTTTCTTGACTTTTTGATTATTATTATTTCTAACAATACGATGATTACAAATTCGTATAAAAAATTCCCTTATTCAGGAAGAATTCATAATTACATGTAAAACTACCCATTATCCCATACAAGAGCTATGGTTTTATTATCTAGGAGATACGGTAGACAAATTATCTCATCAGTGCTATCATAAATTTATTATAAACAAAATTCTAAATATTGATATTTTTAATTCTAATCCTTGGAATTTCATTGACAAATATTTAAAATTATTAAATATAAAATTAATAGTTCAACTGTTAAATTATTATAGTTCTCCCCTTTTATTATATTTTAGTATGAACTTGCTAATTTCTTTGAAAATTATGATAACTGGGTTTTCGTTAAATCGTGCAATAACTTAAACTTTGATATGTATTTTGATACGCCCCAGGTCAAAAACTTAAATGTTACAAAAATATTTCAGGTATGGATGGTTTACTTGAAGATAACTCTAGAAAATGTAAATGAATTTTTTTATTTCATTTAATGAAATTACTTGTTTTAGGATATAATATGATAATTTTATTTATATAAAAAGTAATCACTTTAAAAGGAGTCCTGCGCGCTATTACAAATAAATTAATTGAAGGGGATGATTTTAGATATCAGGGTTAATTATTCATTGAGCTAACCACGTGAAGCAGAGATTTCGTTCATTTGACGAACCTGTTTTACCTTCATTCCAGTCTTGATGCAGGTTACTAGGTGACCAAAACTTCCTTCTTCCTTCAGATTGAATTGATGATTTTCCCTTTGCCGGTGGAAAGTGGGACTAAACTCGTACTGCCGTTCATTGAGTAAAACTGAGTTTTTCCTCCTCCGTCCCGCCAGCCTTCCTTATTCTCAATTTCTTCTTAAAGAGCAATCATTAACACCTCACTTTCAACTCTTGTAGCACACTCCATATCCTTTCTCTAAGGTCTAACGCTGTCCCACGTGACGTTTGTTCCGATAATCCTCATGAGTCGGTTATGATGCTCTTGCTGAATTTTTATGTCCAAAAATTCGAATAAAATTGGGGAAGGATCCAACTGCGGTACAAAGAGAACTATAAAAAAGGATATCAATAATATATAAATTGTCAATTAACAGCAAGAACCAAAGAAATTATTTTGAGAAAAAATTAAAAAAGACCTCCATTGAAATGGAAATTTAAAATTGATAATAGAAACGTACATTTAAAACTGCCTATTAAAATTTAAACTTCAAGTTCTATGAGTTGATATTGTCTATGTTTTTGTTGGGAAAATAAATAAAAAATTATTTCAGCGGGAATGAATAATTACAATTTTGATACAAAAAATGCTACTTTATCCCGAAAAACATTTGCAAAATCTATTTTTCTTTATGAAATTCTAGCTCTATCACCTTAACGTAATAAATCTATAATGGAGAAAACCTTGGTCAAAGATGAGTTTTATTGTCAACAGGGGAATCCCCGCAGGCCTTAAAAATAATTAGTAATATTCCTCCAATTAATCTCACAGCAATGGACACAGCAGCAAGCTATTGGCTAAAAAATGGACAACATAGATACAGAAACAATATGCACCACTAATTGAATTTGAACAGATATAATTATAAAATAATTGATAGGTAATGAATGCAAACATTATATGGATGGCATCAAAGAAAATTTAAAATCTAAAGGCAGGAATACAAACACAGCGATTGAAAGGAAAACTATTACACATATAATCCCCACCAAAGGGATTGTTCACTTTCTCTCTGGGTATGATTCCTTCAATATCACATTTTATGAATGAATTAGAGCTCAGAGTCTGACTCCTGAAATTCAAAAATCACATACCACTGGACTGTCCCTTATGGGATGAAATCTTGAGGGATAGAAGAGGAAACAGTGTAAAATAAATATAAGTAAACAAAAAATTAACCTCCTTAAAATTAAATTAAATCTACGAGCAACTGAATTACAATATAAAAATTAATGGCTGCTTCTTAAGGCAGTAAATTTCCCCCAGTAGTCTATTTTTTAATGTTAATTAATTATACAGGCTGGGGTTACCCATAGAAATTAATTCAAAAGTAAAGAACAGAAGAAATAATGTAATTATAAAGTTTTAAATACATTGGTATTGATTAAAATTTGTACGAGTTCAGAGACGAATGACGCAGTCTCACAATTGACTTTCCAGAATAGATCTTGCTCTAAGGCGGTCATAAGCAGGACGTTCAAAAATTATTTGGAGAATTGAAAGAGGAGATAAACACTATTATCTGACAGGAGCACCATAACGTGTTATTTAACTACTATCTGACGGCATTAATTTGATATAATTATTATCATTCATATTCTGGTAACAATGTTTCGAACCGTTCTTATCGTAACGGTTAGTTTCAGTAATTTAGATTTAGTTCTTTTGATTACTTAATTTCTCTATCAGTATATTGAACCTTCGGCCTTAGTTGATTAATGACAATTTTGTACCTCTATACACCTACTCATGGCTCTACGTAATTAAAAATATTTTCATAGCTACACCGGAAACCTTATTCTTGTCAAAGACGCCGGATAATATCTGAAACAGAAGACAGAAAAAAAATACATTAGTCAGTGTTAAGTTTTTTGAAAATCAGTCGTCCTTCCAATACTTTTCTGCGGTATCATAATACAAATCAATTGTAAAAACTTCGATTAAAGAATTCATTAACTGAGTAAGACTATAGGATAAGTTAGCATTTAGTAACAAAAATTATATTGCTATATCCTGTTTTTACATTCGCAGGTAGACTGTTAAATAATTTAATCCCGGAATAATGAATACTGGACTAATAGATTTTAAGGTTACTGTCAGTTCTAAGACGCTAATTCCTAGTTTGATATTTTTGGCTATCAGCGTTTGTCAAAAACTGATTTTTGATTCGTTAAAATTTTCAGAAGATTTCTAAAATATATGCACTGGGTTAAATTACTTTCCAAAGGTTTATTAGAGAGGTTTACCCATTGCTCAATAATAAACTTGAAAAATTTCATTTTGCGAAAAAATTGTCCCAAACTATAATAACATAACTCATGAGAGAAAATAGGCGTGAAGTGTTTAGGTCTACTTGAGAATTTATATTTAGAAACAGGCTGATCATAATTTTCCAGCATGTACATCTCAGGAGAATTAGCTAGTCGTGTCACTTTTACTCCGGTTTTTGTTTAGGAAAGTTGGTAGTGTAAAAACAATTTTGAAAATATTGGTGTTAGTAAATATATTGCAGTCAGTTCAGGATATGTTGAACGTCAAGAAAGGCATCCTTTAAATGTAACCTATAATAAGAATAGTGTATGTTAAAATGATTTCGTCGCAGTCTGCATATCCCGTTCGTACGAAGATGATGATAGAAATGTTTGGCCAGGCTACTTGGACGGGTAGTACCTCCTCGAACGACAATCCTCCCCCTCCCATTCTCCTTTCCCTACGGCGCATGTATACACGCCATGTAGAATCTCACCAACTGTAATGCAGCTTGATAATTCCAATTCAGCCCGTCATCGAATTTTATCCCTAAGAACGGTGCGTTGTTGGTTACCTTATCTTTCTCTAACAAAGCATTTCACTTTGACTGATTTGGTCTTATGTAGCTTTTTGAGCTAACTTATTTGATTTCTCAGGCTTCGTTGACTTTGTTGTTGACTTTAGTCGAATCAAAGTCTCAAATTATGGCGTTAGTGTCATCAGCATACAAGACCGATTTCAGAGTGTTTATGAAAAGAAAACATGTCGTCGCAGTTGGCTTATTCTGTTTGCACGAAGACAGATAATGTTCTTAACAATGATAGTAGCGTTTTGCCAGGCTACTTGGACGGGCAGTACCTCCCCGAACGACAATCCTCCCCCTCCAATTCTCGTTTCCCCACTGAGCATGTTTACACGCCATGTAGAATCTCACGAACTCTAATGCAGCTTGATAATTCCCATTTAGCCCGTCATCGCATTTTATCCCTAAGAACGGTCCGTTGTTGGTTACTTTATCTTTCTCTAACAAAGCATTTCACTTTGATTAATTTGGTCTTATGTAGTTTTTTGAGCTAACTTATTTGATTTGATTTCTCAGGCTTCGTTGACTTTGTGGTTGACTTTAGTCGAATCAAAATCTCAAATTATGGCGTTAGTGTCATCAGCGTATAAGACCGAATTCATAGTGTTTATGAAAAGAAAACAATTCCTGCAGCATATAGTTATCGAGGCTGAGTATTGGTGCCAGGAAGGAACTGTGGACTGATGTCTCTCACCACTGCTGGGGCTGGGGTTTTAGGAAGAAGAATTCTCTCTATTCAACTTTCCCCCTTTTTGTGCTCCAGTCTCGCTCTCCCTCCCTCATCCTCCTCCGCTTGTCCTCTCTTTATCTGTGTAGCGAGAGCAAGGTTGTTGATCAGGAATCTTTGTGAAATGCAGGTGGAGGCTATCCCTTGGGCCGCATTTTATCTCTCAAGCTTGCGTTCCCCGGCCGTTTGCCCTGTCCAGGGAACTGCTCTCAAAGATTTAATATATAAAATATAAAAACCACCGTGTCCACTTTACGGGGCGTATAAACCACAGTTGTTTTCATCAAAAAAAAGAGGTAACTTGAAAGGAATAATACTGCAGTCGCAAATCATTCTATGAAAAATATTCACAAATTATCGAGATTAAGTGCGTTAATTTTCAACTTAATAAGAATTACGACCTGAAGGAAAAAAAGACTACGATGTATAATTACTTTTTTAAGTGTCTTGCACGTACAAGATTTAGATACTCAGGAACGTATTACATTTTGACATAAATCGTTGATTGATGAAAGATACATAATTGTTTAAATACTAAGTCAACTAACGTCTGATTTCACAATAATTACATGAAATAAACTAACCACCAGATGCAGACAAAGTTTAACATTACCTGAGTAAATCCCAAATATGGCGACAAAGCGACGATTCAACTAAATAAAAACTTTGTATCTGGTCGTTAATTTATTTAATTTAAAAATTGTTTAAAATTATTAAATAAATTATTTGGCGTATTAATGATTACAAAATCAGTTTAATAGCGAGTGATCGAGAAAACAATTAATTCCTTTTTTTATTTTTTGACATACATAAAAATAAATCACGACGTTTCATTCCTTAAAAAATTAACATATTTTTAATTAATGATAAAGGAGTAAGGTATAAAATTTAATTTAATATAAAAAATTTGGTACAGCTTAGATTCGCTCCTCTTCAAGTGCAAAAATAATTAATTATAATTTTCAAAATACAACGAAAATTAGATTTTAGAAACATGACATATATAACACTGTTATATGAAAATTCATGGCCTTTACTTACAATTTATTTCATGATATATAAACGAATAAATTATTTAATGTGTAACGCATTAACATTGATAATGGCTGTTTAACGAATGTTTAATGATCACAACGGAAATATTTATTACGTTAAACGATAAAATAGTAAATAATAAACACTAATAAATTATATATATGGCCGAAATATTGAATCTGATTTATAATATTTCACTCATCAATCCAGAATAATAATTACACTCATCTTTAACTGTATTATTTTGAAACATAAATTATGAATATTTAAATGAATATATTTAGACACGTCTGAATAATTCTTAGCGTTCAATTTTGTGTTCATTGAAACGCTCTGTTTGGCCCATGTAACAAGCTTTACAATCCACACAGTTATGATTGTACATAATATTATTTTTACCTGGAATTATAATTTTATCATTAATATTTTTAAAAAGTTTAAAAAATTACAAATTCCACGAATATCATGACTATCAAACTAGTCAATTTTATATTTTACTTTTTGGACAAATGTAGAACTAGAATAAAACAAATTATTATCAGACTATTTTACATATAAGTGGTTAATTTCGTATTTGGTTTCGATCAATCTCATTTTAATGTATTTGAACAAGTGCTTTTCAAGTGTTGTAAATAAAACAAAAGAATTTTCTTTAGAAAACTTTCTCCATTTCTCAACGAAGTATCCTTTCTTGTCTTTACCCTTGGCCCAGTGAGTTACCAACATTTCAACCTATCAGAAAAATATGTTTTTGTCAAACTCACCAAAATATTCCCTCACGGCCTGAATCACTTCGTCATTTGATGAAAATTTCTTTCCACTATTCCAAATTTTCATGTTCGGAATCAAGAAAAGGTCAGTTGGTGGTAGGTCTAGTGAATAGGGTGGTTGAGAAACGAAATTCGAATGTCAACTCAAACACTTTTGAACCAGAACTTTCTTGGACATTTCTCAATCAGCACAGTTATTGTGCCCTATTCAAATAAACCTCGAGAATCCCCCAAAAAAACCACTGTCTATCACCTATCCAGCTGAGAAATTGGTATTCGCCTTTATCGGTTCACTTTCACCAGGGTTTGTCCATTGTTTTGATTGGTTTTTGGTTTCTGTTGTGCAGTGATGGATCCAAATTTCATCGACGGGTAATAATCAGCGTTGAAATGTTTTCCAGGATCGGTCCAACTGTGATGATTCACTATCAGTATCACCTGTTAAAACCACTGCTGCTTCCAAATTGACCATTGTCAGATTAAAAACTGCAGATTTAATTTCCCACCAAAATTCTTCTCCATTTGTTGTTCTTCCACTGGGTGACCTCCATGAAAGTTCTGGTTTGACACCATCAGTGGTCAGTCTTTTAATATACATTCATAACCTCGCGTCAGCAAGAGACTCAAGACCCAACCATTACCAATCTTCCAGTCCTCAAATGATATTCCCACTCAAACTGTAGGCAGTAAACGTCTTTCCAAAAACCCTCCGGAAATAGAATATTATAATATTACAGTTTCCAAATTTAAATATATAATACATAATTTGTATCCTTAAATAAAATTAATATTTCAGAAGCGAAAGTAAACTGTGCAATAACTCAATGTCAAATAAAATTATATAATTAAGAAATTTACAAACTAAATACTCGTGAAAAAAAATGGTAAAAAATTTTTTAGAAGCTTATTCAGAATTTATTTACAGTAAAACGATTAAGAAATTTACAAACTAAATACTCGTGAAAACAAATCGTAAAAAATTTTTTTAGAAGCTTATTCAGAATTTATTTACAGTAAAACGTATTGATAAATACGATTAAGAAATTTACAAACTAAATACTCGTGAAAACAAATCGTAAATTTTTTTTAGAAGCTGATTCAGAATTTATTTACAGTAAAACGTATTGATAAATACGATTAAGAAATTTACAAACTAAATACTCGTGAAAACAAATGGTAAAAAAAATTTCAGAAGCTGATTCAGAATTTATTTACAAGATTTAGATTTATTGTTGTTTCCATTAATCCTCGATTGAGGAAATAGGATACGTCATACATTAAAAATGAACAAAATAAAGTAAATAATTAAAGACAAATAAACTTAAAATAAATTAGTAAAAGAAATAAAACTAATAAAACAATAAAACGTACTGATAAATACGATATAATCATTTGGTTTCATTTTTAAGGCTAATTGAATTTTTGTTATACCTAATATTTATTTATTCACAGGCTAGTGTTCATTATAATACACAAAAAAACTATATTGCATAAATTATCCCCAAAAAAATGCAAGGACGTATGTAGTTAGTTTTACAGTTTATTTAACGTTCTTTTTAAAGTATTATATCTTGAATTAAAAAAATGTTTCTGTCCTATACAATTAGCAGCTCTCGTGTTTCTACTCACAGGAGCTGTATAGTAAATGTAATTACATATATGATGGCTAACATTAAAGGTAGTCCACGTTTCACTTGTTATTCATGTAAAGAAACTCTCTTCATCAAGAAATTTTCACATCAATCCAGTTAATATTATGGTTAGTTTAGTAAACTTTATTTTTTGGCTATATTTCATTTAATACTTGCTTTAAAAAAAATCAAAAACAAACTTTCTGGCATCAAGTATTATAACTGAAATTCAGCTAAATTTGTCAGAAAATCATCATTTAATTATTAAATAGTTTTTTTTCTGTCAGTTAAACATATAAACGGTTTAATTAGCCTCTTTGTCAGTAATTTATGATTAAAACATGAAATGTTTACGACCTTTCGTCTCTTGATTTGACAAAATTTCAGGTAAATATTTAGCTGCACATGGAACCTCACTCCATGACTCCTTCGACCGAAATTAATTATTATTTAATTAACGTAATTACTATTACGGCGTTTCGTCCATCTTTGTGGACTTTATCATGATAAATTTTTAAATAGAAGAAAAAACACATCATGTGAATAATTTAGTGTCACGGACTTCGCCCGGCGAATGGTTGCGTCCAAATTGTGAATTATCTGACATTAATTATAATAATTGTAATACAGCGGAATATGTCGGCGAAAAATTTAATTACTATGTAGCTGCTATAATTACAATTAGGAAGTTTATCATTATATTAACGACGTTGTAATTATATTGAATAAATAATAATTAAATGGTTTTCTGGCAAATTTGTCTGTATTTAAATTATTATGATTTTTTTATATTTTAAACTAGTAATGCCTCGTTCACGCGGATGAAGCTCTTTTAGTTTTGCACTAAAAACGAAAGTACGGTATCATTTATTTATGATCGCTTCACGGCAAACAATATCTCGCAGTTGGTTGTAAACGGGTCTCGCGTTCACATCTTTTCAACAATAGATGGAGTGAGAAGGCTCACCCTCCTTTCCCACTCATGGTGCCAAAATTACGCTTATAATAACACAGTAAGTGGGATTAATGATAGGACTTTTAACTTGCAGTTGATTTTCACGCCGCCTTTCGCGCGGCAGTTCAATGGATTTATAAATACTTATAACTCATATCTTCTGAACTCTGCAAGGTATCTAAATGAAAAATACATGAAAATTTAAGGAAAAATTCCTGTTTCAATCCCTGAAATTTTCATTGAAATCATTTGAGCCGTTTCGAAACATAAAGAGATGAAGAGTATGGGCAACCCACATTCACTTTGGAGATTTTAACGCACAAATGGAAGAAACCTTCCCGTAAAACTAATAATGTATTTATATAATATTAATATCATTATCGAAATTAAATATTCACGAATATATAAGTTAAATTTTCATTGAAATCCCTTTCGGAGCCTATTCGAGATAAACATGCGGGAAGACAATCAGACAGACAGACAGACACTTCAATTTTATTTATTGGTATAGATTGATAAGAGGGATTTGTTTACAAGTTTTGTGAAGTTTCCTAATTTATTGTGAGGTTTTAATTTAGAGTAAAATTTATTTCTAGGTATAATACGAACTTTGGGTTTAAAATATTATTTTTCAAATTCTGTTGGTTATTTTTTATTTATCGGCCAATTTTAACTATTCAAAAGCGCCGATTTTCTCACCAATTCCAGTTACTACAGATGCAGATTTAACCAACTGAGGCTTTATGGAATGCTTTACTTTTCCTTGACTTCCTTAAAATGCTCACTGCGATTATTATTCCAGTATTTGTGGCTAAATTAGTACATTGCACATTGATTTTCTCATTTCGACCCCTTGTTGGACATGTGTGTTTCTATATTATCTTAAATTATTGTATCAAAGATTCTTCTTTATAAAAGTGTCCTAACTTTACTCAAAATGATGAGCATTCATTTAATAGTGTTTGTAATAGGAGGAACTATTTTTTTTAAATGGAAAATCTATTTCACAGAAGGAAAATTTTTAAATTTTTCTTAAGTTTGGTAATTTTAATAAATAAAACAAACATTTGAAGGTCGTTTGAAAATTAGAAGACCACTCCACACAACCTGATAACTTTAAAAAATGTAAATAAGGTTTGTAGGGTTATTATAGAGACTAAAGCATAATTAGATATGATACATCCACGTCGTTTGCGTAACGTGAATGATATAGCTTTAAGAAAATTCACTTCATATGAATCAAAATTGAGTTTTAATGCAGCATGTTTGTAGTACTGACGCAGTATTTATGTGTGAAACAGAAAACTGAAGAGAAATAAAAAAAATGCACATAAAAGTTTCACTACTTTATTTTGGTTTCTGGAACGGGCTGAAACTGATATTTTTTGTTTTAGTGTTTATCGCAACGAACATACAAACAAAAGACAGCGCAAGAATCGCGTGGAAAACAATCGGGCTTCTCGTCAACAAAGGAACGCAAAAATACCATCGAAAAAGAAAATATCGAACTGAAAGTAGCAGCCGCAACTTGTATAAAGGACTCTAAGCAATCCAGGCCAACTTCCTCGGGGCTGGTGTTCATTCAAATTTATTTGTACCTGAAATAAATTTAATATTTTACAAGTAGTCCAAATAAAATTTACTTAGTTAAGGTAGGCATGTTAATGGTTTTTATTATTTTAATTTATTTATACGTGAAATAAATTTAATATTTTACTTGTAGTCCAAATAAAATTTACTTAGTTAAGGTAGGCATGTTAATGGTTTTTATTATTTTAATTTATTTATACGTGAAATAAATTTAATATTTTACAAGTAGTCCTAATAAAATTAATGGTTTTTATCATTTTAATTTATTTATACGTGAAATAAATTTAATATTTTACAAGTAGTCCTAATAAAATTAATGGTTTTTATCATTTTAATTTATTTATACGTGAAATAAATTTAATATTTTACTTGTACTCCAAATGAAATTTACTTAGGTAAGGAAGGCATGTTAATGGTTTTTATCCTAATTTAAACAAAATGCCGCAGACCCTATCAAAAATTAAAAATATTTTTATTTGATCTGGGAAAAAGTACTTCGGCTGAAAATGTAAAACTCTCCAATTAGCCATTTATTAGGTTCGTTGGAGAATTCAGCATTTTTTTTCGGAGCTATTCTTTATATGAAAGAAAGAAAACTATGTGGTTTTTTAATATAAAAATTTTGTTGAGTGGCATACATGTTATTTTTAGATTCAATCAAGTTTTTAATACCTATACAGTCTATTTGAAGAAAATATTAAATTTTCACTTGATGCTGTTGCCTTAAAAATGTTAACAATATTAATTATAATTAATTAATTAATAACATTGTTTGTATTCTGTCCTAGATTAATTATTAAAATTATAATCATACAAATATTAAAATATTTAATGTTATAAATTTATTTAAATACTATAAAAATAATAAGTTGCAATTATTAGTAAGATCTTAATAAAGTATTCTCGGGTTTCCACCCTGGTCAAAAAGCGACCGAAACGTCGCGGGTGGAAACCCGAGAGAATACTTTATTCAACAAATACTCCGGGAAAACCTTCGTTCTTTGATTAGTAAGATCTCTTTCTCTAAGCACTTTTTGTAACAAGATAATAAAAATTTTGTAGTTTTAATTACGTAAAAAATATTATCTGTTAGACATTCATCGGTCCTGGAGTCTGCTGTCTCTTAATATCCTTATATGGTGATTTTCTTCCAAGTCACCATCGCCAAAATAGCCTCGTAACCTCAATAACACCCCTCTTAAACTTCAATTTCAAATGGTATTTTTTTAAGTCACCAGGCTACATACTTCCCCTTTTTTTTGTACTACACAAGTCTATTATGTATTGACATTAGATCAGAAAATTATACGATATTCAGCATGTACTTTAAAGCTTTTTGTGGGATTCGGCTCCATTTTGGTTCCAACAATACTAACCTAACACAACACCCAGCAGATGACAGTTAACATTTAGCGTCGCGGACGATGCTCGTTCCATGCACGTCTTAGAGCACGGAAAGGGAGTCTCTGTTGTTTGTTTAGGATATTTAACAACCCGTGCATTTAACAGTGTGCCTCATTACGTATATAAAGTCATTTAAGTAAATCCATTTCTTCAGACACTTCACTAGTCGATGTTCGTCAAAGGTTAGTTTTTTTATTTTAGGCTAACAACAGGAATTAGTTGTAGGGTATGTCATCAACTCTGATCCACAAAAACAGTTTCACCGTGACCTTTGTTTTTTTCGAATTAACAACCCTAAAGTCGATAACACAGCAGAATTATTTTGTTTTTAGCCTAATCCGGGTTTTTTAACATGCAATATGCATATGAATTAAGGAAACCTTCCACGTCACATAATATTCAGCCAGGAAATATTGTTTAGAAACATTCGTTTTATTTGCCCCATTCGCCATCTCACTCTCCGTCATTGGTATTTTAAAGGTCTCCTCTCTACGACATGAGACCCACATCCTTGAAGCCGTTTTCGCGGTTTTATTGGCGTCTGGTTATGCCCTCCGCCTATTACGTTTCCCACGAACCTCAAACTCGTTAAATCCGGGTTGCAGCATTCCAATCTCCCTCTCCCTCCTCCTCCTCTTCCGTCCGTGGCCGTTCTGCAAAATTTGCAACCGACTCTGCTCTCTAAATATTAAGCATTGCGTTCTTGCAAATACGTTTGATAAACATAGCGCAATGATATTGTGTTAAATGGGAATCGTCAAGGTTTTAATTATAATTTGCGAGGAGAAAGATACTAGAGAAGTGCAGTGAACAATTAGTAAACATTACAGCAACAAAAACGAGAAAATTACGCATTTCTCTCTTAATTATATCAACTTATTAAAAACACCATAAATGATGTTACCTGTATTTACGTGCTTCAGATTCACTTTGATTGACTTACCAATAATTATTAGTGTTGAATAATAATTTTTCCTCTTTACAATTTTTTTGATAACCATATTTTTAACCTATAAATTAAAAAAACGCGAAGCCGGTCTCCCTCGTAAATATATAAAGTAAACCGAGCAACCCACACCTTGTTCTATTGGTTCTGTTGACAAAAAAAATTACTTCATAAATATCATTAACATGATCGGTAATTCTGTATGCATTGTTCCTCAATTTAATATTTTAATATATCTTCTTGAATTGTGCTATTCTATATTTCAAAAGATCTCATATACGAGAACTTCCAAGCCTACCTGAACATTCTTTGTTAAGTTGAACTAATTTCACAAACTATGCAATTATAAAAGTACGAGGTCTTTCCCGGTGAATGGCATCATGTATAAATTCCTCTCGAGTTTCCAACCGGGTCAAAGATTTTAACAGTGACGTTTCGATGGCTTGCTCTGCCATCATCTTCAGACTGAAGTGTCAAATTCGGTGAGTGTAAGCATTTATATAGTCTTGGAGGCAATAAACATCAGGTCCAGTGAGAATTTACTGAATAGAGATTCTGGATTCCAATTGAGCCTGGCTTGGAACCCATTGTTTCACCGGAGGAACGCGGAGCTCAATCACGGGACCCCAGATGCAGCGCAGCCAAGGGAGACTAGAGCATGACTAAGCAAGTGGACCAATGGGAGACGCCTTCGCTCCCGCGTCCACATCTAGCCAATCACAGGCGGTTTGTGCTTGCACAGACTTGCCTCAGACTATATAAATGCTTACACTCACCGAATTTGACACTTCAGTCTGAAGATGATGGCAGAGCAAGCCATCGAAACGTCACTGTTAAAATCTTTGACCCGGTTGGAAACTCGAGAGGAATTTATATATGCAATTATAAATTGTCCTGGTATAATACTCTTTGGCAAATTATTTTACGCCAGTTTTTCAGAAGAAGGGGTGCAAAATTATTAAATCTGCAAATAAACATCTAGAAAGAATTTCAATTACTGTAGTTATTGTGAATCATGGACTAATTACAATTAAATCGAAAGGAAAGCGTGGGTAAATTATTTAATGATATTAGTAATTGAATACACCAGCTAGTAAAAATGTAATAAAATAAAAGGAAGCTTCATTAGACTTTGAATCATCTGTGCGAAACACTTTGGGATCATTTCTTTCGTTAGGCTAACTTCTTCGCTTTTATTCTGCGTTTACCTTCAATGTTTTGGTTTTGATTTCGTTACTTGATTTGGAGTGTCGTTTTTTTCGACTCTTGCATTTCTCAAAATAAAAATTACAGATGTGTGATACTTATTTTTGTCAGTATTTTGGTTACTTTTTGTGTAATTAGTATACGTTTACACAGCCGTTTTAAATATTAAAAATCAATATATTTTACATATAATAGAATTAATATTTAATGAGTTAATTTTAAAACGGCATTCATGATTTAAAATTTGCAAATTCTTAACATTGTGCAAGGCGTTTTAACTACTCTACAGCAAATTTCCCTATTTTGAAATATCTGAAGAGTAGATAGTAGAGCAACAATATTTCAACTAATATTTAAGGATGTATAACAATATAATATTTCGTGTAATTTTATATTTAAATATGACCTAGTTTTCCGATTCATTCCAAATCTGCATATTTATTATTCCCAGTTGTAAGTATATTTTTTATCTAAATATTCTGCCTGTTTGAAGAAATATAGAGTAGTTATGAATGAAATCCGTGCCAATAATAAGTGACGTGGGGTTTCTTGTTAATATGAAACGACACTAAATATTGAATATTTAATCGTCTCTGAGAGTAGTTTGTACGTGTTTTATATTATACCAGTGTTTGTTTACTTCATTCCGGTTAAGTTCAATACCTTTCCTGTAATTCCTTTGCTTCTAGGCGAAATTAAACCTGATATCAGACTTGCTCTCGTCTCCAGATTCATTAATCTTTATTACGGAATTGTGTGTGTGAGTGAAACTGTAACTGTAGCAACCCCCTTTACAAGTGGATATTAAATTTCATAACCTTGCCTGGCACAAATGTTTCCTGCGAACGAAATTCTTTGCAATGATTTTAAATTAAATTCACGTATGAAGTTTTGAAACTCTGGTGTTGGAAAATAATTACAAATTTTTCGCTCGATTCAGCTTTGAATGTTTCCAGCCTGATCTTCGTAACTATAACGCGGAAATACATATATTTTTTAAACAATACATGCAATTGCATCAGTATTTCAACATATAATATTCTGCAGTATAGTAATTTGTTGATAGTTAAGCTTTTATTTTAAAGAAATTTATTGCACATAGTGTGAAACAAATAAAAATATGTTTGAATTCTTTAATAATTGATTGGTTGGATAAATAGTAAAAGAAGGAGACTACATAAAATGATACAAAAATGTGAATATTAGGAGCAAAAGCGTAAAATATTTAACAAACCGTAAAGAGTTTTTGAAATGCGTGTACATGAAGGACACTTAAAAAAATTTTCTCCTTATGTTCATGAGATAAATAATTTGTGAAAAGACTTCTTCCACCTTAAGAGGTTTTAAGTAAAGAAATGAGTGCTTTTTAATTTTTTATTCTAAAATTTAATCAATTGGCTGTTTGTTATTTACTGCATTTTTTTTCAGTTTGTTAAACATAGTAATAAATATATTTTCCTAATGATTTCATTTTAGTGTCCTTTTAATTGTTTACTCAATGAGTTAATATACAATGTTTTAGAAATATATAGGATAACTGTTTTTCCTGAAACCTACAATTTCATTTGTATCTTTTTTCGTCGTCGTTCGTTTTGGTTTAATTTAATTTAATGATAGAAAAACTTTCACCCGACCTGGAATTTGAATTAATAACATGAAAATTCAGTAAAAAAAGTTATCTGTAGGTAATGTAATGTACAAAATTATCCTCGTCAATAATAAATTATCAAAATAATTAATTCAAGGTTGGGTGGGGAATTTTTTTTTTTCAGGAACTAAAGACATTACCTGGAACCGCTCAGTATCTTCCATTATGGAATTATTTTTTACTACCTCACGTCCAGTGTTTGATAGAAGGCAAAAAGTCCCGTAAGGTAAAATATGTAAAGTTAATTCCTAAAAAAAAAAAAATCCCCCGGACTGGGAATGTAAGAACTTGAAAACGGCGTGGCCTTTCCCCCTAAGCTGTGAATTAGTAATGCATTTCCACTTTGCCACTGTGAATGTACAGACGAAGGATGAAAAACCCAAGCCTCTGAAACACGGGGTACATTTTTAAAAAAATAATAATTAGGAAAATTACGTACTCAGAAAAATAGTAAATTATGACTCTTAAAAGACTTTCCCAGAAGGACGAGGGATTGAATAAAATAATTTTTATCTTCGCGATACAAAATATATTTCTGCGCCGTATTAAAGGGGATGTAACTGTCGCTTAAATTTGGAAGAATGGCGCATTGTACTCAACCGTATTTTCCACAATTAAATATAATTAATACAATTAATTTCTAATAATTTATTGATTCAATGGTTTGGTTTAAACATTAAGAGATAGAGAATTTCTATCAGTTTCCGATCAAGTACATGGACAAATTTTAAGAAAAATAGTTAATATTCAGTGAATATTAACTAAGTATAGATTTCATTTGAAATATACACAAGGCAGAATATGCAGAAGAGTATGTAAATAAAATACAGTGGGACTTTAATAATTAGAAGGTTGTCAAACCGATTGTAGTTCTCAGTGACAAGTTAAAAATTTTCTTTATTATTTTGTCATCATATAAGAAATAAGAACTTTTGGCCTGATTGGCCATCCTAAATAATTTAAACTTCTCTGTGAAATACGGACGCACACGTCCTTAGTTGATAATATAAAATTTATTTGAATAAAAAAATGTTCTTGGGTTTCCATCCACCCGAGTAAAACATCGAAAGTAAAACGTCGAAACGTCGCTGATCGACCCGAGAACATTTTCTTCAACAAATGCACTGGGAAAAATTCTTTGATGTAATATATATTTATTTTTTGTCACACCTGATTATTGGTTGGGAGAAACCTCCAAATTATTTCTACAGTAGAAATTGAATTTTACTGTCAAAATTCCAAAAAAAAACTATCGCCTTCAATAGCTCAGAGTTTGACCTCACTATTCTAGTAACTCAAAGGTTTCAATTAATAATAATTAAAATGTATGAATGAAAATAATTTATAAGAGTCAGGTAATTTTCAAGCCTTTTCTCCAACGAAACTGTTTTACCTTTGCGATTCTGAAAATATGAACGGTACGTTCAACAGTTTCAGTTATTTAATTCCACGACGTAAGACTACGAAAGTGAAAAAATTGTAGTCTGATCTTTATTTTAGCCTTTATAGTTATCCTTAAGGATATAATCTTGAAATATATTAACAGTATGTCCCAATGGATCACTTCAAAAAAAAATTTATGGACAGAGATTAGGAAAATAAATTCAGTGAAATGTGACTTTTCAAGTGTGAAAAGACTACGTTATAAATTTATTGGAACGGAATGACTACGATACAAGGGCATGTTGACGTGGAAAAATTATAAAACTGAATGAAATTGGGCTTAAAGTCAATATTTTGAACAGGACATACCTTAAGTAATGAGAAATAATTATGTTGGCGATAACCCAAGACTGAAGCAAGCCTGTAGAATAAGAACAGAGGTTCATCGATCTGAGTCCCGCTGGAGTAACTTGGGCCCCGGATGATTTGCCTAGAATTCCGCGGCGATATTCCGTGATCCTCGCCAATTCCCCGCACGTCGGGCTCATTTCGCGTGGATTTGCACCACACCCACGGTTCGTGTCACCAGGAACCTCCCAGTGACGACACACAGTCCCGGCCCACGAACAAAACAAGTGTATTAACAGAACAAACTCCCAGAAAAGCCTACTAAATCACTAGGTTTAACGTTTCATATTCCTTTACCCTCTATCGCATAGTAATACTCAACTACATTTATTATGAAAATGTAACAAAACTCAACAGAAACACTTCAATGGATATTAGGGACCTGAAAAAGAATGAATAATAATTGTTGTGTTATACAGTCCTTAGACTGACCTAACTTATCTTGCGCAAGCACGTATTATCCTAGCTTATTGAGTGAATTAAGAAACTGTAACAGTGTAAAAAAATCTGAGTATACTCATACAGATTTATTCCTAGATAAGCCAATAGGATGACTGTATAACAGATATGTATTGCAGAATAATAGGCAACGTAATTATAATTTTAATCATATAAACAACGTAAAAAAAGGTTGAAACTGTAACAGTGTAAAAAAGATTTATTCATAGATAAGTCAATAGGATGACTGTATAACAGATACGTATTGCAGAATAATAGGCAACGTAATTATAATTTTAATCATATAAACAACGTAAAAAGGTTGAAACTGTAACAGTGTAAAAATGATTTATTCATAGATAAGTTAATAGGATGACTGTATAACAGATAAGTATTGCAGAATAATAGGCAACGTAATTATAATTTTAATCATATAAACAACGTAAAAAGGTTGAAACTGTAACAGTGTAAAAAAGATTTATTCATAGATAAGTCAATAGGATGACTGTATAACAGATACGTATTGCAGAATAATAGGCAACGTAATTACAATTTTAATCATATAAACAACGTAAAAAGGTTGAAACTGTAACAGTGTAAAAAATGAGTATCATACATTATCATAGATGACTGTAACAGATGTTTTCAGAATATAGGCAAGTAATTACAATTTATCATATAAACAACGTAAAGGTTGAACTGTAACATGTAAAAAAGATTATCATAGATATCTAGGACGTACATAGTTGCAGAATAATAGGCAACGTAATTATAATTTTAATCATATAAACAACGTAAAAAGGTTGAAACTGTAACAGTGTAAAAAATCGGAGTATACTCATACAGATTTATTCATAGATGACTGTATAACAGATATGTTTTGCAGAATAATAGGCAACGTAATTATAATTTTAATCATATAAACAACGTAAAAAGGTTGAAACTGTAACAGTGTAAAAAATCGGAGTATACTCATACAGGTTTATTCCTAGATAAGCCAATAGGATGACTGTATAACAGATATGTTTTGCAGAATAATAGGCAACGTAATTATAATTTTAATCATATAAACAACGTAAAAAAAGGTTGAAACTGTAACAGTGTAAAAAAGATTTATTTAATAGATAAGTCAATAGGATGACTGTATAACAGATACGTATTGCAGAATAATAGGCAACGTAATTATAATTTTAATCATATAAACAAACAACGTAAAAAGGTTATACATTTGAAGGTATTGATGTTATATAACGCTAGTTGACTGGAGTAGCTATATTCTTTTTACGAGAAGGTAACTGACCAAATATTGATAAGCTAAACTTTGAGAATTTAATTAACTGATAAAATTCACATGTTAACCTTTGTCCTAACAGAAGGTACAGTTCGTGATATTCTACGTGGCCTGTTTACATGAGCAGTGTGGAAAGAAGAAGAGTAAGGGGAGGATTGTCGTTTGTGGAGGTACTACCCATCCAAGTGGCTACTCTCATTGTTAACAACATTGTCTGGTTATGGAGACTGGGACGAAATCATTTTAACACAGGCTGTACTTATTTTGTATTTCATTTTACGGATGCGTTTCCTGACGCACAACATATCCTGAACTGACAGAAATATATTTCCTAACGCCAATATTTTCAGAATTGCTTTTACTCAACAAACTTGTCTCAACAAACAGTGGACTAAAAGTGAGATAAAAAATGGACGGAGTTGTCCACTGCTCATCTTCTTAGATCACATCTAGCCAATTCTCATCAACTGAGGATGATTATGTTTAATAAGATTGGAAAAATGGTTATTTGCTCTATTGTGACAATATTTCATGATACTCATAAAATGCTTTTGTAGATCTTTGAGAAATAAAATTTCACAAATATAAGGCTGATTATGGTGTTATCAATTTGAAATCAGTTCTCTTAAAAAGTTATTATCAAAAAGTTATATAAAAACTATTGCACTCAATTTCATTTTTCGTCTATATATACATAACATTATGCTTATTTATTATTAGTTCCCAGCTTCAAAGTAGCTGAACCAGTATTCAATAAGGCATTGCATGGAATTCCATGGTTATACTGGTCCACATTCCTTGTTTCCGTCAAGTGCCATACCAAACCTCTTCAGCCCTAACTCACACCATGCTATTATTCCATGCTCCCAAAATCACACAGATACCATACAGTGAGATGAATCAGGGAGGATATTATTATTTTATAATTAAATATTAATAAAGAATGAAATTCCATTTATTCTACATTTAAAAGTTATCTATATATCACGCCTTACCGCCGTTCTTATTATATATATTACAATTTTCTCACTTAATAGTTATAAACCGGTAATTTTTATGATAAACACTATACATATTTACAAAAATTATACAAATTAAATTCCTTACAACTAAATCCAAGAACTATAAACGAATGGTCATTTTAAATGGGTCTTCTCATAGAGCAGAATAACTAACACAATAATCCTACTTGTAACTGACAGTACCATGAAATCGGCAAAAGTCAATAAACATAGATATTTACCGTATCGTTGCAGCATGCCTGGACCTTCCCGGGTTGGGTCACGCTTTACAGCCGTTCTTATTGTCCGTGGTCAGGACAATTTCCAATGTTTAACTGCCCAATCATAACCTCCAACCATCATCCCCTTAATATTCAAAGCATAAACACCTCCACGTCCTTAATGTTCAACACCTCATCTCCCTAAACGTCCAGAATACGTTTTTCTGGGTTTTTAGTCATTTCTTCCCAGTACATTATTTCGTATTCCATCGGTGGTGGGGTTCAATATTGCCCAATCAAAATTATTGTCTCTTCTCACTAGAAGGTGTCGTTTGCCCCCCTCACCGATGATTTTGGGGTAAAAGCACCATCCACTGTCACCAAATTTCACGGAAGTGGGAAAAAGCCCATACAGCGCCGTTGTATCTTACTTTTATTAGCCTTGTCTGTAATCCTCACGTAGCTTGCCATTAAGATTGGTGATTTATTTTTATTGCAATTAAATTGTATCACTAATAGTTAACACTTTCTGGTATTTATGAATATCAGTATGGAATTAAATTCAGAAATATAATTATTTTTACTTTTACCGTATTTCATAAATATTTTTTCTGCCGTTGACCCTAATTTGAAGTCTTTTTAGAGGTGGCAGTTGTGAAACTTATAATTTATTATAAGTAATCTTTCACAGATTATAAATCGAGTGCGAAACGATTTTTCTTTGAGTAATTAGTTTTTCAGAATGACGTCAAAATATGTTCACATTAATAGGTTTCCATTCTGAGGTATTCTACTTCTCATAGTCGCTGCCTAAACGTGCTCCTATTAATGTATTTAAGTATTATAAAAACAAAACTATCCGAAGTAAGTCACTGCCTTTGGTGTAGTGACTAGCGCCACAGCACAGAGGTTTCAGGTTGGAATCCTGCAATAGACTTGGATGATTGTGACGTCATGGTCACGGAGCCTGGGATTAAGACTGCTGATCCGCGCATCCCTCCAAATTCGGAACGTGACTTGCAAGATGACAGTCCGTAGTCGACCAGATTGGACAAGGCCTTACTATTGTTCTTATCCTCAATCGAGGATTAATGGAAACAACAATAAATCTAAATCTATAATATCATCTTGGTGTTATATTTGATTTGTTGGATCGATTTACCTTATAAATCCAAATGGGACATCTGAAAAAATTCGTTGTTAGTACAGTTTACGCGTAGCATCGTATCCCTTCTTGAAGAATGTGCAAATATTGAGGCTGTTTCCTCGAGGGTCTTCCTCTGGACCTCGAGATTTGTGGGTGTGACCGTGACAATGAGAGCGCTGTCTTATTTACGACGGCCCCTGAGGAAATAACGCGCCAGATATTGCCGACAGAAAGAGAGCGAGCGATGTACCAAAGTTAATTTACTGTCTGGCGAATGATGCATCTACAGTTCATTCCCCCTCCTCCCCCTCCCCCCTCCCCCTGGATATGTGAAACCTTTTACATTTTGACATTGCAATTTGCATTCAATTGCGAAATTGTCAACTACTTTAGAATTGTACCACTTTTAAGTCCATACAAAGCATCATTCGTTCCGTTTTTTTAATTTCTTCGCCAAAATTCGCAACTCAAACGAGAAATCATATCAACTCCACGTAATATTAATTAGATACTGTAGGAACGACGGTTCCAATATTGGTGGATAATATGCTGACATTTTGAATAGATTAAAATTTTTGATGCCTCGAAGTTAATTCTTACAGTATAAGGTGTTATTTTATATACGTACATCAGTACTAAAATTGTAAAGCTTAAGTCATGGCTGAGGGGTGCAGAAATGTGGGCTCGGTTTTGAGACTCACTAAACGAGACCGCTGTTTAATATTTTACTTTATTTACCTTCAGTTTCAAGTATTTTTTAATTATGGAATACTCCAACTATGTCTAAAACTGTATTGGACTTCCAAGCGGGAGCAGTCTTTCCTAGTGTGTAACACTTCGTGTTAAAATAATTGTCTACAACCTCTATCACGATTCTTCGGAAACGTTAGAATATATTAAACAACCAACTTCGACTACGTCTTTTCAATATAGTAAGGAAAAAAAATGGAGTTAACTTATGCCTAATATAAGTAAGAATATTAATAAATCATTGATAAAAATTTTAGTATGGAGTGTGGCGTTATATGGGTGCGAAACGTGGACTGTAGGAGTTGCAGAAAGGAAAAGAATAGAAACTTTTGAAACGTGGTGCTATAGGAGAAAGCTGAAAATCAGATGGGTGAATGGTTGGATGGAGGAAG
The DNA here is from genome assembly GCA_034510155.1 of Eucriotettix oculatus. Taxonomy (NCBI): domain Eukaryota; kingdom Metazoa; phylum Arthropoda; class Insecta; order Orthoptera; family Tetrigidae; genus Eucriotettix; species Eucriotettix oculatus. Next base: position 71,559,315 of record CM067381.1, on the reverse strand, counting down.
GAACCATGAAGTTCTAAGCGGAATAGGGGTGAACAAGTTAGAGAACTTTGACCAAGAGAAGGGATAGATTAATAGGCTACGGTTTGAGAAATGATATTATTGGGAAATTAGCATGAAAGGGAAGTGTATGGGGGGAAGAATAGAAGAGGGAGGCCGAGGACGAAATACGCTATGTAGATTATCTGAATAGATCTGCATGGAAGTTTGCATCAGACGAGTCTTAGGATGAATAACACTACAACAACATATGCCTAGTTGAAATGAGTAGAAAAATTTATTTGAGGTTGAAAAATATGTTTTCATATTTTATGATTGAAACGTTTTATTTAAAATTTCATCTTTCGCCTGTATTCTCAAGTATAGCACTTTTATAATAATAATAATAATAATCATATTCCGTAGATCCTGTAAAGAAGCTAAGCTTCAAGGATGTGGAATGGGTCAGGGCTGTGTACATTTATTACATTATTTTATTGTATAAAAGATAAATATACTTATAACAAATTTTTGTATTATAAACTAATTAATTAATTACTCTTCTCCGATTCTTCTATAAATTCCTTTATTGAATAGAAGGAGGAGTGGCTAAGCAAAAATGAGCGTAATTCAGTGTTAAATTTACCTTGATTATCATTGGACAACTGTTTAATTCTGTGCTGACTGCAGTCACGTGTTGAAGATGGATAATGCACACCTTCCTTCCTTCCTTTCTGTGCAATTGACAATGTTTTACATTTTTTTATACAGATTATTTTTGTTCCTTGTATTGAAGGGATGAATATCAGTATTATTCAAAAAAAATAAGTGCCTCCTATTTGTGATTACAAATAACATCAATGAATAAATGTATTGGCACGTTAAAGTGAAAATGCCTAACTTTTTGAACAGAGTTCTGCAAGAAGTTGGTGTGAGGAAACCTGACTGCCTCACATATTGCTCTAATAACACGTTTTTGACTAATAAAAATCTTATCTATGCCTGCTACTGAGTTGCCCCAAAATATAATACCATATGATAAAACAGAATGAAAATATGCAAAGTATACTAATTTTCTTGTTTTTAAATCACTGAAGGTGGAAGGACATTGCTCTTACAGCAGCATCACATGTAGCTGACGTTTAAATATTTCAGACCTTTGCTATGCTATGTAAGTGGAGTCTTAAAACGCTACATGGAAATATATTCTAAGTAACATAGAACGTTTTCATCGATTTCATGTAGGAAATATTATTCGGAAAAAAAGATCACCCGCCTTTAGTACTTACCGAATAACAATGGATTACATTATCAAGAAAAAACTATTAAATGTTCACATTTAAGTTTGTAAGCCACGATTTATTTAAAGTAAAGTATCACAGCTTGTTTCATAATGGAAAACCGCATTATTCACCAAATGTGATGATTATAAATTTAGGTGAGCAATAAAGACGCTGTTCGGTTTAGGATTCAAGCAGAAATTGGGCTGTAAAAGAATTATGCCCCCGGGATAAGTTATGGAGTCATATTCTCGGGTCTTTATCGTTAATATGGCGTAACTGCACATTAAAAGACCACACGACTGAATATATCACGCAGATTTTCCAGTAGCGAGCTTTGATAACTATATCGTACACCTGCGAGGAGAACAAGAGCCGAATAGGGGGGGATCCATTCAGAGGTTACGAGTAAAGCTTTACGTTTCTGCTCTAGACGCGGCGGCCATTAACGTACCAAAGAAAAACTCCTTCACCACTAAACTTTAATTAAACTTTTTTAAAACTTCTGTTCGAGATGATTTAGTGCTTTCGTTAAAATGTGCCGTACTCCACTTGGACAGCAAGGAAGTCATTTAATGAATAAAATTGACACTCGTCTATTAAATACAGTTACAGAAATGTTTCATTTTCCACTTTTACTGGCCCAAGTCACGCTGACGGTGACAACTATTTAATGCATAACGTTCGCAGTGTCAGACCTTGTACGTAAAAGGATGATATTTTTCTATACAATCATGAAAGAGAGTGAAAATGTCCTTCGGGTCAAATTGTTTGCATTTTAAGGAAGCTATTGGAAAAATAAATAAATGAATATATATTTAACAAAAAATATAAACATAAATAATATCAAAAATATAAATATAAATAAAAATAAATAAATGAATATATATTTAACAAAAAATATAAATATAAATAAATAAATGAATATATATTTAACAAAAAATATAAACATAAATAATATCAAAAATATAAATATAAATAAAAATAAATAAATGAATATATATTTAACAAATATATAAATATAAATAAAAAATATATAAATAAAAATAAATAAATGAATATATATTTAACAAAAAATATAAATATAAATAAATAAATGAATATATATTTAACAAAAATATAACATAAATAATATCAAAATATAAATATAAATAAAAATAAATAATGAATATTATTTAACAAAAATAAATATAAATATAAAAATATATAATAAAATAAATAAATGAATATATATTAACAAAATTAAACATAATATATCAAAAATATAAATTAAATAAAATAATAAATGAATATATTTAACAAAAATATAAACATAAATATTCAATATAAATTATAAAAATAACTAATGAATATATATATTTAACAAAATATATAAATAATATAAAAATGTAAATAAAAATAAATATATGAATATATATTTAACAAAAAATATTCTCAAAAATAGGTTAGTAAATATATTTGTTATTCATATCTCACATAATAAAAACGTAAACCAGTCTACCTTCTGTGGTGTAGTGGTCAGAGTCGCTGCTTCGCTTCCCAGAGGTCCTGATTTAGAATCCTGTCATGTGTGTCTAAACCTATTACATTTAACAAGAAAACTATTTCCCCTTTCTTAGCCACTAATAACTACAGTACTTAATGAGAATCTAAAGATGGTAAAAAAATCATGTCATTCATCAAGAAAAAAATTTTTTGATTTACACAAACAAAAAGACTACTTCCAGGGATTTTTTTGAAGAATTAATTCGTAACTTCATATTTACTTCCGTAGATATAATTAAAAGAATACATAATTAATTATGCATCTAGATGGACCAAAAAGAGAGAGGTTGAAGTGAAAGTTGGTGTCACCTTGTGGTTCAGTGAGGAGAACATAAAATGCTCAAGGAACTCAGTCTCCGTCGTCAGAAAAGTTCTGAATGGCTGACAAAACACTATTGTTCTGTGTGTGTGTGTAGTAAATAATTTGACAATTTACAGGTTTCTGATTTATTCTAAACACGACTACTTGCCCCATCGATATTTGCTAAGTGAAATGTGACTAGTCCTGATTTTTGAACACTTTTTTGGAAGCCATTTTTCGTCACTCGTGACAATGTGAAGAACCGATTCTCAAAGTTATAATAAAAAAAACGTAACACGTTTTTTTACAATTAAAATTATGAATGCATTACATATAAATGAAAACAGTAAATATTTCAGACATTTATCGTTAAAAAAAATTGATAAATGAAATATCTAGCAAGTTACTAGTAAAATTCCACTTCAATGATTAATATTTACTTAAAATAATGACGAAAAGTTACCAAATTTATCCCTACGTAAAGAAGCATACTTTCTTAATGACAAAATATATTAAAACTTTCAAGTTGGTGTAGCAGCGATTCCCAAATGAGGCCCACGGTAAAAAAACGGGTTAAATACAATATTCACGCTGCATGGAGGCTTTGTAACCACTACTATTAATTTCCTTAAGGCAAATCTCGTAACGCGAAGTTTTTTTTCGTGTTGGTAATTTTATTATTTTAGTTTTTTGGTACACAGCTTCAATTTAGAGTAAACCGGTATTTCTAATTGAGTAATGTTCAAGGAAAATATCCGCAAAAATGAGAAGAATACTAATTAATCATTTCATGATCATAATATTTCATCCAGTACTCGAACGTGCTAATATTGTTGTTTTTTGTGAGAATAACTCCACTGATTTAGATTTTTTGACGGTCGAAACGTTTTCCTAACCGTTAAATGGTTTTATTTCTCATTAGTTTGGCTGAGCATCATTAGTCTCAAAATGAAAAGACAATAATATTTTTCTTGACTTTTACTTAAACATAGCCTTGCTTTGAATGAATAATATGTTATTAAATAATATATAGACCTATGATATTATATAATTTATAGAGCTATGATATATTTTTTTTTGAAATATTAAAATATTTGTGGCCAAGAAGAAACCGACGCTTCAAGGTCAGTGTCGACCACAACGACCCCTCTGTTTGCACACACACTCCACTTTCCCTTGAACTGCGTCCGGACTTGTTAGTTACCAAAAGTAAAAGAGAAATCATACACGGGAGCGGCTCAAAGTTGGGGGGCGGAAAAAGAGCGGACGACGAAATCTGTTCTTTTACTGAAGTACGTACGAGATTATTTCTATGTCACATCATGTCTGTCGTTCATTAATACCAGTCAGTAAAGAAACGAGTTACCATTTTTTTAAAATAAAATGACGACTAATAAGTAAGCATACATATTTATTACTATTTTATCAAATACGACGTTTCGTCTCCCATTTTTAAATTCCTCAAACATAATATTACAAGAAATTAAATATTGGTTCTATGTTACAACTTTTTAATATATGTATATATTAACATGGTTCAAAACTTAAAATTGTAGCAATTCATTTAATTTACTTCTTGACTCCCTCAGCCGAAAAAAAAAATTATTTACATGTGAAAGATATTCATTGTAAATTTAAAATCAGAAAACTATGTTGTTACAATCGAATTTTCTTAAAATAGTTACATACAGTCGTTAATTATTCTTATATATTTTATTTGATATTTTACAGTCCATATTGGTTATTAATTTTCCATAATAATTTATGGTATATTAATAATTAATATGGACTGAAAAACATCAAATTTAATATTTAAGAATAATTAACGTCTGTATGAAACTTAAAATATCATACGAATGAACGACAGTGCAATAAAATTTGGAACAAAAATGATCAGACTTTTCTAAAAAAGCATGTAGTTCTTGTAAATATTTAACATAGACGGAGATTGTAGAAAAAAGAAAGAATAATCCAAATATCTGACTAACACAGAATATTTAGTAAACCATCATTGATTGTATTTATTTAAGAAGTGTCTCTTCTGTATTATAGTTGTTTATATAGTCTTTGGTGTTCAATTCTTAGGGGATTTCTATGTTTTGTACTATCATTATTTGTATTATTTGATTTTCCTATAAGCTGTGTGTCTATTTTCCCTTTCACCATGAAATCTTGTACCACTTTGCATTTTTCTAGGAGCCAAGCCAATTTTGGCGGCTTCACACTTCCTATCTTGTAAATATTTAACATAGACTTAAATAATATGAACAAAGATTGTAGAAAAGAAATAATAATCCAAATATCTGACTAACACAGAATATTTAGTAAACCATCATTGATTGTATTTATTTAAGAAGTGTCTCTTCTTTATTATAGTTATATATGTATATAAACATGTCATGTAGATGAACAAGAATCCTGTTTTATTCAGAAATAATAACTATGACATTAAAATAAATGTTTCAATAACTAGTAAAACATAGATGAAAAATATTATAATTCTATTTCACCGTAGCACATAATTGAGATATTTGATTATATTTTTATAATGGAATAAAAAATAATTATATTTTGACCACTAGTCGAAAATAATTATATTATCGTAATATCGGTATTTATGAGGGTTTACAAACAGGGAACTCTATCATAATCCTTGAAATACCCAGCAATTTTTTTTTAGCATTCCATGGTAATAGAAAAAAAAATTTTAAACAGGCATCTGCATAGAGTGGAATCATCAAGTGGGTGTCACATTAATCACAAATATTACATTATTCTCTTTTAATGACTCTCGTGCCGGGGAAAACCGCAAACCCCATATGAATCCATTTACTCATCATAACCTCGCATATTTGTGGTAAATATTACGTTCCCCCCAAAACTGTAGTACGCTATCGATTAACGAGTTGCGTTAATCAGGAGAACGGCTTGGTGCATTACACATATCTCCTCACTGGATTAAACAGGCTGGAATTCCAAAATGTGCAACATTTTGTTGTTCAGCGGCTAATTTCCATTTTAAAACTTCATTACAACATAATGTATTTGCTAAATCCAGTTTTACGCCGGGAAAACTCCCGATCGAAACATTGCAAGCTTTACGTTTAATGGCGCAGATTTGCACGTTTCTCTCTCTCTCTCTCTCTTTCCTCTCAAATAATCACGGACTTTTTTTAAAAAAAAACAACAACAACAAGTAATGGATTCAATATAAACCAACTCTGCGAAAGGGAGAGGTTTTTTTTTCCTGAGCAAGTGGTGATTTAACTGTTGTTTATATAAACATTTTATGTCCTTCGGGGAATTGCACTAATTAGGGGAAGGAGTAGAGAAGAAAGAAGCAAAAACATTGCGAGAGTGAGTTTTGTTGTAAAGTGTAAAAAAAAACAACAACATGATTTATGGAGGTAACAAACTTACTAAGAAGCGCTTCCGAAGTTTCAGCTCAGAATGAATAAACACATTACTAAAGAAAATGCAATGAAAAATATTTTAACCACAGTTTCTGTGTATCTTACAAAAACTGTAGTGAATTACATGCTCATATCAATTATATCCTCAAAATACTGGTTGCGTACCTATTACAAGTTAACTTTCCCTATTTTTATCTGTAGATTAACCAGCACGTAGTAAGCAAGAAATTTATAATAGTTCCTCACTCTAATATAACTGCAACAGTGTTTGATACACGTTTGTTTAAAATCACTAATATAAGCAATGGCGTAAACTTGTAACGAGCTATATTTAGATTTATTGTTGTTTCCATTAGTCCTCGATCAATAGGATACGTCATACATTAAAAATGAACAAAAATAAAGTGCATAAATAAAGACAAATAATCTTAAAATACATTAATAAAAAATATATATATATTTCTAGGTGTCAACGCGTTCTAGTTTATGACGTCATGTAACATCCACGCGCTTAATATAGGGTCATACGCCATATTTAAAAAGAAACATAACTTAGATATCAAATAACATTAATAAAATTCATGTTATAAATAATAGAGTTCGTTTATATTATAATAATCTGATTATTATTATGTAATGCAGGATGAAAATAAAGAAAATCATTAAATAAATTGAAATAAAATGATGGGAATTAGATGAACGTAAACAGGAGGTGCTTCAGAGTTTCATAGAAGAGTAGATAAAAGGAGAAAGAAACAGTATAGAAGAGAAATGAAGACAGAAATGACTAGAGCAGCCGACGAAAAAATAGGAAGAATAGTTCATAACAATAGGAAAACTTGTATAACACAAGAAATAATAAAAATGACTGATGGAAGGCGTAAATATAAAACGCGAGGGGTAGAAATGGTTAAAAAAAAGCACAGACACGCTTGAAGAATGAGAAAGATAGGAAGTGTGAAGCCGCCAAAGAGGCTTGGCTTCTAGAAAAATGCAAAGTGGTACAAGATTTCATGGTGAAAGGGAAAATAGACACACAGCTTATAGGAAAATCAAATAATACAAATAATGATAGTACAAAACATAGAAATCCCCTAAGAATTGAACACCAAAGACTATATAAACAACTATAATACAGAAGAGACACTTCTTAAATAAATACAATCAATGATGGTTTACTAAATATTCTGTGTTAGTCAGATATTTGGATTATTCTTTCTTTTTTCTACAATCTCTGTTCATATTATTTACGTCTATGTTAAATATTTACAAGAACTACATGCTTTTGTAGAAAAGTCTGATCATTTTTGTTCAAAATTTTATTGTACTGTCGTTCATTCGTATGATATTTTAAGTTTCATACAGACGTTAATTATTCTTAAATATTAAATTTGATGTTTTTCAGTCCATATAAATTATTAATATTCCATAAATTATTATTATGGAAAATTAATAACCAATATGGACTGTAAAATATCAAATAAATATATGAGAATAATTAACGACTGTATGAAATTTTATAAAAATTTTAACGCGTAGGTGTAGACTGCAACAATGTTTGATACACGTTTGTTTAAAATCACTAATAAAAGCAATGGCATAAACTTGTAACGAGTTATATTTAGATTTATTGTTGTTTCCATTAGTCCTCGAATAGGATACGTCATACATTAAAAATGAACAAAAATAAAGTACATAATTAAAGACAAATAATCTTAAAATACATTAATAAAAAAAATATATATATATATTTCTAGGTGTCAACGCGTTTAAGTTTATGACGTCATGTAACATTCACGCGCTTAATATAGGGTCATACGCCATATTTAAAAAGAAACATGGCGTCAATGTCTATACTCTGTAGAGTACCAACACGTCTAAGGATTATGGGAAACAATACGAAGAGTTGTGGTTTTTTTTATGTGTAAGTTTGTAAAACACTAAAACGTGGAAGGATTCACGTGCTTAATATAGGGTCATAGGCCATATTTAAAAAGAAACATGGCGGCAATGTCTTCTATACTCTGTAGAGTACAACCACGTCTAATAGTCGAATTTTTTTTATGTGTAAGTTTGCAAAACACTAAAACGTGGAAGTGATGATGAACAATACGAAAGGTTTCCTTATAAGCACAAGGTTTTTCCACGTTTCAAGTAACTGCATAGTAATATCAACAAAAAAAAATTCATATTAAATATCAAAGGAATCCGTGGATAAGGTTTTTCATGGTTGTAATTTCATATATTTGTTTCCAGTTGTATAGATTTGAATTTTTTTGATAAACTTGGTTGTGTCTGTATTTTGACTTTAGTGGGTTTTTTCACTTGAGAAGTCTGGGAATAGTTTCAAGTCAGAATTTCAAATTTACACACACTTTTTACTGCTTTAGTTTAGTGAGAAACCAATCTATCGAACAATTGTTTTAAAAAAGTTATGGTTTTGAGGTTATTTTTTGTAAAAATTCGAGACTTAATTTTCTGGTAATAATTCTTTGTGTTATTTATTTTTTTATTTATATTTTATTTTGTTTTAGTAATCTCGCACTTCTAGTGCGGTTTGTTGGTAGCTACAGTCTTGCAATTTCGCTTGTTCTGTCGGTAGTAGCAGCACACACACGTTGTTAGGTTGGACACAGTGTCGGGAGGTGAGAGGCGGGAGGCGGGAGACGACGGGACTCGAGCCCGGGTCCCTGAAGTACAGGAAACAACTCGCACGAGGCACAGGGACGACTTTGTCGATAGGGACCCACATCGATCTCGGCTCCGACCAGGGTTGCCAAACTGCCTCCTCCTCGCACGCTCTAATGATTCCACCCCCTCACCCTCTCCTCTCCTCTCCTGAGCACTCAGACGAAAAAGAGGAAACCAAGATCCGCAACTCTCCCGGCAAGTGGACGAGTTTGACGTATTTGCTCTTTGGTGGGGGAGTGGGAGCAACCGGAGACGGCGACAGACTCTCACTTCCGGTAACAGCCTCGCAACCCCATCAACAGTGCAAATAACACAAAACGCAGCCTCGAGAAGTCAGCTCCGCGTACACATAACACGACATGCGAATTTGCACAGATTAACAATATATACGCACTGACCGTACTCACCACAAAAAAAATTAACACATTGGAGGGGATTATAAGCAGATCCAGAAACATAAATCTGCAACGTTTGTGTGGTTCACCCCTTATAAGCTTTATACATTGCCTCGCATGTTTCCTTCTAAATTCTCGTGAGGATTCATGACGAATCACCTCCTGACACCCCCAAACATTTTTTCAGCCCTTTTCTGAAATAGTATGAGAAACACTAGTGACGAGTGATCAACGACAAAAAAAAACGAGACAGAAACAATTTTCCTTTACACACGTTTTGTTTGGTCTATATAAATGGCTCCGCAGTTACGACTCTTCCCCATAGTAAGGCACATACAAATAAAAAGGATATGGCGTTGTTCACTAATTTATCCATATTCTTCCTAACATTTTTTAAATTCTATTGACTGCATTCCTGTGTTAAATCAATAATAGCTTACAGATGGACAGAAAAAAAACACATTATACGGGGATGCTTCTCTACCTTTCAGCTCGAGACACTTTGCCCGCGTTTCTCCATCTTCAAAACGAAAGTCTTTGGTAAAGGCCCAAAAATACGCTTAATCAGAATCGTTTTATCCGTAATTTGACAGTAAAAGATGGCATTTACTTTAAAAACATGGATAAAAACGTACAAATTTAGCAATAATCTTTTCGGGTGAGGGAGTCAAGGAGTAAATAGGCTGTATTGCTAAATTTGGAAGTTTTTAACCATGTTTTTTATATTTAAATTAAAAAATGGAATATACATATATACAATTTTTTGGAATATTATGTTTGTAGTAAGCCCGAAGAATCCGCGAAATGGAGATGAAACGTCGCTTTTGTGAATAAACAGTGATATATTTAATGCTGACTTTTTGGCAGTCTTTTTACTTATTGTAAATTTCACCGTCATAAAAGTTTGTTTATTTTAATACTATATGATTAACATAACATTATAAGGAAATGCCACTTTTTTGAAATTCTGTAAGTAAATGCCATCTTCTGCAGTCAATTAAATTAATTTAAAAGGACTGGTTCATATCAATCAATTAATTAGTCTTGTAAAAACAACCCGATTTATTTTTCAGTCCAATTCACATGTCCATTTTCAGTAACTTTCGGACTATATTGTCATAGTTTAATGTAGTTACAGGTGAAAAACGGGGCTTCCTGTTGGTTACTTTTCTTCTGTAGTCAATTAAATTAATTTAAAAGGACTGGTTTTTCACCTGTAACTACATTAAACTACAGTGTTGAAAATGACAATATAGTCCGAAAGCTCCTGAAGATGACATGTGAATTGGACTGAAAAATAAATCGGGTTGTTTTTACAAGACTAATTAATTGATTGATATGAACCAGTCCTTTTAAATTAATTTAATTGACTGCAGAAGATGGCATTTACTTTTAGAATTACAAAAAAAAAGTGACATTTCCTTATAATGTTATGTTAATAATATAGTATTAAAATAAACAAACTTTTATGACGGTGAAATTTACAATAAGTAAAAAGACTGCCAAAAAGTAAGCTTTAAATTGTTTATTCACAAAAGCGACGTTTCATCTCCATTTTGCGGATTCTTCGGGCTTACTACAAACATAATATTCCAAAAAAATGTATATATATTCAATTTTTTAATTTAAATATAAAAAACATGGTTAAAAACTTACAAATTTATCAATACAGCCTATTTACTCCTCGACTCCCTCACCCGAAAAGATTATTGCTAAATTTGTACGTTTTTATCCATGATTTTTCACATTTAAATTAAAAAATTGTAACATTGGACTTCTATTTAATTTATTGGAATATTATGTTTGTAGTAAGCCTGAATCAGTCAGAAAATAGAGATGAAACGTCGCGTTTGTGAATAAATAGTGATGTATTTAATGCTTTCATTTTGGCCGTCTTTTTATTTATTGCGAATATAGTATTAAAATATGCAAAATATAATTAGGGGGGATGTGGGTTGTCGTAATTATGTAGAAATAAAAAGGCTTGCGGAAAGTAGGTTATCATGGAGAGTTACATCAGGACTGATTACTACAACAAGAAATATAATTATATTATAATCATTATCTTAAAGGAAATGACGTTGACTGTAAGCGGCCCCACGCGTCGTCGTTTGACTGTAATCTGAACGAGGAAAGATCAGAATTGAAACTGTAATGACCAAAGAACTTGAAATAATACAGTTTACAACTCATTAAGATTATCTCAATGTCATGTTTAACATTCACAGTATTGAGTTGATCTTCAATATGAAAACATTTTGATTTTTTTATGTTTCAAAACCAATCGGAAGGTCGGTGAAGAGAAGAATTCCAAGCAACTTCGGTCGGTGGTGCCCCTGTCGGGGGTTTCTCTAAAGTAACTAACAGGAACCACGTTCAAAATGAAAACTTTGAGGGAATTTATGTCTCTTGATGTATCGTTTGTTACGTTATGCTGCGCCATGGTTTGCAATATAAATATTAAATCATTTAAAAAAATTAAATCATGTTTTTGAAACAAATAAAATCTTTCGGAAGGCGATTTATTTAATACGGGAAGATTAAAAAGACACGCCCATCGAATTACTGTATGTGTGAGTGTGTCTGTATGACAATTATTTAATAATCTCTATTCGCAAGCTAGCATCAGGTAGGCCGATTAACGACAAGAATTTGGGGGGGTGGGGGGCAATTGATTGAAATGTGTATTGTCACGTGATTAGTGTTGCGGAGTTCACAGCTTAGTAAACATGTTGTTATGGACCAATTTCTCGTGGAATATCCGGATGTGACTGCGACTAACAATTCGACTATTCCATATTAATCGACCGTTTCCGTGACACCAGATCAGTTACAGACAAAAGGGTGAGACTTGTTGATCATCGTGTACGATGATGATTTTAAGGAACATTCAATCTACTATCTGCAATTTTTTTTACATATTTTCACTTTATTTTTTAGGCGAAAGGCACCTTCTTTATACTATCTGAATTTAAAGTATATTACTTTATCTAAACATGTCTGTTACGAATTTCATTCCATTCCGGACTCCATACCCAGGTATTCTATATTTATTAAGCGGTATTTTACTAATTAAACATTTCCTGTGAAAACATGTGGATGTCTCCGGTGTCCCAGCTGGTGCAAAACTCTTATAGGCCAGCTTTTCTCCCAACTTCAACAACTTTCCTCCAACTCATAACTCCTTTGCACCAATTTTAAGTTCATCGAACTTCATCAAGCTTCTAATAGCAACTTCCCGCAGCAACTTCCAACCTCCATTGGTAACTAACTGCTTCCAATATCATCTTCACTACTTCACTTAATGTATGGATACTTGTTCTGCAGACCGAGGCACTCCTCAAAACCCTATCTGATTAAAATTTTTTAACGAAATGAAGTTCGGTCTCCACTTCCTCAACTTTGATATAGGTGAAGTTGCAGCATCTAGAAACCTAAAATTCTATTTCTTTCATTCTTGAATTCATCGACAGGAAACATCAATTGTCAAGTCACGCAGAAGTATTTGTCCTCTGTATAGTCTATGCGTTTTTTTTAAAAAAAAATAGAAATTATTGTCGTGACAACAGTGGACGTTCTTCGCGACTAAAAAAATATTAACAAAAAGAAACTTGTATTTATTTGACTTCCAGTCCTCACTAAGGGAAAACTTCCTCACACTCCACACACGCCTCTTATGGTGGTAAGCATGTCTAACGACAACAGTGTTTAATTTAGACTTTCAAGGAAGCAGAGAATAAAACATTTTGGTAAAATATTGCCTCACGTTTAAGATTGAACGTGTAATTCTGTTTGTACCCTTCCAAATCCCTCTTATGGGCCGTATTGCAAGTTCACCAGCGTATTGAGAGTCAAACTCAGCGACTCACGTTACACCGAATTCATATTTTTCTCGTTTTTTTTCATTTTACTCCACTCCACCCGACCCCTATAAATTTTCTCCACCCATGCTGAAAGGGGTTGATTTTATACAATAATAGTATCGGGAGGGAAAATCAGTCAAAGTAAATTACCCCGGAAAATATTTTTCAACGTGATTTTCGGTTGTTTTTTAATATTTAAAAATTTCCGCCACGACACCCTCAGAGGTGATAGCCGTCACTTACCTAAACAATGCTGATTTACACTTTTAAAGAATACGTATACAAAATTTGGTCCAGATTGCTTCACGCGATTAGATTTGCTTGCGGATCAACAATTAATTGATTTCATTTATAATGATAAGATAATTTAGAGGAAAAGAATGTAAAATGTCGACCGGACCGAGGACTCGAACACAGAGCACTCTACGACTGAGCTAGTCCAAGTCGACGTCCCGAGGATCGATGCAACATCCCCTCTACCACTGTAAATTTAATTTTCACTTCAATAACATAATTGATCCATCTATTTGATCTGTTTCGTGCCACGTAGCTTGTAAATAAAATGACGATTTTGTTTTTATTTTCGAATAAATATACAGATTAATATAATTAATTAAGTTAAACTTTTAACTAAAGCCCTACAGTTAAAGGTTTAATTTATAATTAAGATTAAAAACAATATAGTATAAAATTGATTAATCTAATTAATTAAGTTAAGCTTTTAACCAAAGCCCTACAGTTAAAGGTTTAATTTATAATTAAGATTTAAAACAATATAGTATAAAATTGATTAATCTAATTAATTAAGTTAAGCTTTTAACTAAAGCCCTACAGTTAAAGGTTTAATTTATAATTAAGATTAAAAACAATATAGTATAAAATTGATTAATCTAATTAATTAAGTTAAGCTTTTAACTAAAGCCCTACAGTTAAAGGTTTAATTTATAATTAAGATTTAAAACAATATAGTATAAAATTGATTAATCTAATTAATTAAGTTAAGCTTTTAACTAAAGCCCTACAGTTAAAGGTTTAATTTATAATTAAGATTTAAAACAATATAGTATAAAATTGATTAATCTAATTAATTAAGTTAAGCTTTTAACTAAAGCCCTACAGTTAAAGGTTTAATTTATAATTAAGATTTAAAACAATATAGTATAAAATTGATTAATCTAATTAATTAAGTTAAGCTTTTAACTAAAGCCCTACAGTTAAAGGTTTAATTTATAATTAAGATTAAAAACAATATAGTATAAAATTGATTAATCTAATTAATTAAGTTAAGCTTTTAACTAAAGCCCTACAGTTAAAGGTTTAATTTATAATTAAGATTTAAAACAATATAGTATAAAATTGATTAATCTAATTAATTAAGTTAAGCTTTTAACTAAAGCCCTACAGTTAAAGGTTTAATTTATAATTAAGATTTAAAACAATATAGTATAAAATTGATTAATCTAATTAATTAAGTTACTTTAACTAACCTACATTAAAGGTTTAATTTATAATAAGATAAAACAATATAGTATAAAATTGAATAATCTAATTAATTAAGCTTTTAACTAAAGCCCTACAGTTAAAGGTTTAATTTATAATTAAGATTAAAAACAATATAGTATAAAATTGATTAATCTAATTAATTAAGTTAAGCTTTTAACTAAAGCCCTACAGTTAAAGGTTTAATTTATAATTAAGATTTAAAACAATATAGTATAAAATTGATTAATCTAATTAATTAAGTTAAACTTTTAACTAAAGCCCTACAGTTAAAGGTTTAATTTCTAATTAAGATTTAAAACAATATAGTATAAAATTGATTAATCTAATTAATTAAGTTAAGCTTTTAACTAAAGCCCTACAGTTAAAGGTTTAATTTATAATTAAGATTAAAAACAATATAGTATAAAATTGATTAATCTAATTAATTAAGTTAAACTTTTAACTAAAAAAAATATACAGAAACGTCGATCGCCCTTCATCAGTCGTGGTTCCATATAAAAACGACGAGCTGAGTCGCTTACAGTCAATTTTATTTTTGAGATTTATGAATCCATTTACCGAGGACAACAAAATAGCTTGTTTCATTTATTATTAAGACATAAAAGAAATTATTAAAATGAAATGTTTCAAAAATTTTCCAGGAAGAATGTCGCATTTGTGAATCGTAGAGGACCTTTCGTTTTTCCCCCCGTGCTTTCACGCTTTCGTAATCACTGGAGGCGAAGGGGTCCACTTCTTTCAAAGAGCAATTTGCGGCGTATTGGCTTCCAAAATCCTCAAAGGGCAATTTTGTTTTGTATTTGACAAGACACGGACGGCATCTCATTGCCTGAATTGCGTCGTCTCCCCCTTCTTTCACTGGAAGCATCACGCGTCATGTTGATAATTTGTTTTTTTCCGATGTAACTTCGGGATTTAGAAAGGAATTTCAGGTCTGTTCGGTCTGACGATTGACGAACTCTTAAAGAATTTATCTTGAATTTATTCCCTTAAATTTCTATTGTTTTACATTTAATAACGAAAATAACTTGCAATACAATTGCTGTAATCTTTTCCATTTAGAAAAATAATGAAAATAATAATCTATCAAACAAATTTCTTTGAAAATCTGTGAGCTTGGTGAGTAGTTAGCAATAACTTTGCTTAATAACAATAATATTAAAAAATGAAGAAACTCAAGAAAAGAATTAGAACAAAAATATGGGGAAAAGGAAAACTGAAAAAAGAAACAGTAGGTGCTTCAGAGTTCCAAATAAAATATGAAGAGTATATTAATGGAGACAGGAGAAAGAAACTATTTAGAAGAAAAATGGGCACTCTTGAAGAAAGAAATGACTAGAACAACCGACGAAAAATAGGAAGAATAGCTCGGACCAATAGGAAAGCCTGAATAACACAAGTAATAATAAAAATTATTGATGAAAGGCGTAAATATAAAAACGCAAATGATGAAAATGGTAAACTATAGTACAGACACTTGTATGTGATAGATAGGAAGTGCAAAGCAGCCAAAGAGGCTTGCTTGGCTCCAAGAGAAATGCAAAGCGATTGGATTATTAATGGTGAAAGGGCAAATAGACGGAGCTTATAGGAAAATTAAAGAAATATTCGGAGAGAAGAAAAATATTAGCAAGAATATCAGGAGGGTGGAAGGGAAGCGTATTCTGGATAAAGAAGAAAAGTCAGAATGAGTAAAGGAATATATAGAAGAGCTGCATCATGGTGGAAATATAGATCAGTCAGTCATAAGATAAGAAGAGATGATGGATGAGAGTAATAAACCAGGATGTTTTTTTTATCAGAATAGGGGAAGAGACAAGAATTTGGATGAACAAGAGAAGGGATAGATTAATAGGCCACGTTTTCAGCAATGAGGGTCTTATTAAATTAACATAGAGTGATGTGTGTGTGGAGTAAGAACAGAAGAGGGATGCCAAGGATGGAATACTCTAAGCAGTTAGGGAGGATGTGGGATGTGGTAGCTATGCAGTATAGTTTATAACCCACATTTATATCCCAATAAAACGTGAATTTCGACATCTGATGCCATATTCATCAGCAGATCAATCACAGTTCTTGCAACAAACATATTTTAGTTACGTTAATTATTTCAATTGATCATTAATATATTTACCTACATTATTCTTATTTAAAGGCATTTGCATTACTCTTTTATTTTATTTGAACTGGCGTATTTAATTATATTATCTTATTTAAAGTCATTGCATTACTTTTTATTTTATTTGAACTGGCGTATTTAATTATATTATCTTATTTAAAGTCATTGCATTACTTTTTATTTTATTTGAACTGGCGTATTTAATTATACTTGTACTAACAATCCCCAAAGCAAAAAATAAAATTTTTCAAACTATAATATGAACCTTTTAGTTTTATTTTTCCATTATCTATCATTTTTATTAATGCCTATTATTCTTCTTAATTTATTATGTTATTAATAACAAACATAGTGGAGTTGCTGGACGTGTTGGTGGTACCTAATTATTTTATTTGAGATTTTATAGAACCTAAAGTGTGTGTATTAAAGCAAATCTGTTGGTCTAAATTTAAAAACATTATAGGAAAAAGTAGTCACCGAGGGTTGACATATTGCAGAAGTATTTAAATATGGTACAAAATCAGTTCAAAAAATTAAGTGCTGTTATAAAATTTTATATCCGAGTTGAAGTTTTTTTTATAGACATTAGTACTCAAGTTAAGAATAGACAATTTAGGTTAAATGAGTATGAAAAATTATTTGAAATTCGGTTCAAAAATTCATGAAAGGATGGTTTGGGAAATAGTATCGAGATCCTCGGCTTGTGATGAATTCCGGTAAAGTGCGAAATGGAGAAATTCTAGTCCATAAGATAATTACATGTTTGTAAAGCGCAAGTTGTAGGCGAGGGCAGTTCCTCCCGATAGGAGTGTTTTCTCTTTGTGGTGATATTGATCTGAGGACAGGGGCCAGCGTCCGTGACTCACGCCCCGCCCCCGCCCCCCGCTATCCACCGCCATTGTGACGGGGACGAGGACGAGGACGAGGACGAAACAGGCGCAGTCAAAAAGGAAGTCCCCAGTCAATCAGGATGTGGAAACAGGCGGAAGACAAGTCAACCGGGAAGGAAATTAAGAAGTGGAAGGGATAACTAATGATAATTGCATAGAAGAAGCAGTCCGTTACGTTGGCGTTGTATTTTTCGGCCATAAAAGTATATCACAAATTATAGTAGAAAGTATTTAATGTTAAGTTGTGCATTCTGGTTGACTGTCAGGTAATATCGGGTTCGTACGAAATTACAACATAGTTTTCTGACTTGAAAAAAGCAAAAAAGGCAATAAGTATAAGTATAAAATCATATTCCATAGATCCTCCTATAGAGAAGCACAAGCTTCAAGGATGTGGAACGAGTCAGAGATTTTACATAGTTAGGTTGCTTTATTAATATTAAAATATACTGCAACTATTCATTAATTTTTAACTTATAATAAAATTTTCTTAAGTTCTATACAGAAGACATACAATTTGTACCTTATATATAAAATTGATAAATATTTTTTACATCCTATACTAAAAAATTAGTGTTTTAATAATGTTCTTTCATAATTATAAATATCTACCCTGTGATACATTCAGCTCCATAAATTCTTCAACAGAGTAGAAGGAGTGGCCTTAGTAAGAACTTAGTTAGTTCATATTTGAACTTGTTTTTGGATTTATTTTTAATTGTTTAATGGAGGTGGGAAGTTTATTAAATATGCTAATAGCATTGTAATGTACACCCTTTTGTATTACGGTTAGAGACTTCCCTTCCTTCCTTCCTTGTGTAAATTGTTTTTACTTCTGGTATCAGCATATAACTTTATCACTATTTATTCAAAAAAAGAGACGTTTCGTCTCCATTTTGAGACTTCCTCAGGCACAAAATTTTGAATAAACATGATGAGACTTTTCTACAAAAGCATGTAGTTCTTGTAAATATTTAACATAGACGTAAATAATATGAACAGAGATTGTAGAAAAGAAAGAATAATCCAAATATCTGACTAACACAGAATATTTAGTAAACCATCATTCATTGTATTTATTTAAGAAGTGTCTCTTCTGTATTATAGTTGTTTATATAGTCTTTGATGTTCAATTCTTGGGGGGATTTCTATGTTTTGTACTATCATTATTTGTATTATTTGATAAGCTGTGTCTATTTTCTTCCCTTTCACCATGAAATCTTGTACCACTTTGCATTTTTCTAGCAGCCAAGCCTCTTTGGCGGCTTCGCACTTCCTAGGCATAAAATTTGGCAATAGATCATATTTAATCCTCGACTCCCGCTCAGCAGAAAAGATTATTGAATTTACGTGCGACGGTTACGGCCGTAAATCATGAATCAATATTTATTAGTACTAAATTATTTCGCCTTCATTGATTATATATAACTTAATTGCAGGCATCACAATCCTAGAGTTAATAAACCACGTGATAGATGCTCACACGCTTACTTTTAACTGCAGTAATTCTGCCAATTATTCCTTCTTGGGCGGGACTGTAATGCTTTTCAAGTAGAAGCAGTTCTGACTTTCGAGCGAGGAGAAACAGGAGAAATAAACAAACGTTGCCACAAGTGACACGTCGATAATGAGCGACAACAAACCCTCGCTGCGTGGACAATGGCAAGTGATAACGATGCATGAGGAAGGGCTCCGAGGTGAAATTGACTCCCCGGGCTTTGTGGATGTTCCTTAGGGTATTACAATATTTCGTGTGATTATCGATGTAATTAATTTGAAAGAAATTGAGGTTATATATATCGCCGGAAGAGCCAGAGAGAGTTTCGTTTTGGGGTTTACCTGGATAACGGGAGGTTTAACCAGATCTTAAATAAAATATATTCATTAATTCAATAAATTTGGGTTACATTTTGGAATCTACCATTTTTTTCTTGATATCATACTGCGACGAATCAGCTTCAGTAGTTTCAATGAAACCACACACACACACACGTAAGTGACTCCAAATAAAATTGTTGACTATGTTTCATACAACTAATTCATTTCAACTTATACCAAAAAATTTATGCAATCTTGAATCATAGATAATAATTTTTTAATTAAGCCGTCAGTAATAAATAAGTTTACTGACAAGGTCACGAGAACAAAACGGGACTCCTGAAAATAATATAATAATAAGTTATCAAAACCATTGATTCTAAATTATCTGATGACCGGAAACAGGTTTTAATTTAGGAAATAACTTAAAAGAAAGCTTTGTCACTGATTTTTAATACGGAATGCAGAAAATATTCAAAAGAAAAACTAATTTAACTGATTAATAATATATAACAAAAATACACTTTGATAAAACAAAAATAATAGAAACGGAGATCACTACTGTAATTTTGGAGATATGCTGCAATCAAAGGAAACCGTTTAAAAGCTAAAGGGAATAAAAAAAATTATTAAACAGTTGTATGGGAATATTTTAGCTCAGAATTGGAACGAAATTCAATATGCAGTCTGTAACGAGTGAACTATGAGACTAGGTATAAACTGACGTAATAATTTAACTGGCGCCCGTACGAGAGCGGAACCTCCTTAATATGTCGGAAATCTGATCCGATATTCCAATTATTCTCCTTCAACATCATTTTCACAGCGATAGTCTCTTTATAGAACAAGAGAGTTCCGTTAATGGGCCAATTTAAGTGTGATAAAGTTCCGTAATCAGGTTTAAGTACATTTGTTTAATCATAGTTGCCGTTTCTTTGATCCGAACTGAACCAAATTACACTTTTTTTTATGTACAAAAATAAGCGCACGTTTCATAGTAATTTTCATCACGTAAATCAGCTTAAACAATCTCACTAGCAGTTCCTCAAAATATCGGGAGGAGGAGGAAGAGGACAACAGGATTAAATTATGATTGGAGACTTTAGAAATACCGCCAGATCATCAGAGAAAGACAGTTTTATGGATGCTGAAGCAGAATAGTGGCGATGGAGGAAAGAAGGAAGGCTACAGATCCCGAAAATTCACTTACGGGGTGGAACCAAGCGTATTTGTCCAATATATCCCCAGGCGTTCCAAACTACCGGTGCTTTATTCTGTTTGCCATCTCAAGAAAGTACCACATGTCCTCTTGGTGTGACAAGGAAACATATAAACATTCTAACGTTATTTAAAATCATACGAAATATGAAAGACAGTATTCTAATCCATTTTAATTAACTTGAATTTTGTAGCTAAAGAATAATTATTTAAGTAGAGTCAAAGAAAATGAAAATTATAATTATCAAAATTGTGGGAAAACCAAAAATATAAAGTATATTTAAGTAGATACCAAAACATTCAATCAGTCGAAACGTTTTGTATTCAACCCAATTTGCAAGCGTAACATCCTCCGCGTTGCTTTGATGAGTGTATGCAGGAAATCGGAAAGGTTTTTTGCCTAATTAGAAGAGGTGATATCGAAAGGTTTAACCCTCTTGAGTTAACGAGTGTATAGATTGATTATAGAGCCACTCAATCAACAACGTTAATGGCGGAGAATTTATTCTCATGTACAGTTGACTGAGAGCGAAGTTAAATGGAAGTATGAAGAAAGCAGAATGTTGTTGAGTGCAGATCGTTCATTCTTTCATGAAAGAGGATTGTTGACATGGATCGAGACGTAATCTGTGGAAGACACCGTCCACAGGTTCTCCTACGCAAGCGTCTTCGTGACTATAACATGCCAGAAATTTCCTTTCCTTATTATTACTACGTTTCGTCCGAAATTTTTGGTAAAATAATACTTAAATTGTTTCAAATTTTGGGAACTCTATATAATAACTAAAACAATAGTATTTGCATCCAGTCGGATGACCACCACGGGCCAGGCTGTAAATTTGATTGAAGCAGGGGGTCATGTGATCTGGCATCCATCCACCCTCATGAGGGGGGTATGAGAATAGTTCGCCGCAGACGAAACGAGGTAAAGGAAAAGACAATCGAGAAAGGACTTTTTTTAACAATTATGGTGCATGGCAGGAGAAAAGTAAGAGTGTGGGATGGAACTTTAAATAAGGAAGGTGGAGAGGAAACGAGGTAGAGAAAGGAGTCTGACGTGAATCCTTGAGGGTTAACAGTCTACTTGAGGGTGATCCTAAAACAGGTAACTCCCCTTTCATAGCATAGGAAGGGAATTGAAAAGGGGGGATGTGGAAGGTAGAGCAAGGTAGCCAAGGGTTGACTAGGGCCCCCGGGCTACGGTTTAAGGATCCTACCCACGCGGTGTTTCACCTAAAGAGATGCAGGGAAAACCATAGAAAACCTGCATCAGGTAGGTCGGGTATATAATGTGTTGAATAATCTGAAAAATTAAATTAATATGATCCAATACTAAAAATTAAATTCAAATATTGGCCAAATTCAGCGTTATTGCTTAATACTTTTGTATATAATTTCAATCCCATTCATCGTCTAAGAGGAGCATTTTTTGGATGGTTGTGTAGGGGGCGTCATATGAAAATAAAGACAAAACAGGTACGTTTGCTATCGAAATCGGTGATTCTGACATTTAAAATGCCAATTAAGTTGCAGGAGGAAAGGACGCGTAAAACACACTTCTGCGTAATACATTTAAAGAACAGAATATTTTGATAAAATTTTGTTTCCACATTCCTAGAGACTCAAAAACAAACACTTACGAGGAGGAGTGAGTGGAATTACGGAATTTGAAAAGGGTCATATTTGAGTCGGAAATGAATTCTTGAGGAAAATTCCCCTGTCAATATTTTTGTATAATTTCAACCCCTTTCAGCATAAGATGGGTGGTGTTCAAGTGGCAATATAAAAATAAAAAAATAATAAATAAACTATCGAGTTTGGCGTATAAAATGGTGTAATGCGATTTGCTGTGTTACATTATGACCTTTAACGTGCAACTTAAGTAAAAATTCATTCCTTAAGTGGGGGATAATTTTTATCTATTTTTAGTCACTCTATTGTACCGGGAGTATTTTTGACTAGCTCGAGATACTTGGACTATATTTGAGGCTTATATTTATGAGATTGACAATTATGTGATGACAAAGAATTAAATAATGTACCGGGAAAATATAAATTAATAGACGGACAACGCCGGGTCCGCAGCTAGTAACATAACATAGCAACGATTATTGGGTTTTCAATATTTTAGTCATACCACAGGAACAATGCCTTCAATATGCAACGGAACTTTAAAAGAAATCCGGAGAAAAAAATTGACAATAATCTGGATGTAGCGTAAACCTTCATATAAAAAAAATTTGCGGTGTAAAGTTTATTTTTATTAAAGAAATGTAATAAGTCAAGCCGCATATGAAGGTTCCGCTTTAATGTGCAAGTACGACTGGAATTCATATGAAAGGTTTTTGTCGACGTGTAGCGTAATTACCCTTACAATTTTGAAAATAATTATGGTCTGAAATGATAATCTTGAATATGAATAATATCGCTAATTAATCTTTAATAATTTAATGTGATAATAAATTTAAAAATTACATTATAGGATAATTAAAATTGATAGTTATGAGTAATGCAGGGTGTTTACGAATTTTTCTAAAGTCTTCTAGATTTTCAATAAAAATATGTTTATATTTATAGCAATTTATTTTGGGGGAAAATTTCAATTGAAGGTAACCGTATCAATTTCTCCAGGTTTTTTAGTTCACGTTATAGGATTTTGATGGTAGTTTCCCTTCTGGTAATTACGTCTTTTCAAACAAGGTTCGCACAGGTGCTGAACATCGACAGTAAATGTTACGTACGAGATTCAGCAACCCCCAGCGTGTTTACACAGGTTTTTTTTTTATTTTCCGACTGGACTCACATGTAGCTATTGTGCAGGTGTACCGAGTAAAGCCTGTTAACACAAAACGCGGTGTCCGTTGCAAACAAACTATTGTGTTCCCGTAAGGCCTGCCTGGGCCCTGTATGAGAATATCAGGCTGTGAAGCTCACTGCTTAGGCTTCCACGAAGGCATCATTCATCTAAACTCACATCCTCCAAATTCTACCTCACTAACAGTTTTCTGTCCATTCGACCAGTAGACAGTAGTTATTCCTGTTGATTACATAATATTTTATTTATTACCGTACCAACCAGAGCTTTTGATCTTTGATCATATTCATTGGCTTACCTGTAATTACATCCAACTGTCACTATAACACACTAAAAATTTTAAGTAATAGATTAATAGTCGTCATGGGGTAGTGGAAGGAGCAGGTTGTGTCGGAGGGACGACGAGAGAATGACCACGCCCTGCAGATATAATTTTTTCTCATGCTCCGATTGGAATTAAAACTACTACTGAAATCCATTTTTGGTGTTTTTTTGTGAAAAATACCTGGCGCCCTAAAAAGAATGAGAAATCCTCGAATACGGAGGAACGCGGAATCCGCTACATTTGGCTACACTGTTCAATGTCCGTCAGCACATCCGAAGCTCCTGCCATGTTCGTTTGTTCGATGCCCCACGTTGGGCGCCAAATGTAGCGGATTCCGCGTTCCTCCGTATTCGAGGATTTCTCATTCTTTTTAGGGCGCCAGGTATTTTTCATAAAAAAATACCAAAAATGGATTTTAATAGTTTTAATTCCAATCAGAGCATGAAAAATAATTATATCTGCAGGGCGTGGTCATTCTCTCTCTCGTCCCGCCGACACAACCTGCTGCTCCTTCCACTACCCCATGACGACTCCCTCACGTCTCGCCAGACTACATTGTTGGCCCAAGTTACGTCAGTTCCTCAACAATTGCAACTCGCAAGCTGGGCCTGCATTGTTAAGTGTAACTTTTCATGTTACAATATAATTACCTTAATTACAATTTTTGTTTTTCAGCTCATACTGAGTAATTAGCAAAATTAAATTAGAATAAAAACCAACAATATTATAACAGATAGCTCTTTCCGTAATAAAGTTACTAAAAAAACTTTGGTTTCATATTGTCAACAAACTAGAAGAAGGCCTAAATAAAACAAAATTAATAACTGTACAACAAGTACAGAATGCACTTAATACAAACCAACTCAGCTAATATAATTGATCAAAATTATACAAACATGAAAAAAAACACAGTAATAAATATTACAAAATTCTTTACATGTAAGAGAACATGTTGAGCAGTAGGTTCTCTTTTCAATTTAATTCATAATTTGGGACGATTTAAATCTAGAAAATTAAATAATGATATTTGGAGACTGGCAGAGAAGAAGCTGAAAATCCAGGATTTGAAATGTGCCACACTTTTTGCGATAAACGTGCCTGCTAGGCTAAGTGCAAATGATTTAAAAAATTTGTCCACCAGGGAGCATTAACTCATGGAAGTTTCCCAAGATATACACCTTTACATGGTGAAAATATAATGGTGATTGGAGAAGATACGTCTCGTGAGTTGGTATTTTTTGTAGAAAAGGGGAAAGAAGAGACTGGCTGGCAGGTGACAAGTCTGTGAAATTGTCAGGGTATTTTATGGAGAGAAGAAATGCCGGAAGATAGACCAGAGGAATCACTTTCACTGAAGGACGGCATTTGTTGGCCGCGCGCATAGTTCCTTTCAGCACTAGCGTGCTCAGGGTCGAGGAGGAGTTGCATTTTTCCATTTTAAATGGCCGCAATGTCTGACTCTAATAATCTATAGGATCAATGTAATATGATTTTGCTCAAATACTAATATACTAAAACAGATGGTCGGAAACTCATATTACCTAATTAATAATTTTAATCAAATTAATTAATGGAGTTTTAAATTATTTTGCAACTGATTGGTAAAATTAAAACTAACAATCAGTTATTCTCAATTTACTAATAAAATACCTTGATAATTTTAAATTAATAGCTATATAATATATAAAATAGTACGTTTTTACTATTGTGATATGAGATGTATAAAATTTTATTTAAAAATTCTAAATGATTTAATATTACTTGTGTCTATAGGATATAAACTGAAAAGTATTATTTCACTAAGATTAACCAGGAGTTACCATGCTTATTATGAAATCTAATATGTATTACGAACAGTCCGGATAATAATCCAGATGATTGACGCCACGGAAATTATTCGTTAAAAACCTTCCATATTTAAAGGAGTAAACAACTAAACATACTCTCGTAACAAAAATTATTATCACATTTCGTTACCCAAGTTCAACACAAAAAATAAATTAGTTTAAAAAATAACACCTGTGGTACATAATATAACAAGAGAAACGAACTTCTTTAACAGGTAAACCTAAAAAAACTGAAGAAATTTAAAAAAGGAGATTGTTCGACGTTTCTCAAATGTCTGTTAAAGGGAAACTGACATTATTAGATCTCTTATTTCTCTTGTTATTAAAACATAAAATAATTTTGATAATCAACTCAGTCTACTTTAAATTACCTTCCTATGCTATTAAATGGGAGTTGTCAGTTTTTGGATCACAATCATGTAGCCAGAAAAACAGTTTTAAATATATAAATAAACAATTACTACTGCAATGGCTTTTTGTCAGGATCTTTTTTATAACGTGTGTGAATAACCAAAACTTGTTATCGTTTTAAAAAAAGAGTCTAGTAAGTATTTGAATCGGACTGTCTAGTTTCAAACCGCAGCGGGAAAAATCCAGGGCAAGATAAAGGGCACGAAGCTTAACGAAAATGAGAAGTTGACATTCAAAACAACACTTGCCCGATGAGGGAAGTTGCTTTCCCAGGCGCTTTGTGGCTGCGCACTCTATTGAACGTAACATTTTTCCGGGACGATTCAGAGTTTTAGATTACAAGACGCCTGCCTTAAAGGAGAAAGTGAAGGTTCTTCGGGAAATGCCACAAGAATATTCTTCGCGATACACAAATTAAAAATACTTTCTTTCGTGACTGCTTAAGTACATTAATTTCTAATTAAGTAGATAATTTCGGTTATTACTGATCTTAAATAATGATTTAAAAAATTGGTTTCTTATTGTCGTTCGTCAACAATAGTTACGTTACAGCTGAATTTAATTTTACTTCACATTTAGCTAATAACATACAGAATTTAAATATACTGAAACGAAGCCCCGTAGAAAATAAACATTATAACACCTGTAATAATTTTAATTTTAGTTTTCTAATATTAAATGTACTACAACTGTATATAATTAATATAGTGTGAATAAAACCACAGAAAAGTTGTCTCGATGTATTTATTCTCAGTAATAAATACATTGGGACAACTTTTCTGTGGTTTTATTCACACTATATTTTAGTTTTCATTATATTTATTTATTTTGAACATTGAATCTTAATATACTCAAGTAAATACGTCTACAAAACAAAACAAACAGTAATATTTAGATTGATTTAATACGTAATAATGATTGAACTGTAACAACGTCCTGAATTTGGTGATAAATTTATTATTTCATATTGTTATCCCCAAAATTATAGGAGCTTTCGAACTTAAAATCCATAGATATCTATCCTAAAATTTTCCACGTGCACATTTTATCACAACTTTATTCTATCACACTCAAAATGAACTACTAAAATGAACATTAGAACAACACCTGTAATCATTTCAATTTAATTTTCATTATATTTATTTATTTTGAACATTGAATCTTAAAATACGTAAATACGTCTACAACACAAAACAAACAGTAATATTTAGATTGATTTAATACGTAATAATGATTGAACTGCAACAACGTCCTGAATTTGGTGATAAATTTATTATTTCATATTGTTATCCCCAAAATTATAGGAGCTTTAGACCTTAAAATCCATACATATCTGTTCTAAAATTTTCCACGTGCACATTTTATCACAAGTTCATTCTATCACATTCAAAAATGGGAATAAAAAATTATTACAAAAATGAGTAATATTAAATTTTAAATTTTATTTATGGTAACGTACAATAATGGGATGAATCTTAATTTTGCAAATCCGGCTCCTTTTTGCGATATAAATTCACAATATTTATGTGCACTACATATATTACAGACTAAACACACAGCTGTCGATAATCGTCTGTGTTTTTTATTAACTCCCATGTTCTGCACTATCAATTTTCTTACTCATCATTTTTCACACTACACATATATACACTTTTTATCCAATTAGCGAGCCACTTTCTTTCCGGACACTTTATGTAAATTATTAGAAAGAACAACTGGTAGGGGAATGAAAAATGTCTTCAGAAATCTTATAATTTTTAACATAATTTGCAATTTTGTTCACTAATTAATGAATTCGTTTTTCAGAAGTAACCGATTCATCCAAGTGGCACAATTTATTTAAAAAAAATACTATGCATTTGTATAAACTTCAAACTGAGAGCTTCATAGGAACAAGCATTCGTTATTCCGGGGAAAAAAATATTAAGTAAAAGTCTTCCATTTTATAAAGAAAAATAAAAAATAAAATTTATTCCTAATTCGTTGTTAAAAATTAATGAATTTCCTGCAGCTTTACAACAGAGTATCTCGATTAACCGTCAGTCAGTGGACCGGAGTCTCGACGGATAAATGTAAAGACCTTTAAGAGGAAATTTTTCACACACACGCAATTGAAATCATCTTTTAAAAATATCATAATAAACTGCACGTGTGTTTTGAAACTGTGAGATTAGTTTAAACCGAAATCAGAAAGGTCGGAGCACAATTATTTCATCTGGTTTAGGCTCACCAAATATTGCCATCAGGTCAACAAATAAATGTTATATTTTGGAAAGAAAGAAGAAGTGCATTAGTGGGGTTTAATAAAATGAAAGTAATTTTAAGAGGAGATCAAAACGGCGACATTGAAACTTTTATTGCAATGAGATGTCATTTAATATTAAATTACACGTTTGATTTTATTAATAATAATAATAATTCTGGATTTTTCGTATGATCTCATTTTGAAGTAAAAATCAACAACAAATTTTAACGACAGTATTATATTACAAAAAGAAAAAAACATTATTAAACATAAAAATCAACAGTAATCACAATAAATTTATTTTACCTTAATAAACTTTAATCAATTTATAGTAATTTTTAATTTTGACTTTGATTATAACTAAATAGTTATATGGCAATAATTTTACTCTTTACTTTATGTTAAAAATTAGATTTTTGAATAATAATAATAATAATACACTGGTGTAAATTGTATTGTAGGTTTCCAGTTGAAATTGGAAGCAGTCGAAAGGTCATGAACGAAATTTTTGTCTTTTCTAATAATAAAAAAAATAAGGTAAGGACAACTTGTATTCATTTCAACGATCCTAATTCACGTCCTTTTACGAAAACTTGAAATCTCTAGGTCAACGCATGATTTAATTGGCATAAATTCTTGGTGGTTGCACACCAACCAATACCGTTTGCGGCTCACCTTATTAACAATTAATAACCATTTAAGATTTCTTCCAGTAGAAGAAATAAGCGCGGAGCATTAAGAGAGTCTTAAAATCCCCACGTAAAAAGAGAGTGAAAAATATACGAGACATTTAAAAAAAACTAATCTCCTGTTATCCTAG
The DNA here is from genome assembly GCA_034510155.1 of Eucriotettix oculatus. Taxonomy (NCBI): domain Eukaryota; kingdom Metazoa; phylum Arthropoda; class Insecta; order Orthoptera; family Tetrigidae; genus Eucriotettix; species Eucriotettix oculatus. The sequence goes on along the minus strand of CM067381.1, from coordinate 71,529,840 downwards.
ATGGGGTCCGAAATACATTAAATAAGTAAAACTACTTAAATAAGTAAAAATAATTAAAATACTGCAGGTACGTTTAGTGACAGAAAAATGCTACTACTTGGCTATGTTAAATTTCGCATATAATATTTACCTTGAATAAGTATATGATAGATATATTTGAAAGTTTTAGGGGTTGTATATTAGAATATTGTTCTGATTTAAAAAGACGAGATTTTTAATTTTTTGCATCTACCTCTTGATTTTTGAAAATGTACAACTAATAAATCTCAAATATTTCTATAAAATACAGTTAATAAATAGTAATAATTTAATATATATAATTATATCGCTTTTCCAAATGTTAGAATAATTGATTTGACGGGGAACGCAATGCATTTTGTTGGCTATTAGAAGAAAAGGTTGGGAAAACCAAGTATTTTATGAGGTTAATAGGCTGCACGAGAGTGACCTGAAACAGGCAACTCCTCTTTAATAGAATAAGGAAATAATTTAAAAGGGAGGTTGAATAAGGTAGAGAAAGATGGGCGACGCTTATTAGATTGTTTTAGTAAGAGGTCTACGTGAGGTCCATTTTCAAACAGGAAACGCTCATTTAATAATATAGCAAGGGAATTGAAAAGGGGGATTGGAAGGTAGAACAATGTAGCCAAGGGGTGACTAGTGCCTCCAGGCTATATTTTAAGGATCCTACCTAAAATATATGCAGGAGAAAAACTGCATCAGGGAGGTTGGGGTTTTGGGTAATATTCTGATGTCCTTCGGGAATGACGAGAGACGAGTTGCTGTGTGATCGCAGCATTCCGTTCTCCCTGTCTCCGAGTGTCTTAGGAGGCAGTTAACGGACTGACCCAATTGGGAGCAGCAGACAATTCTAACCGTAATCCCAAGGTCTTCGACCCCAATACATACACCTTCTAAAATAGCTGATGGAGCATCGTCATGCGAGAACCATGAAAAATCCAGAGAGAGTACGAGGCATTCCCACGTCAATCTGGGGAGAAATACCTGCGATATAAAACTCCCTCAGGCATCGTTTGGGATTTCTAGGGTCACAGGGTTATAGTTTAAAAGAAATGCATGGAGATACTTTTTTTATATTATTATTGATAATAATTTACTTGACCTGTTTTCTAGATTCAATAACAGGTCTGTTTAACAATATTTTTCTTTTGTTGGTACATTTTTTTTACATAGATATAAATATGTATGAATACAATAATAAAGTATATGCGTATATTTAAATTTGTTTTAGCATGTAAGATCATCATCATCTGTTACACTAGTTTTATTATTATATTATTTTCGTGGTTGAGAGACTGAAGGAGAGAATTCTTAATTTCTTTGTCTCCTCCGCATCCTTTCCACCTTTATACATTTTGTTTGTGAAACAACTCCGGGTGTTTTCCGGTTACGACCCTCACCCACGTGTTTCCGGATCTCCTCCATGACGCGTTGGTCGAGTAGTTGTTGTAGGTTCAAACTTTTTTACTAATTTTATACTCTAATTATTTATGACTGTATTTGTATTAGCAGAGTTATGTAATTTGTTTAAGATAATTACTTGAATAATCTTACTATTACTATAATTTATATTCTATTTTATGTTATGATGTCCATATTTTGGTCCTTATACTCATCCGGTTCCTGGATTTGAAAGTCCCCCGGTCCGATGATGATGAGTATATTAAGTCTTATGATGTAATATTTAAGATTCTATATTTTTAGTCCTGTATTTTGTCAGTTCTAAAGCGGATATCAGGTTTGTCAAATTTTCTAGAGCCGCGATGGGTGAGTGAGTGAGTGGTGGGTTTCTTATTATTTCCCATAGTCTTTCTTTTCTTAAGGTTTCTCTCTCTTATTGTCTTGTCTACCTCATAATTGGGGCATTCCAGTATGGCGTGTTCCTGTCTCTCCACAGGCACATAGATTGTCTGGTCTGCTATTTATTCTTCCCAGATATTGTCCGTATGTATAAGACCCTTGGTTGGGTTGAGGTCTGAGCTGTAATCTTTCTCTTATGTTAGGTACAATTTCGTACACCCTTCTCCCTTTATTCGATGAATTCCATCTTTCTATGCAGGGAGATTCTCACACCCTTCCGAATGACGGTAGACGAGTTGGCTGTTGAATCGCAGCATTTAATCTCTGTGTCTGTACCAGTTTTAGAAGGCAGCTGGTCTACTGATTTAATGGGATCAGCGGACAACCCTTACCGTATGCCCAAGGTCTTCGACCCCAGTACATACACCTAAAATACATTAAATTGCCTCAGCATATGAGGAAATTGAAAAAAAAGCAGAGAGAGTACAGAGCATCCCCAAAAGTAAGCCCCTGAAGCTGGGAAAAAAATACCTGTGATAGAAATCTCCCATATATTTTTTTTGGAATTTAACATTCAACAACGCGCACGTCCTGAATTGTTTCTACTTGATCAACTTTTTTTGTGGATAAATAGGCTGTGAAGCTCTGGTACCCATACATCGGAAACAATTATGAAATACACCATCCCGTTAAACAACTACCGGTGGATGACGGAAGCTGACATCAGACGACCAGCGGTCAACTTCACCGAACTTCACGCGCATCTTGTGATACCTGGTGACGTTTTGAAACCATCTTCAGAGACGAAGAAAGGTACCTAAATCTTGTCAGAAAAAATCTCTGCGATAACAATAACTCACTGAATCACAATCGAATAAAGGGTATAGGAACGAGTACGTGACAAACATACAAGCAAACATTCTTCAGCTAATTTATGTGTGAGCTAACGTAATATTTTTTTTTGGGTAACAGGCTACATGAGGGTGATCCTGAAACAGGCAACTCCCCTTTAATAGCATAGGAAGGGAATTGAAAAAGGGGGGATGCGGAAGGTAGAGCAAGGTAGCCAAGCAAGGGTTAACTAGGGCCCCCGGGCTATGGTTTAAGGATCCTACCCGGTGTTTCACCTAAAGAGATGCAGGGAAAACCCTAGAAAACCTGCATCAGGTAGGTCGGGCATTGGGTACTATTCTCACGCCCTTCCGAATGACGGGAGACGAGTCTGCTGTGGGGACGCAGCATTCCCTTCTCCGTGTCTCCACCAATTTCAGGAGGCAGTTGGCCGACTGATCCAATGGGATCAGCGGACAACTCTTGCCATATGCCCAAGGTCTTTGACCCCAGTACATATACCTCCTAAAATAGGTGAAGGTGTCTCGGCATATGAGAACTTTGATAAAAAAAAATACCCAGAGAGAGTGCGAGGCATTCCCGACATGATCAGGTGGTAAGCCCCGCAGTCACTCTGGGCTGAAGCGTCTGCGAGAAAACTCCCGCAGCTCCCTCCGTAATATATTTTTGTTTAATGACGAAATATATGCAATTATCTGAAAAGCAGTTACAAGAAAAAGTAGTGAGAAGAATGTATTTATAATAAATAGAAAACCCTGTGACCTACGGCAATGAGTAATTTTTGGAAGATGGCGGGGAATAATTTTATTAAAGATTCCATGATCAGAGAAATAAGACAAAAAAATAATAAAATAGACTGAAATAGTGGGAGACAAGTTTCATATTAAAAAATCGTAGCTTACAAGTAAGTTTAATCTGTATGGAAATGCTGATGATTACGATGACTGTACGGATGATCAGGCACTATCGAATTCCTCACGGGTTTATTCCTCAAGGGCAATTCGCAAACAACTTCCCGCGACCCTCCAGATGTGGTTACACCTAGCGAAGTTGACATCAGACGACCAACGGTCAACTTCACCGAACTCCAACGATGACAGGGAAAAATTGTCCCCCCCGAACCCAACCCCCACCAACCCCACCTCAACCCTCTTCGGGAAGCGCTTGGATGATTGGAAGAAGACAACATCCTCTTGGCGGGGCGGCGGACGAGGGTTCCCCTGCCTGGATTCTATAAAATACAGACACGCTCAAACTACAGCTAAAATACGTCTTGCACATTTCACTTCTTTTATATTTAAACAAGATACATTCCGATTCAAAAGGAAGGCATCAAGAAGTGTTCTACAATTCTCAAATATGCATAAATTAACATAAATTATCATCCTACTCTGTTACAAAATTTACTTTCTTTTTAATAAATGTTATCATTATACCGTATATATATATATATTATACGTGTTACATATTAATTCACAGATTAAAATTTGAAAAGTGTACCAAATTTGTATTAGTTATTATTTACCGTTTGTTGAAAGAACCCAATATTTCATCTTTAATAATTACAATTCTTGGCCACTGTAATTTTATAATAAATAAATTGATTACAGGTATATAATAAAAATATAATAAAGCGATTAATAAAAATATAATTTTATAATAAATAAATTGATTACAGGTATATAATGAAAATATAATAAAGCGATTAATAAAAATATAATTTTATAATAAATAAATTGATTACAGGTATATAATAAAAATATAATAAAGCGATTAATAAAAATATAATTTTATAATAAATAAATTGATTACAGGTATATAATAAAAATATAATAAAGCGATTAATAAAAATATAATTTTATAATAAATAAATTGATTACAGGTATATAATGAAAATATAATAAAGCGATTAATAAAAATATAATTTTATAATAAATAAATTGATTACAGGTATATAATAAAAATATAATAAAGCGATTAATAAAAATATAATTTTATAATAAATAAATTGATTACAGGTATATAATAAAAATATAATAAATCGATTAATAAAAATATAATTACAGCATGTTTCGTCCATAATTTATAACTTCATCAGGTCAAAATTATAGGTAGAATATTGTGCTTCATTTGTATGACCATTAATATCTGCCAAAAACTTTCCGTTATATAATTAATACTTAAGAAAATTTTCAAATACATGCTCTTAATGAATTACGTATTGAAACCGAATTAGCTGAAGAACTTGGAAAATGTATACAAATTATTTTATCATACTCTTGCTCTAAAATCACGCCTGATGTAGTCCCAAATTAACGGACGAAACGTCTTGTAATTATATTTTCATAAATTGCTCAGTTAATATTTTCTGAGTTATAGTAAATTTTTTATTGTAATATATGACATGCATTCTGGATTCCTCCAACGTGTTTAGTTTTTTTTAAAATTCTCTTTAATTTCGAGATTATTACGGAACTTTTATATCACAATTTTTTTTCAAATAATGTATATTTGGAAGAAAATAGAAATGTTCCTCTACTACAAGCGCGACATATGGTTCCTTACCTCTCGATACGTCGTTATATTAATATTAAAATGATCTAAATTTTCTTATTACTATTTCTGACTAATGCGACTGTTGTACTAATTTATTTTCAATAAATTTAGATAAATAAAAGTATAAATTCATATTTCTACTTAACCACGTGACACCTGCAATAGTTAAATTTAGTTTTTCACGACCATTCATTAATATTCTACTTAAAATTAAATCTCCTGAATTGCAATACTCGTGACTAACGAGCTGATATTTATTGTTGGACCAGAATTTTATATTTCTCCGGACTGTATTAACTCTCTTCTTCACTGTTTTTCGTCAAAAAAAAAGTATTCGTTTCCGATGTTCCAACATAACTTTATGGCTTTTTTAATACGTTAAATAAATAATTAGGCAAAGTTTCGTAACACAATGACATACCTTACAAGTGGCAAAACATCGCATATCTTCTATGCAATAAATGATGATTCTTTGTTTATATTTATATTCACAAATTTTCTCATTCGTTCCTATATTACTCACAGAAGTTTAAAATCGTTGACAGTTTGTAACAAAATTCGGTATACTAAGTCTTGAAGCCCGTGAGGAAACACTGTGAAGGGTGGAAACCTCCTAGCATAAGTAATTTTTGATAATAAATTTAGGAAATTATGATAAATTATCTGCGGCGCAGGAGTGTGTCTGCTGATCTTTTAATATTTAGGTTCCTTTCTTCCCCTCACCGTTCTGGCCAAAAAATGGCCCAACCAAAAGCATATAGTACTTGTAAATAAATTATACGCTCACGTAGCCCCTCAAACGAGGCAAATCATACTAAAATTTTACTTAAATAATGATACTTTTAATTATCTAGCAATAACGGAAAATATTTTATGAATCGCATTGTAAATTATTGCTCAATACAACTCTGACGCTACAGACGGACTTCTCTGTAACTAAACATTATATGGCAACACAATGTGTACAGTCCCTTACCGTCTTGGATTTTTTTGGGGGGTAACATTAACACTATTTTTCTTGTGTTCTTTTAGATATATATTTGTTGATAAAATGTCGAGGGTAGCTATTGTTGATTTAATTATTTTTTTTGCGATATTTTCTTTGTGAAATTTGGGGTTTGATAATAAAAAGGCTTTATCCATAAGATTATATAGCATAGCTTTCTTATGATGTATGGGAATGATTGGGTAGAAAATTTAATACTCTTTCGGGAATTTGTAGGTTTGAGGAACCAAATAATGACATTATTGATAAGATTAACATCTAAAAAATTGTTTTTTTTAATTAGCTTCTAATTCATGTGTGAAATGGAGTTTGTAATGGTTTTAATTAAAAATTTGGATAATATTGCTAATTTCACTTTTTTTAACAGTTATATTACTTGGAAAATAATATTGAAACTGTAGATTTACCGAAATTTTCTTGCCCTATACTTGTGCTGTTTTTCGAAAACGTTTTGTTGTAATTATGTTTTTTTCTTTCTGAGTTATGAAGAAGGTTTAGTTGTTAATTTTCGCCGTTTCCTGGCGGCATGGCGCGGCGTATGGTGGAAAGCACGTGGCCTTGCCACCGCCATATTGACTCGGCAGCCTCCACATCTTGCCGGCCGGAAAACTGAAGGATCAATAGCGTCGGGAGTCCCCAGTCTCTCCTCCTCGCCAGAATGAAGCCGATTAAACATCGGTCGTGGGACCCTCAATTAATCTGCCTTCTGCTGCCTTCCATTTCCTTCAACGCTACGCTAAGCGCGTAATTGCCACATCGCCGACGCAGGGAAAACTCAAAATCGGGGAAGTACTCAATATGCACTTTCGGAAACCGTAGTATTTACCAAACAGCGTAGTACCCTGCCAAGGTTTTCGTTCTGCAGCTCCAGCGTAAAGCCACGAAAACCGCAAATTATTGACGACTCCATTCAGTGCATCCCTAAATTCGCGAACTTCCTCCCAAAAAAAAAACTCACGACTTTTGATTAATTCCAAATTTACAAACTATACTTCTGAGTCATATTACAGTTTCCTCCCAAATTTCACCACAGGCTGCAAAGAGCAAGCAATTCCACGGTGCAGTGGCTAACATTTGAAACACTCTAAACGACGACCGCCGCCCCCCCCCCTCTTTGTTTGTTCGTAGCTAATTTGATAATTACCCGTTGTTTTTGTTGTTTAATATTTTTCCGGTCCGTTGTGATAATTTATAATACAAACACAGAAAAATACTGCGAAATATTTTAAATTCACAATATTTTTTTATAATTATTAAATCACTACACGCCCTCGGTGGCATGAGGTGAAAGAAACATAAAATTAAATGGCGGGAATTATTAACGAAAAAAATGAAATAAGTTTCCAATAGTCATATTCGTTAAGACACTTGTGCACTGCTTATAAAAGTATGCATTATGGACAGGAATTTAATTAACCAGATATTCCCTCGACATCGTTCGAAAATAGCTCAGGTTATTTTTTCCTAAAAAAAACGAAACAGCGACATAATTATGAGAAAGGTGAATACGTTAAATATATATACAAAGTATGTTATCGCTTATGTATCCATTTTATTTATACCTACTTGATGCAGGTTTTCTAGGGTTTTCCCTGCATCTCTCTTCGGTGAAACACCCTTCAACTATAACCCCATGGCCCTAATCAACCCTTGCTCTACTTTCCACATCCCCCCATTTTCAATTCCCTTCCTATGCTATTAAAGGGCAGTTACCTGTTTCTGAATCACACTCATGTAGACTTTTACACAAAAAGAAATTCGGGACCAACTTTCAGACAGACTGAAGCCTCCAATTATATTAATTGTGATAGATTATATTTATAAAAATGGGTAATTACTAAATATTAAAATTTAGCTTACGCGAAAAAATAAGAAAAATTTACGTATAAATCACATCGACGATCCAAAGAAGTTTATTATTTCACAGGGAGATATTTCTCTGCCAACTTTAGATAATTATGATTTTAAAAATATATATAGTATTATAGATCTAGAGAATACGCAACCCGCTTTCACATTTTAAGATCTCGATGAGCGTGTGGGACACGAAAGCTATCACAAATAATGTTTTCACTTCTTTATACGTTTGTATGTATATAACCTACTGTCGTAGGTTTATATGTAATATACCATAAACCTTTTCGAGAATGTGTTCAACAACTTCCCAAAGTTTCATGGCGATCTGATGAATGGCGTAGCAAGGCGTAATAGACAAACAGACAGACAATCCTACATTATATATATATAATTGTTTGTTATTTGCCGTTTACCCTATATATATATTTTATAATGCTAATTATAAAGTACATATATAGGGTATACATAATTAATATTTTTTAATTACAACACCGAAACAATGGGTTAGATTTAAACTGTAACATACCTGTAGGTAAATGCCTTAAGTTGGATAATTTATTAAACATTATCTCGGTGCCCGGCGATGCCCGTGAATGCATTTATAGTAGTAAGCTACTATACTTAATTCGGTAGTAATCCCATTGTCCACACGGCATTGAAACTTCAGCCAGAGCATCATATTTTTTTAAAAATTTACCCTTTCATACCCGTTACTTTATGTTGCTTGTAAGGCCAAAAAAGTTTGTAAATCTGAAAACACTGAATTGAGTTTCCAGGTCCCGTCAGTGCTCCTTCCAGGTCTCGACCGTACTTCTCTGTGCATCTCTCAGGTCATTCACTACGTCGGCCAATCATCGACGATCTAAGGGCATTTTTAATACGCTTATTGGGGGGTGGGGGAGGCACTTGTTTGAATCTCACGAGAATAAGCCAATGGGACTCATCTTCCGGTCCATCCACTTCGAGAATGTGTTCTACTATTCCAGAAACCGGGATTCCGCGTGCATCAAACACGTGGTCCACAGCGAAGCTTGCAAAACGTGGTCATGCCCACATCTGGGCATAAGTAGGTCCTTCTATTACGCAGCTCAGTCTCACATCAAGAATTAACACAAAATATAGCAATAAATTAACAAAATAAAATGTCTGATTATGTTCGTTTAACCATTGTAATACCTGCATGGTGTGAGACTAACGTCTGTATCCTGCCCATAAATTAATTACGACCCGGAACTATGACTCTAAACCAAAACAAGTTGAAAACGTGACAAGACCGCTATCAGCTCTGCATTACGTGTCTGATCATTTTGCAATGAAAGGTTTCATTTTAATTATAAAAATAAAAATGTTTGAATTTTTTTTCTGACCATCCCGTGGAATAATTGTTGCTCTCATGGTTTCATTTTAATTATGAAAATAAAAATGGTTGAATTTTTTTTCTGACCTTTCCGTGGAATGATTGTTACTCTCGTCGTGAAATGTATATTTATAACTACAGATAGCAAACCTTGTCGATGGTATTTGTCCGAGATTGGGCGGAGGAGGACCACTGGATCGGAGAGTTGATTGATTACTCGGATGCTGGGCCGGACTCTGCCTGCAGCTATAAGCGACACGTCCAAGACTTACAGATACAATTACTAGCCAGGTATACGATGTACCTGCCAGTCAGTAACGTGGAATCCCGGGGGTCACACATGGACGTCACTTAGCAAATTCACTCGTCGAAGGGTGGCAACAAAAGTATAATTATCGATTCCAAAGTAAACTTCGATATCCCGCTGAAGAAAACTCATTTAGTATTGACACACCTCATAAAAATAAAATAACTTTACTTACATTTCATTTCTTCACTTATTTTTTAAGCTACTTAATTCAGTTTCATTCTTGCGATTAACAGTTATATATATATTATAAACAGTCGGTTATTATTTTTCCACTGCTGGAAATTATTTTTTCAAATCTATTCAATGTCGCAAAATCATTATTTTTATTTTTAAAAATATATTCTCCGCAATATTTAACCCAATTATTTAAATATATATGGAATTTATTTATATGGCAGGAGTTCTTTAATAACCAAATGCAACAATCGCTTTTATCCAAAAGTTTACCGCAGCTTTTTAGAAATGTGTGTACCGTTTAAGGAGAATTCCTAAAACGATTTTTTTTTAGAATATTTTTATTAATTGCATTAGTCCTCTTCTGTGGAAATAGAACAACTTAAACAGATATTAATCACAAAAATAAATACAGTAAGGTATTTATATACACTATTAGATACTTAGGGCTATAAATAAAATTAAAACAAAAATGTACATTAAATTAAAAAATAGGAGATATTCCATATAAGAGAGAATAAATAAAAAAACGTTTATAACTAATCTAAGGATAAAAAATTCTATGCAGAATAGGATAAGAGAGAATAATATGTAGTACTTTGCCCAAGTGAAGGGATAGATTAGACCACATTTTGAGACATGAAGGTGTTGTATAATTAGCACTAGAGGAAAGTGTGTGGGATACAGTCAGAAGAGGCAGGCCAAGGATGGAATACGTAAAGCAGTTTAAGGAGGGTATGGAATGTGGTAGCGATGTATAATTGAAAAGGTTTGCTCATGGACGATTGCATCACTGAATAGCACCACAAGGATAAAAATTATAATTTATGATTCAAACTTCACGAGTGGCTTTATAATTATAGAAATAACATTTAATTGCGTAAACAACACAGCTCTTGGTTCAATATAGGAATTTGATATGTAAATTCAAATTTTTGTGGCTCCGGAAGATTTTATCTGGCAGCTGATCTCATTTAAGAAATAATTATATATTTTTTCATTAGTTTCCTTTAAATTTTATTTTACAATAAATAAAGTAATTAGCATTCTTCTGAAATTTTTAACTAATATAATTCATATCAATAATAATTAAAGTTATGTCTAATATGTTGTTATAATCTTCTTCTACTACAGTATTACCATGTCGCAGTTTAACAGTTGTTTTTAGGAAATCAATGTAATGGCAAAAGAAATTATTAACTTTAGTTCCAATAATAAATCTAGTTACCCATAAAATTAATAGGTTTTAATTTGTAAAAAAAGGGAAAACGCTACCGTACGTGACTTTTGTTCCGCCAATCCCCATGAGTCCTTCGTCCAGCGAGGGAAATTTTCCAAGAGACAGGGGACAGTGTCCTCCGGAAATTACGAAGGGTGAATGTTCCTTCAGCAAAACAAACTTAGCATAATAAATCCGCAGACAGGCATGTCCTCAGTTCTGCAAATTGGCTCTGGGAGAAAAACGCCAGGAATTGATAACATTCTAGCGTAGTTGATATGATCATCGGGGGAAGAAGCAATATCCTGGCTGTTCATGATAGAAAAATCTACGAAACAGGAAATCATGCTGATCATTCAGAAACACGAAAATTCGGATAAATTTCGGAAGGTGTCCTACTGTGCTACTCTGCATTAACAGTAATTTTATTTTAAAATAATTCATCAGTAAAAATTTGAAATAAATATTTAATTGAAATGATTTAATTTACAATTATCTTATTCATGTTATATAGTTGATGAAAAATTAGAAATTCTGGATTTGTTCCCGGGTTCACAATATTTGACAGCAATAGTTCCAAATGCAAACTGCAAAGAAAAACAAAATGTCATGAATGTTTCAGTTTAAACGTATATTTATGGTTCCTTGTGTATCTTCAGTTCCCATCAAAGGCAAAAAAAGAAGAATCTCGCTACTGCGATTATATCGCAAGGGTTTGAACCATAGACAATTAATTAGCGTACGTAAATTATTTAGCAAGCTCCTATAAAAACAAGGAGAGGGAAACTCTTGGCGGGAGGCCGCGGTTTTGAGGCTAATTAACTTTTTCAAACAGCTTGTTTAGCCATTTCTCGTAAATGCAGCTGCAGTTTCCCCCACATTAACTAGAAAATGATATTGTGCCAATCGAATGATAAAGTGTGCATAGTTTCAAATATTAAAGAGATGGTGTTGAAGATATTTCGTTCTATAATTTAAATTCATGAATTTTTGCACCTAAACGTTGCTTTAAATCATTCCGATGTTTAATATAATAAAAAGATATTTATTACTAATTATTGATCACGGGAAACTGCTTATAGCAACAAGATGTTACGTTGTAATTCTGGATTGTTATAATTAAATATAAATTGTAAATTACAAATATAATTATGGCACTATATACTTCTGTACAAATGTATTATTATAGCCATACAAACAGAAATCTAATATTGTGAAATATTGTTTTTTGGAAATTGATGCAATACATAATTATTATCGTTTCTTTCTTTCAGTTACACTTAATGAGCTGTATATTTTAAGTTGAAATAAATTTTTTTAGTAGAAAAATTTTCATATCTTCAGAACCTAACTATGGGGTTGTAGTGTAGCGTCTACAGGGAAGTTCTTAAGAGAATGTAGAGCTTCAGATTTTAGAACTAAGCATAACCGCTACAGATGACAGTCAGCAGTAATTAGAATTGAAGGGCAAGAAAAGGAATCAAGAAAGGAGTAAAATGAGGGATGCAGTCTGTCGCCCATTCTCTTTGGTTTATCAATGATAATAATAAAAATAAACTCAGAAAGGCGTAAATATAAAAACGCGAGAGAAGAAAATGGTAAATAGTAGTACAGACACTTAAATATTGAGATAGATAGGAAGTGAAAAGCAGCCAAAGAGTCTTGGCTCCAAGAGAAAAGCAAAGTGGCGGTTGTAGATTTCATGGTGAGAGGGAAAATAGACACAACGTATAGGAAATTCAAAGAAACATTCGGAGAGAGGAAAAATATTAGCAAGAACATCAGGAGGGCGGATGGGAAATCAATTATGGATAAATAAAAAAAAGGCAAAATAATGGAAGGAATATCCAGAAAAGTTGCACCTCGGTGGAAATCTACATCAGTAAGTAATAGAAGAATAAGAGGAGGTAGATGATGAAGATTTGGGGTCAAAATTTTATAGGTCTGACTTTGATAGTGCGCTGACAGATCTGAGCAACGGCAAAAAGCCAGGAATTGATAACATTCTAGCGGAGTTGATAAGATCATCGGGGGAAGAAGCAACATCCTGGCTGTTCATGATAGTTAGAAAAATATACGAAACAGGAAAAATATTAGAAGATTTTAGTAAAAAAAATAATTATACTTATAGTGAAGAAGACTGGTGCTGATAGGTGCGAACAGCACAGGACGAATAGTTTGGTAGCTCATGCATGATAAATATAAATAAAAATAGTATATAGGAGGATGGGACGATAGATAGAATGCGGGTTAGGAGAAGATCAGTTTGGCTTTAGGAAGAATGTAGTGACAAGTGAATAAATATTGACTCTGTGTCTAATTTTAGAAAACAGGATAAGAAAAAACAGTCCTAAGTTCATGGCAATTATAGATAATATGATCTGGAACTTAAGGATTTTGAAGAAAACTGGAGAAATATATCGAGAAAAAAAATGCTTATCCAAAACCTCTACAGAAGGCAGTCAGCAGTAATTAGAATGGAAGGTGAAGAAAAGAAAGCAGAAATTAAGAAAGGAGTGAGAGAAGGATGCAGCCTGTCGCCAATGCTCTTTAACAGGGGGGTGAAGAAAGTTAAAATAAATATGGCAAGGGAATTAAACTTCAAGGACAAGAAATAAAACCCCCCCAAGGTTTGCTGATGATACTGTGGTATTAGGGGAGTCAGAAAAAGACTTGAAAAATATAATAAATGGATGTAACGTGATGAGAAAAGAGAGATAACCAACCTGATGGAGTGTGACGGATGTAAGATTAGCACATTGGACGCCACATTGGTTTTTTGAATATGGCGGATTTCTCTGACTTAATGATGGTAAAAGATACACATAATTTTTTTAAAGATCTATAAATTAAGTCTGTCGATGTGTTAATAGATGTAGCACACGTGCAAGTATAGATACATATATTACAGAAACTCAATTAACGTTAGAACGTTTTAAGCTTCGCTTAATTTTATGCCATCTCGAGTACTGACTTATTCCTATTGATTTCACGATTTCGGAATTACGTTAAGATGTTATAAGGCGAGTATCTGTGGTCCCACTTGCCCCCTTTTGAGCAGAGTTCCTTATCCGAGGAGTTGCCTTTGAGGTTGGCGGCTAATTTAGATGAGGAGAGTCAATGCGTGACAAACAGGATTGCTCACTTCTTCTTTGAAGTCTTCCCCCGTCTCGTCTCGTCTCCACGCATCCTCGCCTCAAGACTTCGTCGCCCTCAAGGGCTTATCCGCAAAAATAATGGATTGCTTGATGTAACCAAGTATTACTTACAGCACGATCAAAAATTAACAGAATTATTTATTTTTTTTCAAAACCTCAAGAGACTTAAAATATGTACTATTTATAAAGATGCTTTTTTATTGCAGTATTTTAAGTTTCATCATTTTCATATAGTGGGATTTTGATGTAACCATACAATATGATGTGCTTATAGGCTAAAGAAAACAGATTTTAATTATCTCTCTCTCTCCCTCTCTTCTGTTTAAAACTATCCAGGGCTAAAGAAATGTCAAATATGCAGCTAATATTACCTTATGCAGGTTTTCTAGGGTTTTCCCTGCATCTCTTTAGGTGAAACACCGGGTAAGATCCTTAAACCACAGCCCTAAAGCCCTAGTCAACCCTTGGCTACCTTGCTCTACCTTCCTCATCCCCCCTTTTCAATTCCCTTCCTATGCTATTAAAGGGGAGTTGCCTGTTTCAGGATCACCCTCATGTAGCCTGTTAACCAAAAAATAATAATATGATTCTTTTTTTTTTGCATAACTGAGGAATAATACAATTTTTTCCCGCTGTAACTATTATATCAATCGGCTAAGGGCCTGCTAAACTAGTCGAGACATGGAGACGGGAATGCTGCGTCACTCAGAAAACTCGTCTGCTATCATCATCACCTGTCGTAGGTTTTTATAGAGGTTTCCCTGTATCTCTTTTATGATCCTCGGGGTGCTACTTAATTCTTGGCCGTCTTGATCTCCCTTCCGCATCATCCCCTTTCAAATGACCTTCCTGTGCTATTGCCACAATATTGGTTACCCTAAAGTAGTCATTCTTTACCACGAAACATCTGAGAAGGAACAAAAATATGGATATATACGAAAATTAGCGTAACGTCAAACAACGACAATACCAATAATAAATTAATGTCTACTGAAGCTAACTGAAGGCTATTTTATATTAAAATTTTATCCTCAGAATTATTTTTATAATTTTACGCCTGAGGTTATTGGGCGTAAAATTGGAAAATGTGAAAAAAAATTATTTTATATTTTTATTATTTTTCATGACCGGAATTAAAATTTTTAGTTTGTTTTGTAATTTCCCAAATAGAATACAGAGACATCTTCATTTTAGCCACTTTAAAATCCGGCCATTATTTGTAGCATTATAATACCGGGAAACTTATGGAACTTTTTGTTCGAGGAGGAAGACGCTAAAGCCTCTCCAGTAATAAGATGTTATTACCTGTTACAAAATTTTTGGAAACTTTGGGCACTTGGTCATTATTATCTTTAACATGTGAATCCATGCGAAGCCGTAATATGAAGTAAAATAATCGCTCTAACCATAAAATATCTTTTCTCAACAACCAAAATTTTACTATAACACTGGTATTGTATCTGAAACAATATTATTTACACCTTAATCATCATACATTTAATTTATGGAACTACTACAATTAGATAGGCCGTCAAACTTTAATTTAAATCACATAAATTAACGCTTAGTTTTTAAAAAATATGAAACAACGTTTAGTCATCGCGCTTGTGACTTTTTCAGGTGTTACTACAAAAAATTATGCAAAACGTTGACTTCAAAAATTATTAAAATATGTTTAGTATTGAAATATGCGCGTCTTTTAGTTTCATTCTGACAATTAGCTCGAGATTAAAATGTGAGTTCATTCCCGAACTGTGGGGTTTGAACGGGGTAAAACAAACAATACTGTTGGAGGTGAGTCATATGAAAATAAATGGGAAATAATCGAGATTGCTGTCGAAACAGGGTTATGGGAGTCGCTGAGATTAATTATGATTTTCAACTTGAAACATTAGTAAACGTGTCTCAGCTATTTAAAACAAATATTGAAAGCATGATCCTGTGGTTGTAAAGATTGACTATCACCCGCAACCAGTAGATGCGGGGGTGAACAAGGCGACATGGAGGGGGTAAATTTTTAAATATGCACAATCGGCCGAAATTAGAGTTGAATGAATATGTTTCGTATTTAAAATTTACTAATGAATTAAATACTTAAGAGACCTAATATAAATTAATTCCCGAGCATCGCCAGACACCCAGCTACTAATTAATTACCGTCAATTGATTTACTAAGATATTCTCTTAAAAATTTTGTTTGAAACAACTCTGCAATCCTATTTTAACGTCCTAAAACGATGTTGTAATGATATTACAAATAATAAAATCTTGCGTATGGTTTTCTATCACCCTTCCAAATTTTCTTGAAGTTTGTATTTCAAGATATTATTGAGCAATAGTCAAGTCCTCGTGCCGCGAATTCAATATTTCTCAGCGTCCCCAATTTCAATGGAAGATGACGTCATAACCTTTTACGTATTCGATTATTTTACTAAAAATATTTTTCGTTCTACGTTCGTCCTGGGGTTTCGCACCCCACCAGTGTTTGTCCTCGAGTTGTTATAAATATATACCAATTATTATTTTTTTTGCAATCTGTACACGCGTTTAAATCTTTACAAAGAACTAAAAATGAATATACAAAAGAAATAATTCTCTTTTTATGGTATAGATTGATTTAGATTTATATAATATTTAGATTTATTGTTGTTTCCATTAGTCCTGTCTTAAGGAAATAGGATACGTCGTACATTACAAATACCAAGTAATTATAAATAAACAAATTAAAGTTCATAATTATTTACAAATAATCTTCAAATAAATAACTAAAATAAAAAGGGATGTAGTCTAAATTAACTCACACACACTGAGAAGCATAAGCAATGGAGTATTCACTTCTTGGAGCTGCACGACCAGGAATCTACCCTTCCGTAGTATAGTTTCTACGTTACAGTCCTGAAACGATAAATACTAAGAAATTGTGTATTTGATAATGGGAATCGAGAAAGAAATAATCAGAAGCTGTGTCACAATTAGGAAATGTGATAATAATTTTTTTTAATTACTACTTTTCATCGGTCTGAATAATTGTATACCTTGTTTGTAACTAGTATTTTATGCTAAATAAATTTTTATTATTAAAACATATCTCCGTAGTATACTTTCTACATTACAATCCTGAAACGATAAATGTTAAGAAATTGTGTATTTGATAATGGGAATGGAGAAATAAATAATCAGAAGCTGTGTCACAATTAGGAAATGTGACAATAATTTCTTTAATTACTACTTTTCATCGGTCTGAATAATTGTATACCTTGTTTGTAACTAGCATTTTCTACTAAATAAATTTTTATTATTAAAACGTAACTTTGGATCTTATATTTTGACTTTATTTGATCCTTAACAAAATCCTACAGACAGATCGATACCAAAACAACATTAAGTTTTATTTCAGTTTGTAACCTCATTGAAATATTTTAGTAATACACTTGAGTACTGGGCATAAGAAGAATTTAGCTAATTATTCGTGTATCTAGAAGTGTTATTCAGAGGAGATAATATTTCCTGAGTTTGAGTTTAAGACGTCTTATTCTGAAGGGTTTGGAGATTGTGCTTATCAGGGCAAAGTTGTTCAGTAGATGTTAAACATCCACTCCGCATGTTCCTCCACCTGTGAATGCGATGAAGTTAGTTTTGAGCGAAGAGCAGAAATCTTTGTGCATTTCATGGTCTTCTTGACACAAATCTCGAGCAAACTGCCGCAGCAGCCTCGCTGTGCTGTGCTGTGAGAGTGTGTGTACACTTCTTTCTTGTTGCGGCTGCCAGGCAGCGGGGCTTTTTCACCACCGTTTGTCAAAAGGAAACTCGTATTTTTTTCTTTTTGAGTCTGCAGGAAAGATTCTCAACGTATGTCTACCTTACAGTTTTTTTCAAACTTTTATACTTTATAAGTCTTCAGCAATGTTCTTGTTTCTAAGAACTATTACAACATTTTTATGAAAGCATAATACTTTCCTGATATGATTGAAGATAAGAAAAAAACTATTGTATAGGGGAAACCGGGGCAAAGTGTAACACTGCGTACAGTGTAACAGTTTGAAGTTCTGCGTTGTCCTTCTTTGTAGTTCAGTCTGCTCATTCATACCAATTTTTCTTTGCTGTATGCCTTAACTTTCACTGCAGACAAATCTTTGTTTCACGGCAAGTAAAGCTTACTTAATCCTTTAACTGTTTATATTATGAAAATCTTCTAAAGACACTATCTGAGGGTCCGCACTGGATAGTAGTGTGGGATTCTACCCACTAAAAACACCTCCCTTTCCAACGATGACTGTGTGTATTTTCCTGTGAGACCGGCCTTAGACATTACTTCACAGGAAGCAGTCGTAGTAGCGTCAAGCTCTCTCTCTCTCTCTCTGTCTCCTTTAAACATTATTATTTCTCTCTTTTTCGTAATTTCTTAATCTTTGAATTACTGTAGAGGCATATGCGCTTACTTTATTCCAGGTATTAGGTTGTGAAAGCAGCAGCATATTGGGTACCAAATTATCTGGTGTTATTGAGGTTCCAATATCGCTTTCTAATGCTCGTCTCCCATATGAAAATCTCGAGCAACTGAAAAACACGTGTTCTGGTGTCTCATTAACTCCACGTTCAGAGGGCATGCAGGTGAATTATCTATGGCAAACCTGTAGAAGTCTGCAGCCCTGAAGCAGCCGTGACCGGTCAAGAGTTGAGTAAGATAATAATTCACTTCTCCGTGTTTCCGATCAATGCAGTCTTTAATTGATCTTATTAACCTATGGGTCCATCGGCCTTTATTGGACTCATCCCAACGGCGTTGCCATTCTTCATATGCTTTGAGCCTCTCAACTCTCTTGCCTTCCAGACCTCTGTTTGTTTGTAGTCTGCGGAACTATATATATATATATATATATATATATATATATATTGTAGCAGATCCGTTGTTCCTCCGTATTCGAGGATTTCTTAATTCCTTTAGGGCGCCAGGTATTTTTCATAAAAAAAACACCAAAAATTGATTTTAATAGTTTTAATTTCAATCAGAGCATGAAAGAAAAATTATATCTGCAGGACGTGGTCATTCTCTCGTCGTCCCGCCGACACAACCTGCTTCTCCCATCACCCCATGACGACTCCCAACGTCTCGCCAGGCCACATTGTTGGCCCGGGTTGCGTCACTTGCTCAACAATTGCAACTCGCAAGCTGGCCTGCATTGTTAAGTGTAACTTTTCATGTTACAATATATATTTGTTTCGCTAATGTTCTGTTTCTGTAATATTTCACACACTTTCACACACACACACACACACATATATATATATATATATATATATATATGTGAAATATTCCAGAAACAGAACATTAACGAAACAGAAAATACTGAAAATGTAAGTTAAACACACTAAATAAAGTCAACAGATAGAATGGTTACGACGAGTCGAACTCGAACCCTAGACCACATAAATCTGCAGTCCACCTCTATATCGCTCAGCTTCTGAGATCACACCTGTCCGTGAATCAGAAAAAAAAATGGTCTCAACTTGGTCAAGGCTCCAAAAAGCTCTGAATAAATGTTAATTTTCCAGCTCAACTAAATAATCGAGGTCTCTGCTGCACGTTTCTTTATATCCCTTCCCCCTCCCCCACACACACATAGTTAATTTGAGTCTTATTCAAATAAATAAACATTTATAATATTTAAATCGCCCAAAGTTTTCCATTTTTAGTAGGGGACTAAAAGAAAGTTAAGAGTAAAAGATAGTTGAATCATAAATTAAATAAAATTAATTTATTAAATTTGATCATATTTTAATTATCACCCTACTACTTCAAAATATAGATCTATGTTACGTTGTTACACTGCACCCGAAAGTTTGTTACACTATACGGAAGATTGGGGAACGCCATAGCCGTTAATTGTTGTTATGGAGTAAGTAACCTTTTGGTGCGTGTACGTTTATAAATAATTATCAATAATGTGAGAATAGACATGTAATACTGATGTTTAATTTTTTTTAAAAAAAACTATGATTTAATTTGTATCATATTGACGTAACAGGAATGCAGATGAATATGACGCGAGGTGAAACCTTGTGATAAAATAAACCAGAGTCGTCTATTGCATTACCTTAAAAGCAATTCTTAATATAATTGAAAATTTTAAATGTTCAGATATACTCACGTATTTTAAATTAAAACACGCCCCAAAATTTCAAAAATAATAAAATAAAGTGTAATAATCATGATATGTATCTTCTTACACCGCGATAAATAGGAACTATTTTCATTTTCTTGGTCCTTGGAAGTTATATGTCAAAGTTGAAATTATTTTGATATTACTCATCATTCACTGCTTGTTTTTCATGTGTTGTTCAGCACTCGGATACGGTAGGATGTCGTTCATATATTTTATGTTACAAATGAGGTCATTATACTGTATATCCCCGTTTTTCTTGTTACTGCCACTGATTTCACTCTGTCGCAGAAAATAAAGGAATTATTACATTTAAATAGACGTAAAATGTCTTATGCAAAATTTTCTGTCCTGACAATATATTATTTTAGCCCTGGCTTTATACGTATAGCTTTGCAAAAAATCTACCAACACGAGTAATTAAGTACAGAACCTTACTAAAGCGAATCAGGATAGAGTCAATTTTTCCCCCCAAAAGGATTTCGCTGATGTTCGAACATCATTCGACGGATGACTCTGACAGACTCTTGTGAACTCTTCTTTAATCCTTCTTTTTTTCCCTTTCCTTCTGAAGAAGATATTACCATCTACCGATGAAGCCCCAAGCGAATGCTACTCCACATCGAACAAAGCTCGCCCCCTATCAAAGCATGCGTTACCTGACATGTACATCTGGATAAAGAACTTATTAGCTTATGTAATATTTTAACTTAACGGTTTATGGCTTCATTAAGTAATCCCCAGTCACTGGCTTGTCAAAGTTACGAACTCCCACAGCTTCATGCAAAGTTGAAACGGTATACGATAAGTATGTAAAGTTATATATTGCAAATTTTACTATGGAGCCAGGTGGGTCTCAAAAATAGCAAAATTAAAAATTCAACCATTAATTAGTCTTAATTTATGAATATTTATTACAAAAGAAATCATAACCCTTGCAAATATTTATATGAATTAGGTTTATATCCACAATTTAAGAACAAATAACATCTGTAAATAATATAAATATAAACAAATTTGTTCTGTACAAAGGTTATAAACTCTATATATTCTACTGAAATCAATCGAATTAATTTTGTACCAAACCGCTCTATGTTT
Organism: Eucriotettix oculatus; assembly: GCA_034510155.1. Lineage (NCBI taxonomy): Eukaryota > Metazoa > Arthropoda > Insecta > Orthoptera > Tetrigidae > Eucriotettix > Eucriotettix oculatus. Next base: position 71,508,271 of record CM067381.1, on the reverse strand, counting down.
AAACGGTAAGCGGTGTTTATGTATTCTACGGAAATGAAGGAGTAATAATATAAATTAGATAAGAATTAACGACCCGTATAAAAAGTAAATTATAAAAATTGTTGAACAATAATTTAAAACTGAATACTAAATAGACGTTTCGACCAACATTGGTGGTCCTTGTCAATATTTGTAAAAGACAGAACTAATAAGAACAAAGGAAGTGCAAATCAAATAATAAACATTATCAGGTTATATATTACGATCACTATACTTAAACTAAATAAACTATTACTGAACATTACAAGAAAAAAATAATTCGTTGTATTTCGATATTGTAGATGAGTAAATAATTTTTTTTAAAAAAACGTTTATTTCTGAAATATTAAATCCAATAAATTTATTGTTAATATAAAACATGACATTTCTCAACTAAATAAATTATAAGATGGTTCATTAAATTAAATTTGTTAATTTCATTTTTTCGTTATTCTGTGATTCGACCTACCTTCGTTCTCATTACGTCAGACAGTTATAAATATTGGTAAGGACCATAAGCGTAGTTCGAAACGTCTAAAGTTTTAAATTCTTGTTAAAATTTTGTTATAACTGTCTGTTATACGGGTCGTTAATTCTTATGTAATTTACTCAGGACTTTCTAAAAGATGCCGTTACGTTCATAATAGACACCTCAATGAATTTATTTATATAGTATAAAATATAACAATTTCATAAATCTTAAATTTCACTTTTTAAATTTTTTATATAATGAGAAGCGAATGAAATAATCAATTCAACTTCATTTAACAAAATAAAGTATTTTCTGATTTCTCGTTTAATATTTTTATACTGTTTCTTCAGATATTTTAAATTTAATAATGACAGATTTTTTTAATTTTATTTGTATTTCTGCCCCAATGCTTTTCATCAGTAGCTAAATTACTTCGAAGAACTTTATAGTTACTTTCCAAATAGCTAATTACTTTCCAAAATTACTTGATATGTCTTTCTTGAATTCGTTTCAAGCTTTTAACTGTTAAAATGGTCTCTTTATAAAAAAAAGTATGGAGACTGATTTAAAGAAATAAGGACAGACATCAATGCAACGTAAACTAATAAAAATCAGTCACCTTAATTTAAAATAATTTAACCAAAAAATTATTTTGTTTTGAATTTGGTTAGATCAAATTAATGGTAGAATTGTTTCTGTCAGAAAAATAAATGCGTGATTTTTATAAAATGATTTTTTCGGTTCATATTCTATCGGAATCAATTCTTTGATATGTGGAACTGAATTTTTTTATTGCGTATTTCCTTTCATGTATTATTTTACCGTAGAAAATTCCTAACTCTCCTTCAAGTATAAATATAAAATTAAATATGTATGGACCTAAAGACATCACATCTTCGGAAGAAGCAATTAAAATAACTTTTTAAAAGATATCAATATTTATGAAAATGTATAATTTAACTTTTCACCTTATGTAACTTATTTATCACAATTCTATGTAATTTCTGTTCATATGTGTTAATGAAATTTATGTTGGTTGCTAATGACTTATTGTTGACGCGAACTAAAATAAATTAAATTTAAATAAGAATAATAATAACTTAGAAAATTATTATATAGTTTCCTTGTGTAAAAAATAGTCGACTGAGAAAGATATTAGGACAAATAATACAAAAGTACTAAATGATGCAATAAAGTTTTGTTTATAGTCTAAAAAAATATGGTCGTTATATTATTCTCAATCGGTTTAAAAAAATTTCTATCGTAGATGTGTTCACGTTGAGTTTGATTTTCAACCATTATTCTTTTCAAACAATATACACTGATCGCGTTTAAGGTTCAAATTTATTCTATGTATACGCTTCCTCGTGTATTACACCCGAATTTGTATTTAACGAAATTTGGGTATGTCAACTTAAATTCCAAATAACAGTCAGTTTAGACGTAAGTTTTAAAAAATTATAAAATATTAATTAAGTTGGAAACAAAAAATATTTGTGAATGTAAAGTAATTAAATTCGTTTTGTAATGTCCTTTAATCAATAGATATTAAATTAATTTCTTATCTTATCGATCATGATGTTAATTAAATATTTGTTTGTAATTCAAAATAAATTTTATTCGTTCATTAGCCAGATTAAATAACTGAAGACTGAAATATAATATTATAGCTAAGTAGTTCTCCTGTATTGTAATTATAATTTGGTAATAAAGTTTCCTTTATTCATTCGTTACGTAACTTTTTTAGCGTTTTGCGATTCGTCGTCAGTGTCTGTCCCAATTGAAGGTATTAGTATACTAAATGTACATTTATTTCCCCTACGCTTGTGATAAAAGTAGCTTATAATAGTGAGTCCTTTGTGAATGGGAGAGAGAGCTTTCAGCAAGTAAGCAGCTCCAAGTTGGAAGCTCCCCTTCTCTCTATCCACTTCTCCTGCTAACACTTTAAACTTTAGGTGGCCTTCATTAACACAATTGGGAGTGCGGTGAGACCAATAGCCACCATTTGTGCCCCCCACCCCTTCTTCACCTACCCTCATCATGACTTTCTCTTTCAACGCTCCATCGCACCAAACCATAACGATATTAACACCACAAATCAGGACCGTACTGAGTATTTACATTTCCGTCGGTATAATTCCTTCCAGACTTTCCAAATTCATTATTGAGTGAATTTTCATACGGTCTGTTTGGTTTCCAAATTATTTGTTATTTAACTAATGTTAGTATTTTCATTTAAATGCTTTATTCAATTTAACATAAGATCAACATTTTTTATTTTCAAATGAACACGTCGATACATCTTTGAACGGAAGACTGGACAAAGCCAAAGAACACATACATTCATAGCGAGTGATGCCACCTGAGCAAAAAAAAAACAGAACTAAACTTAATTCCTTACAACTAAGCAGATAAATACATAGTGGACAATTTTATAAGCATAATTTAGTTGTGTACTTAAGAAAAATAATACTTAAAAGTGTCGGTAAGAGTTAACTCCAATATACTTATTTATTTAGATTATAGTCACGCCAACAGGAGACGTTCCTTGGCGACTACAAAAATGAATTACAGTAGTATAAAAAAAATAAATTGATATTGCGAACAAAACTGAAGGAGTTGGAAGAGGCAACAAAAAAAAAGGTTTCACTCAGGCACAAAGATACTTCTTTAATTTCTTCTAGAGACCAATTTCGTAATTGAATTTCTGAGGACTGTGAACTGCCACTGGAGAAGAATAGAGTTCACGTCTGGAGTGGTTTGCAAGCATGGACCTTACGTTAGCTCAGTAAAAGAGGATGTGTAGCACAATCCATCAGGGTGGGTTGGTCTTCATATCGAAGCAGAGAGGCTGAGGAGACTTAAAAAAAAAAGAAATGAAATACGTAACGATCTGAGTCTTGCAACAACGACCTGCTGTTATGTGGACAGGTTCTATCTTAGTAGGACTCCTTTTCTTTATAGAGGATTCCTACGTTTCTTTTCTCCTTTACTACCTTTATTTCAACTTTCAGTCAGGCGATGATGTGTTTTCTTGGGCAGGTAGTAAAATCCGAGTGGTTTATTTTCCAAGGACACTTCCAGCTTAGCGGCTTAGCTCGTTTTAGAAGATGCCCGTGTGAGCCGGGATCTACCAGATGGTGATTTGTTATCTTACAAAGACTGTCCTTCATTTTTCTGATGGAACTACTACTACATTGGTTATTGGAGGCTGAGTTGGTCGCCGTAAGAGAATCAGTCAAAATAAAAATGAAATTGGTTTTTGTGGTCTTTGCAATATTGTGATTCCATCAGAATCGCATACGTTTCTGCTGTAGCGGCTAAATCATTCTTGTTAATTGCCATTGAATCGCTAAACTCAGTTGAGATAAACGAGTAATCTACTCCGTCATCAGACTTTGAACCATCTGTGGAAAACACTCTGGGATAATTATATTTCTCACGAAGATATTTCATCTTGCCCTTTACAGAAACTATCTCTCACCCTTATTAATAGGAAGTACTGCTAACTTCCAAGGAGGAACTGTTTGGGCCAATGTGGATAATTTAACACCCTACTGCGGTATCATTGCCAGCGTCACTGCATCTCATTTGAGTTTCCATACTGTTAAACTCCAGCAGCATCTAAAACTGAGCTCCTCGAGTAGCAAGACGAAGCGTCTTGTTATTCGGCGTAACTTGTGGGGTTAATCGACTTTGCAGAGCGAGTTCTGTGCCAAAAATAGACCAAATATTTCGTGACGAGAAGGTTATCTCCATAATTCAGCTGATTTACACCTTATGAAACACGAAAGTTAGTATATGAGTTTGCGAAAATAAATAATAAAAATCATTCCTGACTCGTGAAGAAGAAAAATAATGGTGGCTGGCGAAGAATGGCTAGGAAATTTTTTGGAAAGTCTCCTGTGCTCTTTTTACGATCTCTTCAAGCTACGTTTAACAAAGCGTATATTTTTTCTAAAAAAAAACTTTAAAACCCGCTTTCCATCGTTTGTCTTAAGTCCTAGCGATATTTACACTAATTATTTCATATGGCAACCTAGACGTAGTGAAAAGTCAACAAACTCCAGGCATGATTGACTCGTATTTAGTGTTATAAAAATAAATTATTATAGTGTTTCTATCAGATGTATTGGTTTACATAAAAAAAATATAAAATTAGAAGCGACTTTACTACTTCTGTGAGTCCTCAATCATTTACAGTTGCTGCCTCACAACGCAGATTTCCCCGGGTTCGATTCCTGTCAAAGGCTTGAATATTTGTGACGTCACGGTCACGGAGACTGAGATTAAGACTGCTGAAGAATCGATTCGGAATGTAAGATAATAGTCCGCAGGCGACCCGGTAGGCCAACGCCCTCCTTAATGTGCTGCAGAGCCAAGGAAGAAGAAATAATTATGAAATATGATAATTATCAGTATCCACGATAAACCGTCAAGCCGTTTCGGGTCTGCGTCTACGTGTCCAGTATTTAATGTTATATGCTCGAAAAGATAGTAATTAATAATTGATATTGTAGAGAATATTATTGAAATAATAATAAATATAATAATTGGGAAATATAGTAATAATAATGGTAATCATAAAAGATTTCTTATTTGTGGTATTCATTAGAAGTATAATATACTATAATATGGTTTAAGAGACCAGTGCTATTTTTCAGCCATCTAATGTCAAGGAATACTTAAAGGTAATTTTTTAAATTGACATTTTTAAGGTTATTATAATTTAACTAATTCCTTAGTCTTGATTAGTTAGTCAGTTAATGAAGTATTTGATGTGTTAATAGCTTCAATGACGATGGGTATAAATCTATGATTAATACCACAAATTTCTGAACATTGACCAAATATTAGCCCAGGACGTTTAATGAAATAATCATGTAGGACGAACAAGTATCTAATTATATATTAAACACGTATTTTGAAGAACATATGCCTTTCTCGTTGAACAGACATTTCTGTTACACGTCAAAACTATGATTCCATAAGTGACGGTTAATCGACTTTTTACCTTCGCATACTAGACATAACTCTTTACAACCCGTAATTTAGCCTTTCCTGATTAAATTATTAATTGAAATTTTGTATTTCAAATGAGTATTTTCACCGTATGATTTTTGTAGTTTATTGGCGTAAAGCACAACGTCATTAATGAAATTCTATTTTCCTCTGTAATTTCCGAGTGCTTATTATGATAATTACGTTTAAGTCAGTTTTGGTATCCACTCTATCTGTCCCCGTCTCTCGCTCTCTCTCTCTCTCTCTCTCTCTCTGCCTCTGACATCAAAGATGTTGTTACCGCGGAAAAGTTCCTTAGACCCTCTCATTAAAAAGATCCCGGCGAGTTGCCAGAAAAGGACTCGGGGGCCAAACAGCCGGAAAGGCGGCGAGCAGCCTCTCTATTCAGCAGTAAGAGCCAATTCGCAGAAATGTCTGCGATGTCGCTACTAAGGTTTCATTGTTTCTTTTCAATACGGGGGGCTACAATAATAGTCGTCATAGCTGCCTGCCCGTTACCAGGGCAACGAAGCGAACGACAAAAGGCAATCGGTGCCCGCGACATAATTGCAACTCTTACAAAACAACCCGGCAGTCACAACTCAACAACAGGCACACACAGACTACGCAAGAAAAGAACCTCTCTCTCTCTCTCTTTTTTTTGCTTTCCAAATACACACGCGGATGAATAAATTTGAGGGTCTCGGAGCAACAAAGCGCGGGGGCGTTAACTGCTAATAAATGAATGGCGATCAGGTTTCCCGTTATTTTTATCGCGATCGGTTTTCGTCCTTGCGTGAGATTACCCACGCTTTTAAAACTACCTAATAATTATTTGCAACGGTCATTTATTAATACAATATTCTACCCCCTTTCAGTTCAACGCCAATTACGTATCGTGCTATTTTGAAAATAAATTCGTTTGACGTTATTGAAGTATACCAAAAAAAATTTAACGAAAAAATTTTTATGTAAAACCTCCGTTCCTTGAACACCAAATTCTCCTGACCATAACGAACACTAACACCCCAAGGGCCTCGTGACGATTCGAACTCTGAACGCCCAAGACGCTGACCGTTACACCACAGCAGGTCACAAGGTGTTTATTGTGCCCCTTTTAAAATGCACTGCATATGTCTTTGGGACAAGAGAAGCAATATTGACTTTGCGATTAATTTTATGAAGACAGGATACGAAAAGACCAGGCCTACGTTCATGGCATTTGTAGATTTAGAAGAAAAAAAACGTTTGACAATGTGAACTGGAACACACTATTAAGGATTTTGAAGAAACACTGGAATAAAATATCGAGAAATGAGGCTAAGACATAACCTCTACAGTAGACGGGCAGCTGTAATTAGAATTGAAGACCATCAAAAGAAAGCCGCAATCAAGAAAGAGGTAAGACAAGGTCGCCCATGCTATTCAACTTATATTTAGATTTTTTTTATTGATAATAATTTACTTGACCTGTTTTCTAGATTCAATAACAGGTCTGTTTAACAATATTTTTCTTTTGTTGGTACATTTTTTTACATAGATATAAATATGTATGAATACAATAATAAAGTATATGCGTATATTCAAATTTGTTTTAGCATGTAAGATCATCATCTTTTTTTTTTGGTAACAGGCTACATGAGGGTGATCCTGAAACAGGTTACGCTAGTTTTATTATTATATTATTTTCGTGGTTGAGAGACTGAAGGAGAGAATTCTTAATTTCTTTGTCTCCTCCGCATCCTTTCCAGCTTTATACATTTTGTTTGTGAAACAACTCCGGGTGTTTTCCGGTTACGACCCACACGTGTTTCCGGATCTCCTCCATGACGCGTTGGTCGAGTAGTTGTAGGTTCAAACTTTTTTACTAATTTACTAATTTTACTAATTTATACTAGATATGTCTATTTAAGGAGGTATATGTACTGGGGTCAAAGACCTTGGGCATATGGCAAGAGTTGTCCGTTGATCCCATTGGATCAGTCGGCCAACTGCCTCCTAAACTTTGTAGAGACACGGAAAAGGGAATGCTGCGACCCCACAGCAGACTCGTCTCCCGTCATTCGGAAGGGCGTGAGAATAGTACCCAATGCCCGACCTACCTGATGGTGGTTTTCTAGGGTTTTCCCTGCATCTCTTTAGGTTTAACACCGGGTAGGATCCTTAAACCATAGCCCGGGGGCCCTAGTTAACCCTTGCTAGGCTACCTTGCTCTACCTTCCGCATTCCCCCTTTTCAATTCCCTTCCTATGCTATTAAAGGGGAGTTGCCTGTTTCAGGATCACCCTCATGTAGCCTGTTAACCAAAAATTAAAAGAGCTTAACTACCTTGCGTAGCTTACGCACGCCCAAATATCATGTTTGCTGTTTTAGGATCACCTCATGTAGCTGTAACCAAGAGAAAGGAATATTGACTTTGCGTCTAATTTTAAAAAAGCAGAATAAGAAAAAATAGGCCTCAGTTCTGGACATTTGTGGATTTAGCAAAAGCGTTTGAAAATGAGAACTCGAACACACTATTAAGGATTTTGAAATATCGAGATATAAGAGTTATCCACAAATTCTACAGATGTCAGTCAGCAGTAGTTAGAAATGAAGGGAAAGAAAAAGATGCAGTAACCACGAAAGGAATAAGACAAGGATGCAGTCTGTGGCCATGCTCTTTAGCTTATATATAGAACAGGAGATGAAGAAAGTTAAAAATAAATATGGAAAGGAAATTAAAATTCAAGAAGAAAAATTAAAAACGTTTGGCGGATGATACAACATGAGGATTAATAGAGGGAAAACGAAGGTAATGAAGTGGAGTATGGGAACTTGTGGAATAACAAAGGGGTTTTTGATTGGGAAGAGATATTTTGGAGGAAATTAAGGAATTGTGCCACTTTAGAAGCATAATTACTAGGGATGGTAGAAGTGTAGTAGACCACTGGATGTGGTAGTTATGTAGAAATGAAAATGCTTGCGCAGGATATGTTACGATGGAGGGCTTCATCACAACAACAACGTATTTACCATTAATTTCCATAATTCCAAATTTTATACTAAAGTAACACACAAAAGTGTTTTGTTTCAGAAATAATCAAAGGCACTGAATATTCTATCTTTATTTCACGTTTATTTGGTAATTCAATGAAAGCTGTGAGGTTGTTTTTTTTCAGCTATTCATATTAAAAAAGTTGTGAAGCCCCGAAATACACTAATAGCAGAATCACTGACGTGCTGTTTTCTCAGACATTTATGCTTCAATCGAAGTCGGGAGGCGGAGTTTTCAAGTTGTTGCGGCAAGTTTTGAGTACGGAACTGATAGCGTGCCAAAATGAAATTTCCACCTCCACTTCACCTGAAGAGACAGCAGCACAGGCCGGGAATTTCGGTGTCAATACCTTTTCCCTCTCGTTCACCAATGTCCATTCATTCAGACCCTACAAAACTATATTTATGTAATATCCTTTAAACGTAAGTTTAAGAAATAACTGAAATTAGATGAATATCAATTAGGTCATTAATTCCGAGGATTGGATGAGTGAGTTATGGTTGAATAATATAAATAATTTTAACATTCTGTGATTGTAAATAGGGAAACGTTAAACATTTCCGAGATTAAAGGTATCCTTGCTCTATTAGTTGATTTCCTGGTTTTCCAAAATTGCCCTAATTAAATTTTCTGGATTGAATGGCGTCAAATAATAAAAAACTATCATAATTTATTTTACAGCTAATAATAATTAATCTATGCATTGTAGTTCCTGTTCCAAGTTGGTAGAAACGTCTGAAGTTTATAAAAGAGCGACGTACTCATAGCCAAACCAAGTAGCAGCTTCTATTATATAGAAGTTCGGCTATATAACGATAGGCAGTGCTATAAATAATACTAAATTTTTATAAATATTATTTGTTCTTAAATGTTTGCTTGAAGGAATCATGACGATCGAATAATCTTGCGTAGATAAATAAGACAAAGACCCGCGAATTCGGTCGAAGGGTTGTTACAAAGACAATCTGTTGAGGTTCAATCATTATATTTTCCATAGAAATTTCACATAATTTTCCCGTGGGTTATATCAGTTTTATTGATTATCTAATTCTAACCGTTTCACATACGCAACACCTATGGTAGAATATTTATTAACACAATATATTACTGAAAATTTTGGCTTTAATAAAATCGACTCTCGTCTTAATGATGATACTTTGATATGACAGACTTGCACATATGTTTTAAATACATGAAAAATACTGTAATATTTTTTCTGTGTTGTGAATGCGTTAATATGTCTCAAAGATACGAGTTTTATCTGAGTTTCATAAATTATATTATTTCTATTTTGATTTTCCACACTACAGTATTCAAAGTCCTAAACTTATGTGAACTTTTTTATCCACGACATGACAAATGAAGGAAAAAATAATGTAGATTTATTTTCATAGTATTTTTCAGTATTAAAACGACGGTAAACTCGTATTAGATGATTAATTTTGTTATAAAGAAGCACAAAGTTTGGCGAAAGATCATAAATGGAATAATTTAATTTGAATACGTTTCGTCCCCCAATTTTACGTTCTTTCTAAAAACAAATTATATAATTAAATATACTTAGTTTAATACAAATAAATAAACAAACTTGGTTTGTTGTACGATATTTAAAATTAAAGTATTACATTTTTTTATATAAAAACTGAGGAGGTCCCTGAAATTGAGGGACGAAACGTATTAAAATTAAAATTATTCTATTTCTTACGTTTGGCCATCATTTGTGTTTTATTTACTAAGCCAGGCATTTTAATTACTTTATTCTTGATTAACTTAGTTTTCTGGAAGAGCCATAAAAACCTCATTTTGATTAATTGAATTTAGCGACAAACAAATCTTATTCACTACAACTTAAACCAGTTTATTACTCTAGTTTAACCATGTAGACAATATAATGTATGGACTTTCTGTTTTAAAGAAAAAATTGTATCATGCGTACATATTAATAATTTTTTCCCGACAGTTGAGCCGCCAAATTGTGTAGATATGATTTTACAATATTGTTTGTCAATCCCTCCCGTCATCAGTTGATTGCATCTCGCTGTTATCTGGATACAATGAGTCCAGGATAGATTTTTTATTGAAAGCAGCTGATTGGGGAATGACAGCTTCAAAGGTTGGAAATGTACATCACAAAATTCGTATACAATTAAACAGAAATATGAAAACATTCCAAAGCTTTATTATTATTGTTTTCACAAAATTAATTTTCGTTTAGCCAAAAAATATATAAAAGTTTAGAAAATAAATTGGAAAAAAATCCGAATATACAGTGGTTGGAGGATTAATTGCTTAAATTTGGTTTAATTTGGTAATAAGCAGGGAACATTGATCTAGGTTTGTTTGCCTTAGTCCAATAAAAATAAGAATTTAGGATCGCTGCATATACTTTAAGAAATGAACATGCTTAATCACAAGAATCATCTAGCTTACGTCCTACTGTCGTGAAATGAACTCCTCGCAGCCTCGCACGTAGAATATCGGTCTCCGCGTTGTATTCTCCAATCCGTTGTCATCGTTATCCACATCAGGAAATCTAGGTTCGTCTCCAGCTCAAACCTCACAGGCACAAGAAAAAAACCTCTCCGAACTTAACTTTTCAAACTTTCACAGTAATTTCACTTTAAGATTTATAACTACTAACTATGATTAGATTTTAAGTGACTTAGTTTCCTAAAACAATTTTTTTTTCATTGTAATATCGATGTCCAGCGTACGCTCAGGAACCTCTGAATTCGCGAACCATAAAAGGTTAAAATGTTTCCTATTGGGAAAAAAAATTTGAATCAGGAAGGGGGAAATCATAGGTTTCGAGATTGGTAAAATATTGAGGAGAGACCAGTTGTGGAGTTGTCGTACAGATGGAGGGATGATGATGAGTTAGTTAGTTCGGGGGAGAGTCGTGGAAGAGGGAGAGTAGTTGGAGATTTGTTGAGAATTTCGGTGTTTTCTAAAGGTTGTAGCCAAAGTTCCTACGAGTTCCAGTGTCGGTGATGTGCCATAAATCCCTCAGGGCCGTCTACTGAGAGCCACAGTAACAATTCCACCATTGTTCAGAACATAAAGACCAAAATATATCTCCCCCCTGGGAAACAAAATCTATTTGCTTTCTATTTCGATTCATTTTCAAAATGTATAATTCGTTTCAAATAGCATGGAGATAAGTTTTGTTTTAATTATATTTTATTATTTCTTGTTAAAAAGAAAAGTTTAAAATTGTAAACTTTCTTATCATTGGTTCTACTTGCTCTTTTCATTTGAAGAAGAACCCAAAAGCCATTTAAAACGTTACAAGTTATAGATTTGGTAACATTTATTCAATGTCACCATCGTACTTATCCACTATATAACATAATATTACTTACTAGGGTTAAATAAAGAAGGTAAGAAGCTGAAATATTGTCGTGTCTGTATTTCAGCCCCAGTCTAATTAATAGTTGACATGACGTCACTCAATTTCCGCTCATAGACTACACCTTTTATGCTATACATGACTTCTCTGGTACCAGAAAACCCCCAACAATTTATTTCAAAAGCTGGTGCAATAATTTTCCATTGTATTGAAAGTATATCTTAAAATGAACTTTACTTGTGATTCATTTATTCAAGATTATTGCTGCAGTAATGCAGTGATGCAAGATTATTATTATTATTATTACAAAAACATTCTCTTCCGATTGTACTACGATTTTGATGGATTTGAAAATAGCAGTTTCACTTTCGTTCTATTTTTCGGTTTTAATCATTTAGTTAGACGTTTTCCATAAATAATAGATGCTGCTTATGCCACATTAATTTTAATTATCCTGCAATTTAGACGTTTTACATAAATAATAGATGCTGCTTGTGCTACATTAATTTTAATTATTCTGCAATTTATTCAGAGTTATTTCAATTCGTTAAAGGAAGAAATTTAGTGTAACTCGTGCATTCATTTGAAATCATTCACGTCGCCTAGAAATTGTTTTGTACTGATTGTATCTGATTGGCTTAGGGTTCATATGTCCAAACATTGTCACGAGGCGCTAATATATTGATCAATATATTGATCATGAAATATCTTCAAATGTTTAATGTAATTATTTTTTTAAAAATTATAGCGTGACTGTTGTATCAATAAGATAGATTTTTCACAGTACTTCAAAAGTTATCCTGCAATTTAGACGTTTTCCATAAATAATAGATGCTGCTTGTGCTACATTAATTTTAATTATTGTGCAATTTTTTTCAGAGTTATTTCAATTCGTTAAAGCAAGAAATTTAGTGTAACTCGAGCGTTCATTTGAAATCATTCACGTCGCCTAGAAATTGTTTTGTACTGATTGTATCGGATTGGCTTAGGGTTGATATGTCCAAACATTGTCACGAGGCGCTAATATATTGATCATGAAATATCTTCAAATGTTTAATGTAATTATTTTTTAAATTATAGCGTGACTGTTGTATCAATAAGATAGATTTTTCACAGTACTTCAAAAGTTATCCTGCAATTTAGACGTTTTCCATAAATAATAGATGCTGCTTGTGCTACATTAATTTTAATTATCCTGCAATTTTTTCAGAGTTATTTCAATTCGTTAAAGCAAGAAATTTAGTGTAACTCGTGCGTTCATTTGAAATCATTCACGTCGCCTAGAAATTGTTTTATACTGATTGTATCTGATTGGCTTAGGGTTCATATGTCCAAACATTGTCACGAGGCGCTAATATATTGATCAATATATTGATCATGAAATATCTTCAAATGTTTAATGTAATTTTTTTTAAAATTATAGCGTGACTGTTGTATCAATAAGATAGATTTTTCACAGTAATTCAAAAGTTATCCTGCAATTTAGACGTTTTCCATAAATAATAGATGCTGCTTGTGCTACATTAATTTTAATTATCCTGCAATCTTTTCAGAGTTATTTTCAATTCGTTAAAGCAAGAAATTTAGTGTAACTCGAGCGTTCATTTGAAATCATTCACGTCGCCTAGAAATTGTTTTGTACTGATTGTATCGGATTGGCTTACGGTTAATATGTCCAAACATTGTCACGAGGCGCTAATATATTGATCATGAAATATCTTCAAATGTTTAATGTAATTATTTTTTAAATTATAGCGTGACTGTTGTATCAATAAGATAGATTTTTCACAGTACTTCAAAAGTTGAAATATACGTTGCCGAATTCTGAATCTGTCTTTCCGGGAAAAGCATAATTGGCAATGCGTCAGTGCCTGGAATATATATAAAACGGATTGCTTTTGCCGGGTACGGGACAAAGCAGTGGTGTATAATTCCTTCTGAGAATACATTCATTCGCCGTCGATTATGAGGAGAAGTTTCCTTCAGGGTAATAATTCAATTTAATATTTGGTTTGGAAGCTGGAAGCGTCCATCCAAGCGAACTTTACGATACCCCGTGATACCATGCGGAGACTCCATTACTGGAATGGGCCCTTTTCCGACCCCCCATTAATTAACCTGATTACACTACTCCTACTGATAACAGAGCGTTTTATTGCGTCGTCTCCTCTCGAGTTTGTACACCGGCGAGCGCTTGACAATTTATCTTCTTCACATTTGATATCCTTCCGACTAGCAGCACGTTTAAGTGGACGACGCTTGCTCCTCTTACAACCTCTCCTGAGACCTCACGGTAGATTGCCACCAACAAAAGCGCATCCTGCGCTAACTTTCAAACTACTTTTATAAACCATATCCTTTGCCATAAATAAATAAATAACATTTACGTACTGTGTGTGCTTCACATCTCGTCATGCAAACTCTGACATGAAACTTGAGGTGCGGTTTAACTAAAAATAGTCAATAAATATAATGATAATTTTAAACGGACAAACCTTAAAAACAGAGCGAATTAATTAAGAAAACTTAAATAAACTGACGTTTCAAAGCGAGCGTCGCATTTTGCACAAAAAAAGCTCTTAAATCGAAAACTGGCTTTAAAAATAAACCTGGCATTACTTTATCAGTTTAGACTCTGTTTTTATAAGCTACCACAGGCCGTTAATATTTACATGAATAATTTACAGACAAATTAGAATTAATCCCTATTTCCCTAGGTCACGCCATAACTTAAGAACGGCTTTACCGATTTTATTCATCCTTTATTATAAGTTTTCTAATACTTTTTACAAGATTCTTACGAAAAAAAAATATTAAAATTGGAGAATTAGAGAAAACGTAACTATGCATTTTGAATTTTGGTTTCCTACAGTCTTAATGTGTTATGCACCGAAACGGCTAAACGGATTCCACTGAAAGTTTCTGGGATTGAAATAGAAATCTAAATTTTCGTGTATGTTACATTTCGATATCTTGCAGAGTTCGGAAGATATTAATGTAAATATTTATAAATCCATTGAATTGCCGTGCGAAAGGCGGCATAAAAATCAACTGCGAGTTAAAAGTCGTATTAGCGGTTACTACTGTGTTTTGAATGACAAGAATGAAGGAATCAAGAGAAGAGACCAAAAATAGAAGCTTTCTTCAAGTACTACTGCTGTGTTTTGAGTGACAAGAATGAAGGAATCAAGAGAAGAGACCAAAAATAGAAGCTTTCTTCAAGTACTACTGTGTTTTGAGTGACAAGAATGAAGAAATCAAGAGAAGAGACCAAATAAACTTATCGAGAATAAGAAATTGGCATACAAAAATTACTCATCTTTACATTATAACAAAAGACCCTCCCCCGATTTTTGATCAGTGCAATATCCAGATTTCAGTTGAACCTTTCAGAAAATTGATGAGGAGAGGGACGAAACTTTAAAAGAAAATGATTTCAAGGAGTTTGTAAAAAGGAAAAATGCACAAGAAAATTTAATAAAGTTCTTAAAAATACTGAATTGTACCATAAATTGTAAAATATTTATTATATATCGTTATCTATATTTAAATTTTACAGTGAAAACATAAATATCAAGTTAAAGTGTAAAAATTGTTAATTTACAGATTTAAAATGTATTGGTAATTGTAATGTCGTATAAGTCGTTAATGACTACTTTGTTGATGCGACTATAAATAATTTATTTAAAAAAATAATGAAGGTCTAATTATTTTTGGGGCATTATCCATGGATTAATAGAGCCGATAAATGATGGTCAAACAGTATTAGCTATATAATATAACACTACATATAAATAAAAGGCAAATCATGATTTCGACCGCACCTAGTATAATGTAGTATAATATATAACACTATGTTTTTTAATTAACAGGCTATAGTTAATGGGCTATAGTTTAAGGATCCTACCCGTTTTCTTACGTAAAGAGATGCAGGGAAAACCCCGGAAAACCTGCTCCAGGTAGGTCAGGCATTGGGTACTATTCTCACGCCCATCCGAATGACTGGAGACGAGTCTGCTGTGGGATTGCAGCATTCCCTTCTCCGTGTCTCCTCCAGTTTTTGGAGGCAGTTGTCCGAGTGATCCAATGGGATCAGCGGAAAACTCTTGCCTTATGAATTAATTAATTAAGTTTTCTTCTGCCCTACGACAGGTTCAACTGACGAACGTTCTCTACGGACAACCTTTTCCTCTTTTAAAAAAAATGTCAATAAAATCAAACAAATATTACAATCTTTTATAAAATAATTTTCAATACAATTTTAAATGCCTAAATTGCAACCATAAAATTTTATTACCGTTAATTAATTTTTTCTGCCTTTGGCCATTATATTTATTTATTTTAAAATAATTACATCTGTAAAACACTGTGTTGATAATTACTCCCAATATTTATATGTTTATTTAACTTTTTCCACTGCTACTAAAAAAAACACTAATTACTTTAGACCCTTATGAATTACACTGAAGTAAAACGAAAATTTAAAGCCCATCGACACATTAATGCATGTCTTCGAAAAAACGGAATTAATCCATAATTTTACAATAGGTATATGATAACTATTCTGAAGGATTATGAAGTAGTATATAGTTAAATGTACACTATGTTCGCGTGACGGCTTCTGATTTTCCTGTGCGAATATTGACGTTTGGCTTTAACGTCAATTCACTTCCGTTTCAGGCGTCCCAATACTTTACTCTCTTACTTTCCACTACGGTAATTGACCCTTTCCGCTCAACAAGATATTTTACTCAAAAATTATATGTTTGATAAGTACATCTTCCTGAAAATTTTGATGGTAGCATCAATTGAGAACTGGACTATATCCTTTATGCGTGAAGGTGTTCTTTCTGCTAATCAATAAAATTCTTGCGGCATTGTTAGAAAGCTAAAGTAGGGTTTTGTTGAGGGAGAAGTCATTGGATGTGGCAACGTCTTTTTACTTATATGTTCTCATTCATTGAACACCGTTCAGATCCTATTTAAAAAAGGCTATTAGCTATTGTACACTAGCCTGTATTTTTATTTATTAAAACCAAATGAGCAATTGTACCCTGTAAATTGTTATGAACGTTCGTTATAATATTAACTAAACCTTATTCTCATATCTAAAAACATTCGCCAGTTCGTCAGTATGTATTTCCGAACTATAGGCGTCCAAACTACTGGTCAGAATTTGAGAAAATTTGTTCCTCAGGGCCCGAAGCTGTCAAGGATTTTATTATTATTTAAATATACTGAATTTATGTCTGTGGGGGAAAAATAACATTTCAAGTAAAGGATTTCGAGTCCCATACACGCATCGAAATCTCTTAAAGAAGATGTGGGTTGACTATATTCGTCATCTATAATACTATATATTTTTTAAAATTACAAACATTTCGCGTCGTAATTAACCTATCGTTGGCAGAAAGCTAACTCTCTGGGAAATAATAAAGTTCTTTGGATCGTCGATACGATGTATACGTACATTAGTTTTATTTTCTACGTCAGGTAAATTTTAATACCTGTAGAAGCAAATAAAATATTATGCATTTGATAGTGACGTTCATCACAGGTAAAAGTATTAAATTAAATTAACTTTAATAACTATATATATACGTGAAACGTCAAAAAATGTCCGTCTTCCCACTTTTTGAAGGTTTTTCTTCAATGTTTTTTTCCTCTTTAGCAAAGTCCGTACTAAAATTGAAGAAACTAGTAAGGACTTGTTTTTCTTTATTTCATCGAGACCTATCAGTAAATATTTTTCTTTCCAAGGTGGACCAGCGCCGATTTCCCTGCCCCTGAGCTACAATACAATAAAAAAACTAAAATTCTATTCTCTATCATTCTATTTGGTCACATGACTTTTTCTGCTCAGATCACCGTAAATGGGTCAAAATGACACCTCTCTTTAAAACATCCTACCATTATGACAATTTTTTGCCATTTACACAACCTCGGATTGAAATTAGGATGAATTTGGTTTTTGGAAAACGTATAAAACAAATAATCAGTCGCCCTTCTAACCGAAAGTAATCCCTCTAGAGTAGAACCATGAAAGTAGTGTAGCTTTAAGCACTTATCCTTACTTACATGACTGCTTCATTATTTACGTGAACATGATTAACGACGGGTCCTTCAGTTAGTATTTGTCCTAAAAGGTCAACAGGATGAGTTTCAGTAACAGAAAGTATCGTTTATGATGAGTCAAACGTGAGGAGTCAAGTCAGTATTTAACCAGTAATTAACTGGCTTTACGATAAACTGGTTCTACCATAGTCAGCCTTCACTGTTTGAAGAGTTAGAGATAAAATATTGACTCTATTACACTATATTTCACGCGTTCCAGTACCTTCTATAGATCATAAAATATTGCAGATATTTTCTGAAGTTCATCTAAGCAAAACGTAGAAAATGAACTTAATTCATGCGTTAGAAATATTTTTCTTTCCAAACGCCGATTTCCCTCCCCCTGAGCTACAATACAATAAAAAAACTCAAATTTTAGAATAATTCTGAGGACGTCGGGTTTATTGAAAATTCTATTCTCTTCATTCTATTTGGTCACATGACTTGATATATATCTATAATAATAAAACGCTGACGAATTAAAAATTTGAAGGAAATAAACTTAAAAGAGTCTCCCCAATATTCGTATTTATACTTATAACTATTAATGCACTATACGAAAAATTTCAAATCTGTATGGGGAGTTTAGACGAAAGTTGATACAAACCTGTAACACACCTTAATGGTGTCTAATCAGAGTATAGAATTTTTTTCACAAACAACTACACCACTCGCCGGGCAAGAACCAATCAAAAACCGCTAAGCTTTAATTTAAAGAATTAAATAGACTTATGGTAAAACAAAAATCACTTATTCCAATCTTCAGATCAATTCAGTTCAATTATAAATATTGATGAATTTTATTTTTCTGTGGCAATAGTTGAAAAAAAAATTATAATTTTTATTTTTCTGTGGCAATAGTTGAAAAAAATTTATAAATTAAAAGCAACTTTTTCGATTCTTTGAATTGATGTTATAAAATTTACTTATACAACATAAGTAGAAAAACAATTTTTCATCTAAGTCGTGTTATCAAACATATTTTCTCTTGTTTACGTCGAAGCCTTCCAACGCTTCCGAAAGGATTTTGTTTAAAAAAAAAGTTCCAAAATGGTGATCTCTATCCATAGGGAAGTAAATAATATTTAAAAATGATGTTTTAGTAATTTTGCCCTTTTGCCCAATTTTTGGTGAGTGATTTCTCTAAATAGTACGATAAATAAACTAATACATAATTGTTCAATAAGGCCTTTTTTAAGCTGGAAACGGTCAAGTTGAGATTGAGTTGCGGAATTTATTTTATAGTTACATATGCAGTATTTAATGTCACAGAGACAACTTACATTTCCAGATGAGCAATATTCATGCTGCGATGACTTTACGGAAGAACATAACTCGCGTTTAATCCATCCGTCCACACTCGGACCTTCAGCCATCTGGAACAGACCAAAATTATCTCTATAAATACAAGTCTTTGGCTTTAGATCCTCACCAACGTCCCATATTAAATAATCACGTCCCGTTTTTTAAAAACTAATATAGTGCGTAGTCGTTAAGCACTCACAAGAACTGTATTAATAACAGAGAAGTCTCCGGAGCCTTTGGGTGGAAAAGCATCTGTGAAAACAGCAACTACCACTCTCACATACTGTTACCATTCTGGTGAAAATGAGCTTGGTGAAATTATGGCCTTCAAATTTAAAAGTTTATGTGTTTGTTACTGGATGTTTCTGTCCCTGAGAGAAAAAAAAACACCATTCTGGCGGACAACTCTTGCCATATGCCCAAGGTCTTCGACCCCAGTACATATGCCTCCTAAAATAGGTGAAGGTGTCTCGGCATATGAGAACTTTGATAAAAAATACCCAGAGAGAGAGAGTTGGATCAGTCAGCCAGCTGCCTCCTGAAACTGGTGTGGAGACACGGAGAAGGGAATGCTGCGACCCCAACAGCAGACTCGTCTCCCGTCATTCATAGGGAAGGGCGTGAGAATAGTACCCAGCAATGCCCGACCTACCTGATGAAGGTTTTCTAGGATTTTCCCTGCATCTCTTTAGGTGAAACACCACGAGGGTAGGATCCTTAAACCATAGCCCGGGGGCCCTAGTTAACCCTTGCTAGGCTACCTTGCTCTACCTTCCGCATCCCCCCTTTTCAAGTCCCTTCCTATGCTATCAAAGGGGAGTTGCCTGTTTCAGGATCACCCTCATGATGTAGCCTGTTAACCCAAAAAATAATGATAATATGATTCCACACTTATTTATTTATATTGAATATAATTATACATTACGACAAGTTTATTAATTATTGTTTAAGTTCCATGTATCTGCCACCAGGGGGTCATCTGCCCACTTGTAGATTTAATAAATACAATACAATACAATTATTGCCGTTTGTCCACGCGTTGACAGCGCCGTACATAACCTGCGACAAGACGTAACAATGGCATATTTTGCGTGTTTGCAGCAATATTTGCGAACAAAAGTGAAGTGTGACGAGTGGGTATGTGTGCCGCGGTAAAGCATAACCGTTTCCGTCTATAAAAGCCGGCCACTCCCCACTCGGAGCCCGTATAATGGCCGCTCCGAGTGGCGCCTCTGTCCGCAATGCGATAAGAGTTATTAAAGCGTCCATTTTATTGCATCGCGCCCTTAACGTGGACACTTTGTGATGAGACCACAATGGACGCTATTTGCAAGGATAGATTAAGTGCTAGTAAATTTAACAGCACTTTTACCTCCTGCCAGTAGAATGGGCTGTGATTGATTCTCCTTTAGGGTTACGACTTCCCTCACAACCCCCCCCCCATCCTCCCCCCACCCCCACATCACCCCCCACCCACACACACACTCTTCTCCTCCTATTTCCAGTAGAATTAAAAATCGGGGCGGCGGCCAGTCGAGTTCTCATGCGAGCGTCAACTACCAAAACAAGATTAAAGGCAACTCTTTTAAATCTACCGACGTAATTGAGTCCCGTCATCTACAGCTGCTGAAATTCTGATTTGAGGGAATCGATATGATATGCGAAATTCTAATACCCGTTGCAGATTAGCAGAATAAAGCGGAAAAACCCAGAACTTAAAATTCTCAACGAATGACAACGGTTGAATAATTTTTATTTCAATTTCTAAGAAGGCGGCATTACTTTTCTCTAATTTCGAGAGTTTTATTCTCAATTCCAGTTACTTCCCAAATATTTTATCACAAAATATGACTAACACGTAACGCGTCAGTCTCCAGTAGATTACATTGTAATTGATGTAATAGAAAAATACTGATGAATTCAACCCACAAAAATTCTTATTTCCTTGTATTAATCAAGAAATTATTTTATCATAGACTTTTCAATCCTTCAATGGACACTTTTCCAGCACTCTAAACTGTCATGCTAATAAGATGTGAGTTTTGGGGGTTTCCGCATACGAAATCCAGCATTTTGAAAAGCTGGATATAGACCAACGGAACCTCGTTTTTTTTTCTTCACAAAGCAGGTTTTTCGCATACGAAGTCCATAATTTTGTAAGCTACATATAAACCCAACGGAGCCTCATTTTATTTTCAAAAAAGAAGTCTAGTCGAGGACAATCAAAATTATGGCCTATTCCCCATATTTTTCCTACGTACATGCGCCCTTTACTTACATAGTTATACCATGAATTAAAAATGTTAAATTATTATCCAGTTTCGCTTTCGATTAATCAATTAAAGTTTCGATTGAACAATATATAATAAACTTTCCTTAGTTTCGTATCACGTACTGCATTATACAAACTTTTCTGTTGTATATTAAACCTTCATTCTTGTTTGTAGCATTAATAGTTCCGTAGAATTTGTGGTAACTGAGGTTACGGTTAAGAATGTAAACGGGACACCAGTAAATTTCACTTAAATTGCACTAATTGGGAATTTCCGTTTACAACAGTTGGGGCCGGATTCTAATCTAATAAGACCTGCTGTTACAAGTATTTTTAGTTTGTTGCACCAAGTTTCACAATCACGGGGTTGGAGAGAGAGAGAGTGCGTTAAGACTCTGAAATGAAGATATAACGTAAATCGTTGAGGGTTAAATTTGCAAGTAAGGTAGTTTGGCTCGCAGTGCGAAGTGCAGCGAGGGACGAAATGCCAGCTCAGATAGGCTCATTAGGCGAACATTCCTGGCGCCTTAATGTGTCCCTTCCCTCGCCAGTATTTATAGCAGGCAATACGGACGCAGTAGCTCTGCCCAATAAACCTGACCTATACATCCTCATCAAGCACTCGCGCTTTACTGCTAATTCTTCGCAAGGAGCGGAACCTACATGTGTACAACTTGCCACCATTCCTCTGAATAAATATTACGCGCTTGCAGATATTTCATTCTGCATATCTGGAGGATTAAAACTTTCCAGGAAAGCGCTCCAGTCTACGTTTCTGATATTGCAGAAAGTACTATCAGGTATCACTTTATTTACCTGATTTACGTTGTTATATATTTCGAATTGTATGAGGTTGTGGTCACTGATAGTCCACTTGTCTATTAGTTTGAAAGCTCTATTGTTTGCGGCTGTTACATCTATGTCCGCATATACTTTATTATTGTATTCGTACATATTTATATCTATGTCAAAAAAAATGTGCCAACAAAAGAAAAATATTGTTAAACAGACCTGTTATTGAATCTAGAAAACATTTCAAGGAAATTATTATCAATAAAAAAATAAAAATCATTCCGTTCGAAGAAAGAAATGAAAAGCATCGTAGAGACTTATCTTCTAGTTGCCATTATGAGGCAGTATCATTAAATTCTTATTAAATACTTGTATTATTAAAAAGGTAATACTTGTATTTATTGTTGGTCTACAATTGGACGAAATCCCGGTGGCAGATTATATATTTATTAAATCTACAAATGGGCAGATGCCCGGTGGCAGATACATAGAAATTAAACAATAATTAATAAACTGGTCGTAAGGACCATATTTAACCTATAGTTGAATGTATAATTATATTCAATATAAATAACTAAGTATGGAATCATATTAAGGCAGGATGAGGCCGGAGTTTTCTCGCAGGCGCTTCAGCCCAGAGTGACTGCGGGGCTCACCTGATCATGTCGGGAATGCCTCGCACTCTCTCTGGGTATTTTTTATCAAAGTTCTCATATGCCGAGACACCTTCACCTATTTTAGGAGGTATATGTACCGGGGTCAAAGACCTTGGGCATATGGCAAGAGCTGTCCGCTAATCCCATTGGATCAGTCGGCCAACTGCCTCCTGAAACTGGTGGAGACACGGAGAAGGGAATGCTGCGACCCCACAGCAGACTCGTCTCCCGTCATTCGGAAGGGCGTGAGAATAGTACCTAGCAATGCCCGACCTACCTGATGCAGGTTTTCTAGGGTTTTCCCTGCATCTCTTTAGGTGAAACACCGCGAGGGTAGGATCCTTAAACCATAGCCCGGGGGCCCTAGTTAACCCTTGGCTACCTTGCTCTACCTTCCGCATCCCCCTTTTCAATTCCCTTCCTATGCTATTAAAGGGGAGTTGCCTGTTTCAGGATCACCCTCATGTAGCCTGTTAACCAAAAAAAAAAGAATCATATTAAGGCAGGATGAGGCCGGAGTTTTCTCGCAGGCGCTTCAGCTCAGAGTGACTGCGGGGCTCACCTGATCATGTCGGGAATGCCTCGCTCTCTCTCTGGGTATTTTTTATCAAAGTTCTCATATGCCGAGACACCTTCACCTATTTTAGGACACTCCTGCAGGAATATTGTTCCAGTCATTAATTGTCCTATTTAGGAACGAGTATTTTCCAACGTCTGTTTTTTTGGTTCCTTGCTTGTGATTTAAACAGGTGATCACTCCTCAGTCTATCTCGGATTCCCTGCCAAGGTTTTTGACCTGCAAAAGCTCTGTAGAAAATGTGTAGCCCAGTTGTTTCTCTTCTCGTCTGTAGCGTATCCCACGCCCTAGTCGCTTTACCTTTTAGTTCCCATTCCCAGGTTCTATTAGTACGAATTTTGCTGCCCTTCTTTGCACCCTTTCTAAGGATTCTATTTGACCTATCCTGTATGGATCCCAGCGAATAAGCGAAACAGAATAAAAATATAAACGACTATAATTCGTTCAGTAAATTTTAATAGATGAGCCAAGTTGCATACATAGAAATTTATTTACTCGTAAGTCCAAAATGGAGAATTCAGGCGAGTCTCATGAGCAGAAAAGCAAGCATCTAGAGGATTTTAAAATAAGGACTTTCCACTATAAGTACATATCATATCCCACGTAGTCACCAAATGGGTCGATACATCTGCAGTAATTACAGTAGTTTCGAGGCACTTAGAGGGAACCAACATCTACTGCGCGTGAGAACATGACGGAGCTTTCTCGGGCCGTAGTTGACCCCAAGATCGCTAGTTTGCTTCCACGGCATGAGCAGACGAGTGAGAGAGAGAGAGAGAGAGAGAGAGAGAGTTAGCAGGGCTGTTTGCTGATTAACGCCGACCTGATGCAGCTTCAAGCAGAAGAGCGGCGCCAGGGGCGACTCTGGTTGCAGTCGATAATGGCTAACATAACACACACACACACTCCCTCTCTCTCTCTCTCTCTCTCCCTCCCTCGACACACACACACACACTGTGAATCGACTCTTTGACAATTACCAGTACAGAGGACAGTTGAACCACGTGACTTCTGAACGCATCCCCGATACTAAATACCTTATACATTTGCTTTAATCTCAGAAATCGCAATAGCAAATCATGTATTTGAAAAATGTACTCTGCCTATTTGTTGCTACAAGCAACTAATTACAATTTAACACAAAGTGAAATATCCCCAACAAACGATCACGAGTTTACAATATTCTGAAAAAGACGGTATCGGACTATTCCTTTTTAAATAGATAAAGAAACCCTCCTGTAATAACCGAAAAAAAATATTTAATCTCCATAATCCTATATCGTTTTGAAAAAAAATTATAATTAAATTCATATAAATGGAAATTGTTCATTATAAAACACTTAAATTACGTAATATATAACACCATAGTAACGTATCATAAATGTATAGTTATCTATATAAATAAAAGTAACAATAAAGTTTTAAACAGAATAGGAGAAGAAAGAACATTTTTGAGGACTTTAACCAAGAGAAGGGATGGATTAATAGACTACGTTTTGAGAAATGAGAGTCTTGTAAAATTAGCACTAGAGGGAAGTTTATGTGGTCAAGGATTTAATAAGCTAAGCAGATTAAGGAGAAGCTGGTTTTGAAGTTTGTTGACAATGGTGAGTTAATATTACTATACAGTATTTTCTGGTGTTCCATTGTCGGAGTAAAAAGAGAGAAAAAGATAGACGAGAAGCGAGTCAGTGATAATGAAATCAGAAACGATAAACCAAAACAAACAAGTTAGGTTTTTTCTAGAGAGTGACGAAGTACTCGTATAGCAGAGAAAAAAAAACAAGAGAGAAGGATATCAGAGAGGAAACAAAAGAAAAAGGTTAGGTTTATCTCTGTAAAAATGGCGCAGTGACCAGATGAAAAGTTTGTTCAGGATAGGTTAACATGAGGCGTTGCATCAGCACAGTCTTAGGACGGAATACCAGAGCAGCAATAAATAAAAGGCGACTTTTTTGGGGGCTACATGAGGGTGATCCTAAAACAGGCAACTCCCCTTTAATAGCATAGGAAAGGAATTAAAAAGGGGGGATGCGAAAGGTAGAGCAAGGTAGCCAAGGGTTGACTAAGGTTACCAGCTTTTCAGTAATATACCCGAAATTTCACAAATTTGAATTATAAAGTGTTCTAAGGTTTAACCTTACACGTTCCTAAACAATTCATCCAATTGCCGTGAACTTTATTTGTGTTTAACGCTGCTCATCCCCCCCAAAAAGCATTCTGTTGATCTTATGAACATATATTGGATCCTTCCTTCCATCCCATCTCAGCCCAAAAATGTAAATGATTCCCGGGCATCTCCGGACACCCATCTATTCCATTATATTTTACAGTCACACACATATATAATAAAAGAGTGACAGAGAATAACATCTTAACCTTAAATGGAAAGGATTTTCATCAGATTCGATTAACATATAATTTCTCCTGAATACCAGTCTTTTATTTATGTTAACATATTATTTATTTATATAAATAAAAGTGAATGCATGTTTGTCCCGTATGCGCTCCTATACCATTTACCCGATTGCGTTTCTGTTGTGCTCTCGAGGCGCTCCTAGGGGCGATGGTGGACGACGGCCGATAATTGCGTCGAATAAATATTTTTTCGGGATCAATGATACTGGTAGTTTTCATCCCGATGTTATTTCAATATAATCTCAGCCCCAATTTTTTTTTATGCGGAGCACCCTCAGAGGTGGGGGTAGAGGGGAGTTTCATATAAATAAAGGGAGAAGGGAAAAAGATCGGGGTCACCGGATGTCACTGAGCTCAGCGCTGACACTCAACATGCCACTAATGTTGTACTTCAGCCTGAGCTCAGCGCTGACACTCAACATGCCACTAATGTTGTACTTCAGCACCTTTATAGGAGAGGGGTGGAAGGCGTGAACGTTAATATCGTAAAAACAACCCGATTGGCATGGGGTTATGGACGTCGCTGAGTTGAAGTTGTCTTTCAACCTACATAAATGAGGACTAAGGGAAAGAAAAATGTGCAAGTTTGATTAATTCCAGTGACCCGGAAAGAAACACTGTGAGGATAAGCGTCCCTGGATGTGAGAGTAGAAATATACCAAAGCAGCTGGAATTTGCGTCAAAAAGGTTGGTAGTATTTTTCTCGATTTTGCTTGTGTATACCTGAAAACCATTTCGTTTGGGAGTAAGAAATCTTAGGTTCAGGGCGGAGCCACCTTACATAAAAATAAAACAATGACCCTAGAATGATGTCCACTCCGGGGATTTGTAAATAACTGACTATAATTCTGATATTCAACCGGCCGATTAGGGAGTAAAGGTGGATTGGGGCGAGAAAGGTTTCCCGTTGAAAACGTAAAAGCACGGAGTTAATTCAATAAAAAAAATGTACACATACAACTTAAGGACCAGAGATAAGCAACCTTTGGACAAAACGGCACCCGTAGCGCTTATACTGGTGAGGTGACGTTTTCAAAATATTCTAAAAAATCTGACAACCTCAGAAATTTTACTTTAGACGGTAATAATCGAAAGTAATTTTTCCGAGGTTGTCAGATTCATTGCGTTATTCTCAGTGTGATTTTCTTGATTCAAATATGACACTGTATCATAATCACCGATTAGGGAGCCTGAAACGGTAAACAAAACTCTTCCGAGTATTATCAGGTCTTTTCTAAAAAAAATCATTCCTGAATTAAAGACTCTACTGGGGTAATATAAATACGTATCCGGGTAACGCCGGACATTCACCTAATACATAAATAAATGATAAATTAGATTCCTCACTAGATTTTTAATAGTTACGCGTTGGTTTATAACAAACACTCAAAAAATGAATTGATCTTTATGAAACACAATTTTAACATAGAACCCTTAATTAATTTATTGTAATATTATGCTTGGAGTACGCCTGAGGAAGTCCTCAAAATTGAGACGAAACATCGCTTTTGAATAAATAGTGATAAATTTATATGCTGACTTATTGGCCGTATTTTTATTTATTGTAAACTTTGACAGTAGGTAATGCAAAATTTGCAAATTATATAATATACACGCACGCTTGTGTACAAAAGACAATAGGTAGCAGTGCTTATGAATTTTTCGGTGTTAAAAAAAAAGAAGAAGCGAAACAGATTCTAAAAGATATGAACCGAAATTTAGACATAACGATATTTAATAAAATAAAGAGAACTTAAAGAATATTTCATTCATTTTGTGGGAAGCTATTTAGAGGAGTTTGTAAATATTAAAACTGTATAAATACCTTCTAGCAGGGATGAATAGAAGAAAAAAAGAAAAGTATTTGAAGTACAAATGGAAGTAAATTCTCCAAAAACATTTCACATCCTCTTATAATTCTATTGTTCAGTAAATCAGATTAAGTTGGACAAAAGATTTCCTGCAGTTGTAGTAAACGTTTAAAAACGGTAAAAATAATTTTATACGCAATGTCAGAGTTGTCGGTCGGGAATGTAAAAGTAATTGTCTCACAAAAGTGTTTTCCTCGAATTCCTATAACAGTGTTTCTTGCTCTACAAACCAAGTTAAAAAATAACAAGGAAGTACTTCCATTCGTAAATTATACTGTTTGTGCGTTTGGAGGCGGTTATGAAATTAAAAGACATACTTATATGTAATTAATGTCTGATTAAAATTTCAGTAAATAACTGAGTATTGGATTTTCATATGTTAAAAAAAATTCTAATTGTTTTAAAAATTGATGAGATATAAAATATATAATCCAGACAAACACTAAGAGAATATAAACTTTAAATGGCAGTTATTAGAATAGAATGGCACGAAAATAAGTCAGAACCCAATAAAGGATGCAGTTCGTCACCCATGCTCTTTAACATATTTAGAACAGGCGATGAAGAAAGTTAAAAATGAATGATAGAAGGAAATCAAACTGCATGGAGACCCTAACATCTACTGAAAATATTATAGTATAAGGTGAGTCAGAAGAAGACAAGGAAAACATGTAAAATGGTATGAACGTAATCGTGGAAAAATATTTTAATATGAGGATTAATAGAGAGAAAACCAAGATGATGGAGCGTGGAAAGGGAAATAGTGGAATAACAAAGGCTGTTAGATTGGGAAGATTTTAGTAAAAACATAATTATGCCCATACCGAGGAAGGCTGGGGCTGATAGATGCAAACAGCACTGGACAATGAGTTTAGTATCTCATGAGTGAAAAACATTAACGTAAATAGTTTATAGGAGGATGGAACGTCAAATAGAATGTAAGTAGAAGAAGATCAGTTTGGTTTTAGGAAGAATGTAGGGACAAGAGAAGCAATATTGACTCGTCTTCTAATTTTAAAAGACAAGATAATAAAAAACAGGCCTACGTTCAAGGAATTTGTAGATTTAGAAAAAACCTTTGATAATGTAAACCGTAACTCGCAATTAAGGGTTTTGAAGAGAACAGAAATAAAATAGCGAGAAAGAAGGCTTATACAATCAGCAGTAATTAGACTTGAAGATCAATAAAAGAAAGCAGAAATCGATAAAGGAGTAAGACAAGGATGCAGTGTCTCATCCATGCTGTTTAGAACTGACGATGAAGAAAGCTAAAAAAGGAATCATACTGCACGGAGAATAAATAAAAACCCTGCGCTTTGCCGATGATATTGTAGTATTAGGCGAGTCAGAAGAAGACGTGGAAACCATAATAAATTGCATGAACGTCATCCTGGAGAAAGAGTTCAATATGAGGATTAATAGAGGGAAAGGAATATTTTGAAGGAGGTAAAGAATTCTGCTACTAGAAAAGCGAAATAACTAGTGATGGTAGAAGTATAGTAGACTAACGAGGAAGTTCTAAGCACAATAGGGGGATGAGAGAACAATTTGGAGAGCTTTGACCAAGATAAGGGATAGATTAACAGGTCATTTTTCGAGACTTGAGGGTCTTGTAAAATTAGCATTGTAGGGAAGTGTGTGGGGTAAGAACAGGAGCGGGAGGCAGAGGATGGAATCCGCTAAGATGATTAGGGAAACTACAACCACAGTTTAAAATTTTTCTTCGTGGGACTGAAATATGTTATTTCATAGAATGTTATGTATAGTTGTAGTTTAGAGAAAACGTTTTTTCATGCGGAGAATAAACCAGGAAAAGATTTTATGAAACTATAATGGCGGTTGGCATTGGATGAAAATAATATATTTGTCACATTCTGTCTTTATATTCCCCTCATCTGAACTTCTATCCTTGAAGCCAGCTAATGTAACATTTAAATTTAAAAAATAAAATAAATTGATGTAACTGTGCAGAGTTTTTTTTCTCTTGTCCGAGAATGTAAGTCCAGAAATACAAGCGTTTCCTTAGATATTGCAACTTGTTTCCAAGCTAATTCCTAATCTGGGTGACGTTATATTTTTTTGGGGGAGCTGCTTCTTGAAATAAACATCGTGCATTTGAGACGTAAAGCTGTGCGAACTGCAGAAAATGATTGCCGTAACAAGGCTCTGGCGGCCCGCCTGTCTACTTTCTTTTCTCCGTCTCCTCCAGCTTGCTCTTTTTTAATTGAAAAGTCTGGTAGCTTTTGCCTTCCGGCTTTTGAACTTCCCCGCTAAGCTTTCACCCGTTTCCTGGGCTAGGATTACTCCAAGGCCCGCACGCGAATAATAAGCGAGAGGTGACATGTTCGGATAATCTTCACTCCGCCAAAGCTGCTCCGGCTGCGAAAAATACAATTACACAGCATTAGCTCTGCCAAGGGCAATCGCGGTTAAAAATCAAGCGTGGACGTGGCTTTATTTAATCCACCAGAAACATATTTCTTAGCGCAGCTGAAGAAAATTGTTTTCCACTTCGCCTCGTCGTAGGAAATTATAATGAAGCGAAAACTGGTTGGTGGAATTTCAAGATGAGAATTACTTTCACGTTGAGGAGGCTTTCCGGTTACCGGCGGGAAAAAGCTTTGTATTCTGCAATTTCTCTTTACTTCTGTTCCCACATTTACAGCTTAATAAAACACACACACAAATCAATAAACTTCCCTCCCATTCATGTTTACAGATTAGTGCAACAGCCTCGATGCGGAATCGATTTATCTAAGATTTCTAATAAACATGAATCATTATTAACCATAGTTACTAGTAGTAAAAAAGACATAATGTAACTAAACCACAGAAAATGCTTGACGGAATCTATGGAATAGCAAACACGAATTTTTTTATTGTGACGTGGTACGTACTACTTTCCCGTTTAAAAAGGATGGGATTCAATCTATATAAGTAGAAAACGTTGTATGTTTGTATCGAGAAAATTTTCGTGTGATTTAACATACTGCAGATATAATTATAATTTTTAAAGCCTCTTTTTTATTTTACTTTACTCATTTAAGATGCCAGTTGATTTTTGAATCGATAGTGATCATTCACGTGAGTCACTCTGGTTGTGGTGAAATTAACTTCCCGTCAGGTGCCATTGCATAGGTAATTTTTTTTTTAAAAAGATTATTTTGTTACTGGTTTAATAACGTCTTGGCAAAGAGATTCCTGTCGAAGAAAATTCTCTAACGAGATAATATAAATTAATTACAGGTCGACGCCGGGCACCCAACTACTGATAAATAAAGGATGTTAATCACGGTCGGTAGAATAGAAAATTTTTATTTTTTCCCAAACTAAACATCGCCAAGTCAGTGACAGCTGCGGTTCACTAATCTCGTATTCTATTCTTAATGTCAGATATTATTTTCTTTCCTTACGTCTACAATTTATATTAATAAATGTGCAATTTATTATTCTATGGAAATAATCTCATTAAAAAAACTATGCTCGCTACATAGAAAAAAAAACATTTGATATATTTGAAAATATAAATAAATGTTTAGAAAACAAAACGACAAAGAAATTAATTTCACAAACCTGTTATTCAAATCTGATTTAATTTTTATAATATTCTGTTGTTATCCTGTGAAATTTAAAGTTAAGCGCGATTGTTCGGCAACACGCTGCTATTTGTCCCGTTCTTTGATTCGCCTATATCACCTCAATTTAAATGCTTTCCTATCTGCAACTCCTATCGTCCTCGTTTCTCGCCCATTTAACATTTTTAGCAATGATTTCCTAATATTCACACTTCATTATTACCCGTAAGTAACTGTTTTTTTTTTTACGAAAACCGTCCTTGCCTTTGCTTTCCTACGATTTATATCTACTATACTTCTACCATCAGTAGTTTTTACGCTTTTCAAGTAGCAGAATTCTTTACCTCCTTCAAAATATTCAATTTCCCTCTATTAATCCTCATATTGAACTCTTTCTCCAGGATCACGTTCATGCAATTTATTATGGTTTCCAAGTTTTCTTCTGACTCTCCTAATACTACAATATCATCGGCAAAGCGCAGGGTTTTTATTTATTCTCCGTGCAGTATGATTCCTTTTTAGCTTTCTTCATCGTCAGTTCTAAACAGCATGGATGAGACCCTGCATACTTGTCTTACTCCTTTATCGATTTCTGCTTTCTTTTATTGATCTTCAATTCTAATTAGCGCTGACCGTACGAGCCTTCTTTCTCGCTATTTTATTTCTTTTCTCTTCAAAACCATTAATTGTGAGTTTACATTATCAAAGGTTTTTTTCTAAATTTACAAATTCCTTGAACTTCTCTCGAGAACTAAGCACCATAAGTCTTCTAATTTAAAACAGACAATATGGAAATGCGACTCTAACATTGGCAGATCATATTTTCCTCCTTTCTGCTTTTAACCACGACAACATTTAGAAAATGTTAAAATTAACTTAAAATGCACCACCAACAAATTTAAATTAAATTAAGTATTGTGTTATTTATTACATTTTTATGCTGGTTAATTGATATTAACATGAAAGGATAGGAAAGCTACATTTTGTTTTAACAGTCTACATGAGGGTGATCCTGAAACAGGCAACTCCTCTTTGATAGTATAGGAACGGAATTGAAAAGGGGGGTTGAGGAAGGTAGATCAAGGTAGCCAAAGGTTTACTATTTTTTTTTTTGGTTAACAGGCTACATGAGGTGATCGTGAAAAGGCACTCCCTTAAAGCATACGAGGGAATTAAAAGGGGATGTGAAGTAAGCAATGTAGCCTAGCAGGGTTGACTAGGCCCCCCGGGCTATGGTTTAAGGATCCTACCCGGTGTTTCACCTAAAGAGATGCAGGGAAAACCCTAGAAAACCTGCATCAGGTAGGTCGGGCATTGGGTACTATTCTCACGCCCTTCCGAATGACGGGAGCCGAGTTTGCTGTGGGGACGCAGCATTCCCTTCTCCGTGTCTCCACCAGTTTCAGGAGGCAGTTAGCCGACTGATCCAATGGGATCAGCGGACAGCTCTTGCCATATGCCCAAGGTCTTTGACCCCGGTACATATACCTCCTAAAATAGGTGAAGGTGTCTCGGCATATGAGAAGGTTTACTAAGGCCACGGGCTATTTTAAGGATCCTACCCGGTCTTCCAACTGACAGAGGTGCAGGGTATTATTCTAACGCCCTTCGGAATGCAGTTCTAGCTTCTTGCTCTGGGATCACGGCCGCGCGATCTGATTCATGATTGAGTGATTCACACACGAGGTTAGCTTAAGGGTCACATGGAGTGAATCAAAAGAACTACGGTCTATGATCAGTCACTTTCCAGAGAGAGATATCACTTTGAATCAGAATTCAATCAGTTCGCTCATCTCTAGTACATGCATTTTTATTTGTTAGTAGCGGTCGGTGTACTTTGGGAGTCAGTCCACCGGAATTCACTTAATTTTCTTAGTGGGTGGAAGGTTGTAAGCATTCTTTCTCATGAGAAACTGAAATAAAATGGCTTGCAACCTAGGATGGGTTAAAGTAATGTAAATATTCTTTAAAAAATTGTTATATAATACACTACTAAGTTTTGCGCCGCATTAATAAAAGTTAAGTCTTTACAACATCTTTAATATCTGACTCCTGGATTTATTTTGTGTTTTTAATTAATCTAATGGTACTTGCCTCAAAGTTTCAGTTAATACGGCTACATATTCAGCTTAATTATAGCGAGCCAGACTTTCCGTTTACTTTCATCCGTCGGAGTTCCTCTTTATTTAATTTGGAGAAGTCTTGACGTCTATCTAGGTGATACGGAATCAAGTTGACTCAGTCCTCTCCCGTTCTGGAGCTCTTGTATATTCTCATGAATTTTTTAACACTGCCTTTTTCGTACCTCGTATATTTCTGAGAGCAACTTCATAATTTCAACTTCCTGGCTCGTTGCTGCTCCTTTCACTTTTTTGCTTTCTCGAATTCTCTGAATACCTGTTACTAAAGGCATTCGATATTCCTTCCTTCGGATCATTAATTCTCTGACTACTTGCATGTGATCGTTAGGATTGAATTCTCTTCAGAAACCTGCTTGCTCAATGGAAATCTATACTCCCCAACTCCATTTAAGTATAACAGCATATAATCAGAATAAACTACTTATTGTATTTCGTAAATGAGTACAGAGATTAAAGAGGTCGGAAATTTTGGGAAACTGATGAATAAAAACAAAGGGTAAATTAAGAACGTGAAAACTGTGAACAGAATAGTGAAAGAAAATTCAATGTCAAAACAATGGCAAGCTACGACGCAGTGAACTTGATGCTTAAGTCAAATGCTACAGATTACTCAAACGGTCAGGGTTTTTTTGGATTATTTGTTTCTTTATGTGAGTAATCCATAAAAATATATTTAAAGCAATATTGTTTGGAAAATTTAAAACAAAAATCTGGATCTCGACAATAGTGGCATCTGCAGAGTTCAATAAGTACAGAGATTAAAGAGGTCGGAAATTTTGGGAAACTGATGAATAAAAACAAAGGGTAATTTAAGAACATGAAAACTGTGAACAGAATAATGAAAGAAACTTTTATGTCAAAACAATGGCAAGCTACGACGCAGTGAACTTGATGCTTAAGTCAAATGCTACAGATTACTCAAACGGTCAGGGTTTTTTTTGGATTATTTGTTTCTTTATGTGAGTAATCCATACAAATATATTTAAAGCAATATTGTTTGGAAAATTTAAAACAAAAAATCTGGATTTCGACAACAGTGGCATCTGCAGAGTTCAATAAGTACAGAGTCGGAAATTTTGGGAAACTGATGAATAAAAACAAAGGGTAAATTAAAAACATGAAAACTGTGAACAGAATAGTGAAAGAAACTTCAACGTCAAAACAATGGCAAGCTACGACGCAGTGAACTTGATGCTTAAGTCAAATGCTACAGATTACTCAAAGGGTCAGGGTTTTTTTTGGATTATTTGTTTCTTTATGTGAGTAATCCATAAAAATATATTTAAAGCAATATTGTTTGGAAAATTTAAAACAAAAATCTGGATTTCGACAATAGTGGCTTCTGCAGAGTTCAACCTTAGCTCGGAACCATCCATAGGGTAAACAGTTTAGCATTGACATGATGACTAATTCCTGACGATGAAATATCCTAATTTTAATTTGATCTAAGGCTGCTCGTTTCATTTCAATTCATCATCCAAAGTTACATATGAGTAACTATTTTCTGCAAGTACTATATTTTCCGGCACAAATAAGTGTTCGGGTTTCCCGTAGTTGGTTATGGAGGATCGGGAGGAAGAGCTTCTTAATTGGACAATGCAGGCGAGCGCTCGTTCCTCGACAAACACACTCCTCATACTGCCACTCTCACGTTCAAATTAAACGTTTAATCGGATTTCTTCTAGGGCGCTTGCCTGGATTCAATTAATGACCGGCGTACCTTCTTAATTCGCAGGAGAGGGTTGGGACAATATGCTTCCTCTGCTCCTCCTGCTCCTTCACGGAGACCGTATTGATTCGTGGCCAGACTTCCCATCCATCTGCACCCACATTAAAAAGAAAGCTGTCTTTCATTACAATGCCGTACAAGTCAAGTAGAAAATATACATGATGCGCATTTGAATACGTAATTTATCTCTTTCTCTATCTTTCAGTTAATTTTATTCATTGCTGATATCTCAGATCTGTTGATTGTTTTGAGGAATACGTATTAAGAAATTGGCGTTTGTGTCGCTTGTCATCCTCCACACACGTTACGCCGCATTCAAACTTTTCTAATGAACACGTATGTTTAATTTCCCAGCTCTTACAAACACGTGGAGTTCGCTAGATTTCCACACGGTTAAAGCCACTAAGTCAAGAAATTATGCGCTCCTCTTGTTGGATTTCTAAAATTTTGATAAATATTACAGTACTACCCTGAAGTAAACTCTTTATCCACTTGTACGATGTGTGTTTACATATTTCATTTTTAAATATATGATTCACGTTAATCAATTATATAATACATATGTACATAAATAACAACAACTGTTCATATAGCTATTATAAGGATTACTACAGAGAAAACCAAGGTAATGGGGTGTGATATGGGAAACAGTGCCATAAGAAAGGGTATTACATTTGGAAGGGATATTCTATACCTTAGGAATAGATTTGTGCCACTTCACTTTAATATTCACCAGTTGAGCTACCAATTTTGGAACGAAACGTTTAGTGAGAATTAATGATAATAAAGGTTATGTTAATTTAATTTTGTGACTTACAGGCTGATTTACTATCTATTTATATCGAAAAGTCAATTATTGTAACTCACTACGAGAATTGCACTTCAAAGTTTTAAAAATGCGATATTAAATCATAATAATACAGAGTCATTTAAGGAGTTTTAATTTTGCATGTTTGTTTTTCACAATTATAGAATTTAAATTTGATCTGTTTTGAATAATTCTTCTTCTTCTTCTGATTGTTGGCTATTTATGTCAATATTAAATCAGAATAAGATCAATATTGTTTTTACAGGATAACGAAATTTTTTATGAAGTGGCACAATCTATTCCTAAAGGTATATAATATCCCTTCCAAATGTAATACCCTTTCTTATGCCACTGTTTCCCATATCACACCCCATTACCTTGGTTTTCTCTGTAGTAATCCTTATAATAGCTATATGAACAGTTGTTGTTATATTTATCCATATTTATTATATAATTGATTAATGTGTATCATATATTTCAAAATGAAATATGTAAACACACATCGTACAAAGATATAGAATATATCAGGCACTGGAGACGAATACACCAATTATTTTAAATGGCGCCACTAGTAGAAGATGTTAGGGTTCAAATCAGGTGAACAAGCATTTGGGCCACTTCAACCTTTCCACCAATAAGAAACCGCGGTTCATCCAAGTATCAACGAGCCGTCATCTACCTTCCACTGTGTTGTTCTATATTAATCCCTCTCGCAGACCACAGTCAACATTTTGCGTCGCCGATGCTGCTCATTATTCATGGTGGATCAAGTCGCAGCTAGAAAATGTATTGTTTCCCTTGGTTAGATGCACATAGTGCAATTTTATAAGAACCCATGCCATTAATATTATTAACGTTGTATTAATCACTCACTGAATGGAAGAATAAACTTGAATCGCCTTGTTTGTTCCCAAAATTTTAATGTTTAAGTATAAAATCATATTCCATAGATGCTATAGAGAAGCACAAGCTTCAAGGATGATGTGGAACACGAGTCAGAGATTTTACATAGTTAGGTTGCTTTATTAATATTAGAATATACTGTAACTATTCATTAATTTTTAACTTATAATAAGATTTTCTTAAGTTCTATACAGAAGACATACAATTTGTTCCTTATATATAAAATTGATAAATATTTTTACATCCTATACTAAAAAATTAGTGTTCTAATAATGTTCTTTCATAATTATAAATATCTACCCTATGATACATTCAGCTTCATAAATTCTTCAACAGAGTAGAAGGAGTGGCCTTAGTAAGAACTTAGTTAGTTCATATTTGAACTTGTTTGGATTTATTTTTAATTGTTTAATGGAGGTGGGAAGTTTATTAAATATGCTAATAGATGGCATTGTAATGTACACCCTTTTGTATTACGGTTAGAGACTTCCCTTCCTTGTGTAAATTGTTTTTACTTCTGGTATCAAAGTCATGTAATATATCTGAAGAGGTTACTGTTATTAATAACAAATAACATGAGTGATTGAATATGAGTGTCAGTATTCCAGTTTTCTTGAAAAGTCCCCTACAAGATGTTTTTGGTGGCTTTGGTAAATAGGGTAGTACAATTAGCAATTTATATAACCGTGGCAGTAGTACACTCTCCCCTTTCTACAGTCATTTCTCTCTGTATGTGTGTGCAGTTAATCCAGTCGTTTATATTGCATTATCGATGAACATCTGCATGCAAAATAACAGTTCCTCACTCCACCTGTCGGCTTGCAATATACGAAAATATCCTAAACTTTCTGAGGACAATTATAAAAGTGTCAGTTCTGAAAAATGCAGAGGGTCAGAGTGAGTAGTCACGCAGGGTTTCTGCACGACCCTCATACATCACATTTATTACCCCGAGAGTTGACAGACACTCCACTCGTACGAATTCGTTTCAATTATTCAATTCAACTGCACAATGAATGCAGGCCGTTTAGGAAAACATTCTAAGCTGAAAATTAATAACTTCTCTTTTTTTACCGTGTATTAAAAGGGTTTATGGATAACACATATGACTCGTTTCATTAACAAGTTCTTAAAATTTAAATTATTTATTTTTCAGTCTTTCTTGTCAATTCTAATTTGTTTACAATACAATACTCTATTTCCTAAACATTATCAATTCGTCATATGCATTGATGTTTCATCCATAAGCCAATCTTCTATAAATGAGTTTAGAGCAGTGGCAATGTGTAAAGATAATTAGCATTAACGTTCAACGCAATTCTGGTCGCTGTTTATACAGTGACAGAATTTACTGCCATTTCTATTGCTATGAATCTTTCAGGGATTAAATTTTTTTTATTTTAATCTTCAACAACAGAAACGTAAGTTACATATATCAGGATCACGACAGTAATAAACACTTGAATGTTTTGTAGTCTTTGACTCTATCAACTTTAATAATAAAATTGACTGTAAGTATTATATAGAGTCAAGGGCTGCTTAGGGCCAGGTAATTTTTTTAATAATCTGTAAATTTATTTAACTTCAATAAAATGTTTATTAAATTTATAAATAATTGTTCACTAAACAGGTGGAATAAACGTTTCGACTATCTTCTTCTTGCAAATAAAATTCGAATTTTATATGTCGTTAAGATCAAATGTAGTGTTTTGTGCGTATGTCCCGTACGTAAATCGAAATTTCGACCAAATTTTGTACACGTGAGGTTTGAGAAAAGAAACACTGTTGGCGGTAAGACAGGAAAGTCACCCCTACCAGTGAGGGTGCGGAAAATTCAAATAAATGCAAATAAAAGGCCGATATTTGCACAGAATATAGATTTTTTGGAGTCAATGAGTTTGACAGTGTGTACTGCAGATTTTTTGTTCCTTTCTTTTTGAGTTCCACGCGGCAAAGGGGCATAAACAATCGAGAATCACGTCGA
The DNA here is from genome assembly GCA_034510155.1 of Eucriotettix oculatus. Lineage (NCBI taxonomy): Eukaryota > Metazoa > Arthropoda > Insecta > Orthoptera > Tetrigidae > Eucriotettix > Eucriotettix oculatus. The sequence goes on along the minus strand of CM067381.1, from coordinate 71,469,249 downwards.
ATCAGTGACGTTTCAATGACTGGCATCGCCATCTTCTTCAGACTGAAGTGAAATCTGGGAGGAATTTCTTAAATTATTGTCAAGTATAATAATTAAATGGTTTTCCAAGCCAATTGTGGATTTGACATGGCTCTGGATTGTTTCTTCCTCCGTGCCGAATGGAACTCAAAAAGAAAGAAACAACATCTGTAGAAACTCTGTCAAACTCGTTCATTCCGAAAAAGTTTTTCATGCCAATATCGGGTCTTTTTTTGCATATTTTGAATTTCCCCCCACCCTCCCTCGTAAGTATGGCGGTCCTGTCACTGACAGTGATTATTTCCGGGTCGCAAACTGCACGTGTACAAAATTAGTTCGAAATTTCTCCACGCGCATTAATTTGTGTACGAAGCATACGCACAAAAATATGAGTATTTGACCTTATTGACGCATGAAATACGAATTTCATTTGCAAGTAGAAGATGGCTGAACCATCTCTTCCGTCTGCTCAGCGAAAAAATAATTTATAAATTCAATGAACGCTTCATCAAAGTTTAATAAATTTACAAATGTTTTTTAAAAATTTTCATAGGTACCCTAAGCAACCTTGACGTTTTGTAACCAAATTAAGGAGTCTTTCAGGAGTTAAATTTTCAAAATTTTTGACGGAAAGTTGTCAAATGTGTAAAGATGGAAACTTGACCGCCTCCAAGGGCAGCTTCAGCGGAATCATAGATAACATCAAACAGCAATAAAACTTAAGATGGTATCTAATATAAATGTAGTTATAGATATTCAAGAAAACAGGCTATTAGTGTAATAAATAATTAATAAAATGTCATAGTGGTTTGAAAATTATCTTAAGAAAAAAGAGCAGCAGGTAGGAACAAATGCTTTTGAAATGGTGAATCACTGCTTGAACTATAAGTTATGGATGTATTAAGAATAAGTTTTTGAGTTAAGCCAAAACTAACTGTATTATAATCAATAAAGGAACATTATAGCTCCATCTTGGAAATTGAATAAATTGGTAATTGTAAAAACAATATTAGTGTGCTTTTGAAAAATTAAAAAGGTAATACTGTAAAAATTAATTATGGATATTATTTACAAAAACTGTGTAGCAACTGTTAATTAAATATGCAAAATTAAGAAAATATCCAAAAGAAAATCTTTATCAAAAGTTATAAAAATAACAGCTTACTGATGTTGATACAATTAAAATTTGAGTTTTGTATCCTGGTGGTTAAATAAATCCTAAAAAAATGTAGGTAACTTTTCAGTATGTGCATATTTCAACGCGTAGAAGTATTTGAATAGTTCAAAGTTATTTTTACCGTAAAATTAATATCTGAAATATGTTTAAAATGCTAATTTGTATCCCAATAATTCAGAATCGCCCTCATACCTTGGCTGGCGTGCAAAACATAAATTCCGCATGTAAACTACACCCGACGCGTAACACGTTGATTGACGCATGACGTGCGTACATCCAGCAGCAGACTGACTAAAGACGGTTTGCCCCATGTGTGGAGCCAATGAATTTAAAATTGTTGAATTATTACGTAGACCGCAAGATTTTCCAGAGAACACAAATGTCAAGTTATTTCCGCTTTTTGAGTACGTGGCTTGCTGCTGGAACAACAAAATAAAGCAGTGTTACATGAGTGATAATAAATTATGATATCATATATATATGTCAAATAAAATTTATGAGCTGTTATAAATAAAATATTGAGCTTAACCTGACTTACAATTATACATAAAATACAATAAATAACCAAAAGTCAGAAATAGAAGAACTCGAATCTTATCTTGACAATAAAAATTGACCGTGACACTAATATTTGTATCCGTCCTACCCTAATGACATGTAGAACAGGGTACATTATGACCCTACGTAACTAAAGTAAAACATTTGTTACATTAAATGTTAATATCCCGGGTATCACCGGGCGCCCATTGAGTTAAAAAAGACGTTTCGTCCCCAACTTTCGGAACCTCCTAAGATATTTCTACAATAAAATTAAATATAAATACGTAGTTGATGTCCAAAAATAATTAAATTTCGTACAATTAAAACCTTAAAAATATTAAACACTACTACCAAACATTATTTAGTAATAATCTCAATTTAAATATTTATTATTCCTATTCTTTATTTTTAGTACTTTTTTCAATAAGATGTATTGCACGATCATTAAGGGACAATTTTATAGTTCAAAAATATTTAAGTTATTAATTACTAATAAATGTCTCTTAATGGCCACTAAATATACGGTCATTTATTTAAAATCAACTTGCAGTATTAAGTTATCAATATTTGCTGAAAATTAATAATTGCAGTACAGTAGAATGAGAAAATGTAATATGGATTAACAGAGATACTAACTGCATTTATTGTAACACATAAACTGTGACAGAAAAAAAATCCTATACTAAAGCAGCAATTTTGTACCACTATATTGTAGTTTGTTGACTATAGTTATTAATAATTAATAATTGTAGTGCAGTAGAATGAGAAAATGTAATATGGATTAACAGAGATACTAACTGAATTTATTGTAACATAAACTGTGACAGAAAAAAATCCTATTCTAAAGCAGCAATTTTGTATCATTATATTGTAGTTTGTTGACTATAGTTATTAATAATTAATAATTGTAGTGCAGTAGAATGAAAAAATGTAATATGGATTAACAGAGATACTAACTGAATTTATTGTAACACATAAACTGTGACAGAAAAAAAATCCTATTCTAAAGCAGCAATTTTGTACCACTATATTGTAGTTTGTTGACTATAGTTATTAATAATTGTAGTGCAGTAGAATGAGAAAATGTAATATGGATTAACAGAGATACTAACTGCATTTATTGTAACACATAAACTGTGACAGAAAAAAAATCCTAATATATTCTAAAACAGCAATTTTGTACCACTATATTGTAGTTTGTTGACTATAGTTATTAATAATTAATAATTGTAGTGCAGTAGAATGAAAAAATGTAATATGGATTAACAGAGATACTAACTGCATTTATTGTAACACATAAACTGTGACAGAAAAAAAATCCTAATATATTCTAAAACAGCAATTTTGTACCACTATATTGTAGTTTGTTGACTATAGTTATTAATAATTAATAATTGTAGTGCAGTAGAATGAAAAAATGTAATATGGATTAACAGAGATACTAACTGAATTTATTGTAACACATAAACTGTGACAGAAAAAAAATCCTATTCTAAAGCAGCAATTTTGTACCACTATATTGTAGTTTGTTGACTATAGTTATTAATAATTAATAATTGTAGTGCAGTAGAATGAAAAAATGTAATATGGATTAACAGAGATACTAACTGAATTTATTGTAACATAAACTGTGACAGAAACAAAATCCTAATATATTCTAAAACAGCAATTTTGTATCACTATATTGTAGTTTCTTGACTATCCTTAAAATGCCTACGTTTCCAGAATTTTATTTTTTTTGCTTGAAATCGGAGGCGAGGACTGTACCATACTTTTAAAAAAATTGAAATAACGCAATAAAAACAATTGCACTGCTTCCAGGTGCAGGATCATTGACCCTCATAGGTGACGTGATAATATATTTAAGTAAGGTTATCTGTAGCAATAATAAAACAGGATTTTTATAATCTTTGGAGCAAAAAGGAATATATTCTTCTTTTTCAGAGCCAACTTTGTTCTGTAATTCTACTGGAGTAATTTCCGGGTTCGGGCTAAACGCTGTCTTGTGCACAGACCTTGGTCAAGGAATATTTAATCTAGAGAAGCTACAGCAAGCTGTTGGGTTGTAAAACAGTCTTCCAGTCGATTGGGTTGCTATTGGCAGCGTGGGTGCACAGCAACAGATAAGGGTCATGCCCCTTATGGCGCCCTCCTCCTCCTCCCTGTTATTCATCATCCAACAACGACAACTCATGAACTTCTCAGAGAAGAATCTCCTTAGTCAGACATTTGTATTATCAACAACAAACTTATAAATAATTAAACACGCGATACATAGATAAGTAAGTAAAAATTAATATCCACGTGATGAAATTAACAGAATTCATAAAACATAAAAAAACAATAAAAGTACCTATATTATAACAATATTAAATCTAATACATTTTGATAGGACAATTGAACTTAAAAAAAACAATAAACTAATTTTTCATGCGCCCGAAAGATTCCTCTATCTCTGCTGCACAGAGGCGCGCATGTCACACAGTTAAATTTATTATATTTATATATATAAACCATAAATACATATTGTTTAAAGGCCTATTTCCAAGGTTTTTAATCTAGTTGGTTTGTTATCAGTCTTACTTCGCAATTATTTCTCTTATTCTAATCTTAAAATTTAGTCCAAAATTGGGCAGCATTTATTTTATTATTTTAAAGTGAGTTAATTTTAGTATAAAATGAAGCCAAAAACTTTTTAAGTGACATGTAGGAAATGTATTAGAGTATTTTAGGCTTTATATATTAATTATGGTCATGAATATGCAGTCATGTAGTACATATATTAGAGTATTTTATTAATTATTGTCATAAATATATAGTCATGTAGTACATGTATTAGAGTATTTTAGGCTTAAGATATTAATTATGGTCATAAATATGTAGTCATGTAGTACATGTATTAGAGTATTTTAGGCTTAAGATATTAATTATGGTCATAAATATGTAGTCACGTAGTACATGTATTAGAGTATTTTTGACTTAAGATATTTTTGTACTAAGAGTTACATAGAGTTACTTAAAAATTGGCCCTTTTCAGCACTTTGAAAATTTTATCAGCTAAACTACTTAAACAATTAACAAACTAATACTTGTATTTAAATGTATTAGCATGTAGATTATGTACAAACGGAATGAAGACAATTGTGACGCATAGAAGGTTTTTCGTACCAGAAATCGTGAAGGTGAGAAAAAAAAATTTTTTTTGATTAAAACAGTAATAATTTATTAAATTATAATGAAACATTAATTAAAACTGTCCAACAGCTTATGTTACTTACACCTTCCTCCTTTTGTTTGTCAGATTCTTTTATCAATTTACTGAATTTATAGGTACATTAATATGAAAAAAAATAGAAAAATTGCATTGTTTTTCGCATTTTGACCGACATTTCAGTCCCCGTGTTCCTTATTGGAATAAGTGTACAGCCTGATTCATTCCACATCCTTGAAGATAAGCTTCTCTACAGGATCCACTAAATATGATATAATTATTATTTAATAGAATTTCTTGGCCCTTGGCTGAGCTTCAAATGGGAGAAATAGGTCTTTATTAGAGTTCAACACCCCATAGTTAATCATGCACGAAAAATTGTAGTTTCAAAAATTTTCATCTTTAGTTTCGCTTAGTGAAACATGGCAGATTAGTTGTTAATTGTAACACTAAAAAATGATGACGATGACCAATAAAAATAATTAAATAAAGGATTACGACGTAAATGAAAAATGTGGCGGTGTGTTTCAAGTGAAGAATACTTAATTCCGTGATGGAGAGCTTAAATTATAAAAGTTGAAATGTTAGGTGATATAAATAAGGAAATTAGAGAAGGATAGAAAGACGACAACAAGAGAGTGAGTCAGTCTGTTTCATTTGATTTACTGAAAAATCAAACTTCCGCTGTATATGAAAGGTAATTGTGTTATCTTTGGCAAACCCGAAGCAGTAATTTGGTTGTGTAGTTTTTCGTAACCGATGAAACGGAATGATTCGACGTACATCTAGTGTTATATTAAACAAGGCTGGCAAAGTGGACATTTGCGGAACTGTCGAAGCAGGAGGGAGTGAGTGAGTGAGTGTATTTTTGGGTCCCCCTTGCTTTGCCGTGATGCGAGTGCGAGGGGTAATTAACTAATGGAGCCGTGATCCTGCCCTGGGGGGACCTCAGCAAACACGAGCCTCCAGCTCCATCCAGCGGACCCACACTCAAACTCAACACCCGCCAAACTCAAATAACTACACACACACACACACAAATTTACAACGTCTACTTAAATAATTACTGAGATAATGAATTATTACACACACAAAATATAGTTCCAATAAAAAGTTATTATTGTTTAACCTATGCATTTTAAACAAATATTATGCTTATTACTTCTAGATATAACTAGACATGAAAAAACATTTTTCTTTTTCGTGATCGGATCGGAACGACTCGCTCATTATAATTTATAACAAAAATTATATACATCTTTAGAATGTATTAATAAACTAGCTATGCCCGCGACTTCGTTCCCGCGGAAGTAGCTCTTTTCATTTTCCCCTATAAACCAAACAACAGGTACAGAATTGTGATAAATTTGAATATATAAACAGTACGGTATCATTTATTTATGATCGCTTCAGGGCAAACCTTATAACTCGCAGTCGGTTTGGAACAGGTCCCGCTTTCACGCGGGTTCGGAGTCAATTCGATACGAACTTCCAAACAAAAAGAAACTTCCATATATATTGATTTCATTTCCTTTTAAAAATAAGCAGTTGCTAAATTATTAAAATTTAGTTGGCGCGACAAATGAAACAAATTTACCTATACATCGTGTCAACGATCCAAAGAAGTTTATAATTTTCAGACAGATAACTCTCTGAAAATTATTCTTTAACCTATGCATTCTAGATATAACTAGACATGAAAAAAACATGTTCTTTTTTGTGAACGAATCGGAACGACTCGCTCATTATAATTTATAACAAAAATCATATACATTTTCAGAATGTATTAATAAACTAGCTTCCCGCGGAAGTAGCTCTTTTCATTTTGCCCTATTAAACCAAACAACAGGTACAGAATTTTGATAAATTTGAATATATAAACAGTATGGTATTATTTATTTATGATCGCTTCAGGGCAAACCTTATAACTCGCAGTCGGTTTGTAACAGATCCCACTTTCACGCGTTTCGGAGTCAATTCGATACGAACTTCCAGACAAAAAGAAACTTCAATATATATTGATTTTATTTTATTTTTAAAATGAGCAGTTGCTAAATTAATAAAATTTACTTGACGCGACAAATGAAACAAATTTACCTATACATCGTGTCAACGATCCAAAGAAGTTTATAATTTTCAGAGAGTTATCTCTCTTCCAACCATAGGTTAATTATGGTGAGAATCCTGCTGCAACAATAGATAGAGTGAGACAGTTGAATATCAAAAGGTGTTAGATTGGTAAGGTTGGGCTGCATAATAACTAGAGATGGTAGAAGTATAAAAGTGTAAGATAGCACAGGCAAGGAAGAACTTTCGCGAAAAAGACGAATTTACTTACGGGTAATATAAGTGTGAATAATAGGGAATCATTGCTAAAATGTTCGTATGGAGTGTGGCGTTATATGCTTGCGAAACGTGGACGGTAGGAGCTGTAGAAAGGAATAGAATAAACTTTTTCGAAATGTGGTGCTGTAGGAGAATGCTGAAAATCAGATGAATGGATAGAATCACTAACGAGGAAGTTCTAATCAAATTAGGATAGGAGAACAATTTGGAGGACTTTGACCAATAGAAGGGATATAAAGAATAGGCCACATTTTGATATAAAATTAGCATTAGAGGGAACAGAAGAGGGACGTCAAGAATGGAATACGCTAAGTAGATTGGAGAGGATGTGGTATGTGATAGTTATGTGGAAATGAAAAGGCTTGCGCAAGGTAGGTTAGCGTGGAGGGTTGCAAGAGACCAGTCTTGGGTCTGAATGCAGAAGAACAGCATTTTTTAAATGATTCTTTTGTATTTTAACAGTTGATTTATTTTGGGAGATTTTGATTCCATTCGATGTATTCAGAAATACTTTAATTATGTTTTGATAATTATTGTGAATAATAAACCGGCTCCGAACTTGAAACTTTCAATAACTTTCCAAATTAAATCCTGTGAAAGCGGATATACGTTTACGCTTCCTTTCATTCAATTGCATCAAATTTCTAATATATATGTGTGTTTGTTATCGCGGCGCTGTCCCGCATGGAGTCGCTGTAGGAGTGTCTCGATATGAGCTGAATACTTTTTTTCTTGGAAGACGCGTTCGTGTTTGAGCTGAGATCGCACCTCGGGCCTGGGATTATCCTCCCTCCACAGAGCCGGATGATTTGACGACGGAAGCTGCTCTCCTTTCCACTCTCAGATCCGTATGTCCAATTTCCTACAGAAACCTTAGCTCAATAGAATCCTCACAATTGCTGCTTGCAGTATTCACACAGATTTATAAAAAAAAAAGAACGGGTTGTTACGCATTTACATGTGTTTCTCTCCTCTAAACTTGTTTTTATAAGTGGCCGTTGAATTTTTATTATATCTCTCAGATGTGACGCTACAGAAAAATTAAAAAGAAGCTAGTAGACTCCATAGATCCTCTGTAATGGTCCATAAACTGTTACGAAATACAAAAATGCATTACTATTAATTATTACACCCTTTACAACATCTTTTGTATTTTTCCATTACGCTATTTAATCATACACGTACGTATATCTGCAAATAATTAACCGAAAAGAGAGTCTAAGCCAAAACTAGTTAACTATCATTTAAAATTAGTTACAATATCTGGCTGTATGAAAAATCAATAAAAACTAAACAAACCTGTAAGTCGGTTAATAATTAATGTTAACTTCATTAACAATTACAGGACGTTTCTCCTCTCGTGCGACCTTCACATCTAAATTTTCACACATCATTTCTTGAACTCAGATCAGATGACGTTCCAAATAAGAAAGAAGTTTCGTGTAATAACTACTATTAATAAAGTTCATACTAAAACTTTTCCAACTGTTTTACTATTTATTTTTTGTGCTTTATTAAAAAAAACTGTTTCAAATCCTGTTTTTTTTGTCAAGCGCTACAATAAAATGCAGCTGCAGTCTTCTGTCGGTATCGTTGTTATAAAATTTAATAAGTTGACATTGCCAGACATATTTGCCATAGAAACATTGATTGCTTCCTTTTGGTTCACCCCACTGGTGACCTGATTTGGATGAATTTCAGTACATTAAAATGTAAATACTCTACATTTTTCTTGTAAAATCATTTTAGTTTCTTCTGCATTTTACGAGTTACTTGAATAGAATTTTACTCTTTTTAAAATGTATGCCTACTTTATTTTAAATTAATTTCTGTCATTATTGCTTGTTTTTCTAATATATATAATAAAATATTAATCATTATAAGTAAATTAAACCGCCCTTTACAATTCTCTTTTACAAAACATGTTAGGAAAAAATTTAAGAAATAAAATTGAAAGTTTACTTCCTGTTATAATCAAGGTGTTTGAACGATTGTTCTGAAAATAATTTATTGTATTGTCTGACAATCGGCAGTCATGGCTGAAGTGTATAGATCTGGACTGCAGTTTTTATTTATTTTTTACTTTGCTTACATTTCATTTCTAGTATAATTTTCTGTTTATGGAATATTCCGTGAATGCAGAAATTGTACAGGACCCCGGAGCGGAGGCAGTCTTTCGCTTTCCCAGGCTTTGTACAGCTCTTTGTGTAAAATTAACGTCTATAACCTCTAGCAGTGTGTGTTAATGTATCTCACGATTCCTTCAGAAACGAGACAATATTTTTTTTTAAATTTTCTTTCTGGATACATATGAATATAGCACTGTTTGTTTGAAATCTCCTGATTTCAAATATTAAGGAAATTAATAATAATCACCTATTAATGAATTTGTAAAAAAAAATGGGATCGTATTTAATTGTAAATCCTTTTTTTGAATATGTCCTGAGTGTCGATTGATTTAATTTAGTCATCACCTTTGTCCAGCTCTTTGTGTAAAATTAACGTCTATAACCTCTAGCAGTGTGTGTTAATGTATCTCACGATTCCTTCAGAAACGAGACAATATTATTTTTTTAAATTTTCTTTCTGGATACATATAGCACTGTTTGTTTGAAATCTCCTGATTTCAAATATTAAGGAAATTAATAATAATCACCTATTAATGAATTTGTATAAAAAAATGGGATGGTATTTAATTGTAAATCCTTTTTTTGAATATGTCCTGAGTGTCGATTGATTTAATTTAGTCATCACCTTGGAGTGCAAATTAATTTAGCGGCTTCTCGTTTCCTTTTTTTTTCATATTGCGTATAATAATCGCGTGTGGAGGTGCGTCTCAAGCGTAACATATCGCTGTCCCGTTTCCCAGAAGCACGTGCGTCGAGTGCTTTAATGTCAACGATGCGCATTGTCCTGGCCATCGATGTCTTGTATTGTTATAAGCTGGCGGGTATGTTAGCGAGCGCTGCAACATTGAAACCCTAGTAATAAAATGTCCCCGCTCTGTGCACGCCGGGCGGTCGCGCTCAATTAGTTCCGGGCGCGCAGGTTGGTAGGCCTGTCAGCGGCAGGGCAGCCATTGTGTGCGTGTTATGACCACGTCAACGACAGCAGGAGCAGCAGCAGCGGCGAGGCCCGTGCTCATGCACGTGAGTCCTTCCCTTCCCTTCCAGACACAGACCCCGAAAGGGTACTCGCACACTTCTTTTTGAACACTCCTATTAGCTGTACTTTCTCTTAAAGTAGTGTTTCTAGGCTCCCGACGCCCTTAATGTTGTAACGAATAATTACATCATACATTTTTTTTAATATAAAACGAGAATACAAAATATTACACAATTTTTGAGGTGCATTTTCCCAGAAAATAATCAACATCGCGTGGACATTTTTTTTCTCAGGGTAATTCACGGTAAATAAATAAAAAGGCAGAATTTAATATAATGGCAAAACATGAACGAAATATATTTCGTAAAAGTTTAAAGAAACAATTTTTCCTTCGCCTTTAATGGCCAGAATAAGGCCTCAGAAATCTCTCTTTGCTTCTTGTAGAGCCTTTGGGACAACATAAAAAATTTAAACAGTTATAATCAGTTCACTAAAGCATGCAATAAGAATCTCCTGCTAGAAGGAGTTTATTTTTATTCTTCTATTCCTGAATTTATCAATCGGTCTGAAAGTAATTAAAGTCTATTTTTGGCAAAAGTGCTGAATCAGTGTTTCGTCATATGCAAACAATATCAGGTGTATATTATTATACGTTATCCTTTCATTAACGGTCTTTTCTTCTTTGTTTCATGACCTAAATTGACGAGATCTGCTGGAGCCTGATTTCCCACGGATCTACCTACACACGTGTGTTTCAAAGTGTAGTTAGTGTATTGTGAAGTGCGTGGATCTATTATACCGATATAGTGTTCCAAATTGACATTGTTTATCCAGAAATTATATCTTTTGTATATGTTATGTATACTTTCTTTTATTTGTCTATCATTGTATACATAGTTTCTTTTACTATCTCTCTTATTGTTTTGTACTCATATTCTTGATATGTTGTATTCATATTTTGTTTGCTCTGCTTTGTTTTATTTTATTTATCATTGTATACATAGTTTTCTATACTCATATGTTGTATCCATATTTTGTTTCTTATATTTTGGTATTCTTAGTGTGATATGTAACATATTCTTTGACTTGTCCTATTTCCTCAATAGAGGACTAATGGATCAAATAAATCTTATCTTATCTTATTTTCTCCAATCACTTTACTTTCGTGAAAAGAAAATCACTGTCCTTTGTTATTTAGAATCACTTCACCATCTTTCTCCCGAAAAAAAAAACGACTCCAGAAATATTCTTCTCTCACAATTATCTCGATCTCTGTCCGCTCAGCTGCTGCTGTTTGGAAATTTTTACATTCGTCGAAAGGTCCGGCAGTAAATTGTCACTTTTTTCCCCCCGCCGCCGGACACCCGTCTTTACCGAGTCTGTCCGCGCAAGTCAACCACTCCAGGTTCTTACGGAAAAAAATTTAACAAAACTGCACAGAAAAATTGGAAAATTTCAGAAAACATAACTACGAGATGGCTGCTTTACAACCGAAGTATCCACAGTGAATACGGGTCTTGATTTTTTATGCCCCGAAACGGCTCAACGGATTTCAATGAAAATTTAAGAGATTGAAGCATTAATTTTAACTTAAAGTTTCGTGTGTGTGTGTTTCATTTCGATATCTTGCATAGTTCAGAAGATATTAATGTTAATCCTTCTAAATCCATTGAACTGCCGCGAGAGAAAGGCGACATAAAAATCAACTGCGAGTTAAAACTCCTATTACACGTTCCTATACCATTCAACCCACTTACTGTGTTATTATAAGTGCACGAGAGAGAGAGAGGCGTGCGTGTAACGCAAGTCGAATTCATAATCTTCGAGACAATGAGGCTGAAGAAAAGCGCAGGCTGCGTTTTGAGGCAAACAGAATGGGAATTTCTCAAGCCAGATCTACCGGGAAAAAAACCCATTTCGTCAGGTTCAGGTGACCAAACAGACGGTCAAACATAACAATTAACAATGAACGTTTGGCGTACAACTTCCGAACAACTCCCCTAGAAATAAGTGGAATTAATGGAATTTTTATGTGTAATTAAGGCTCATATTTGAGTCGAAAAAGAATTATTCAGGTCAATTACTTTCATAGTGTTTTCCCTGCAATATTTTTGTATAATTTCCCCTTGTTGCGTGTGAGGCGTGGGGGGTGGAAATGAATCATATGAAAAATCTTCAACACGTGACTGCAGTCAGCACAGAATTAAACAGTTGTCCGATAATCAAGGTAAATTTAAGACTGAATTATGCTCATTTTTGCTTAGCCAACTCCTCCTTCTATTCAATAAAGGAATTTATAGAAGAATCGGAGAAGAGTAATTAATTAATTAGTTTATAATACAAAAATTTGTTATAAGTATATTTATCTTTTATACAATAAAATAATGTAATAAATGTACACAGCCCTGACCCATTCCACATCCTTGAAGCTTAGCTTCTTTACAGGATCTACGGAATATGATTATTATTATTATTATTGTGGAAGCATTTTTCATGCATTTACCATGGCTTCCTACGTTAAAATAAAAAATTAATTTTATTCGTTTCATCCGATCATTGCCTGGGTACTTGTTTGTTGTATTAGCCCGGTACAGTACTTAATTATTATTATAACAGTACTTAATTATTATTATTATTATAACAAAGAAATTATCAATTTTGAAGTCGAAACACGTGTACTGTGTACATTATGACCTGTAATATGCGGTTTAAGTGAATATTCATCTCTTAAATTGGGAAGAAATTTTATTCTATCAGAGTACTGAATAAACTTTTAGTCGTCACTGTACCGGGAAGTGTTTTTGACTGTCGAGACACTGGGAGTATATTTGAGGTTCACTTTGTGACGTTTTAGAAGCTGGTTTATTCATGTGTTGACCAAGAATTAGATAATAAGATAAGATTAGATAATATTTATTGGATCCATTAGTCCTCTATTGAGGAAATAGGACAAGTCAAAGAATATGTTACATATCACACTAAGAATACGAATATAAGAAACAAAATATGGATACAACATATGAGTATAGAAAACTATGCATACAATGATAAATAAAATAAAACAAAGCATAGCAAACAAAATATGAATACAACATATCAAGAATATGAGTACCGTAATGTACCGGGATGAATAAATAAATGTACGGGAAAGTCTTATTCTATATCTTCTTCAAAGAAAGTTAAAATTTATATTGATAGACGTTGATCAATACAAGATTTGCGTTTATAAGCCGCTTAAACATATTTCAGTGCAGTCAAATGTTGTGTAGATCTTTGTTTTTGAGCTGAAGCAATGAAACTGCTGGTAAACGAAAGAGCGGGCCAATTAGGCAGGTTTGGTTGGCCTGGGACTCGTAACTAGAAACCTTCTATTTTAACTTCCAAGTTCCATAGTCGCGGCGGTGCATGAATATATTTCCCTACATAAACCTACACATGCCCCTCTGGCGAGAGAAGTCTGCAAACTTTACCTTAGAAAACATAAACATCGTAAGTTCCTCTACTGCTGCGATTCTGGCTCGCAACTTCCTTGTTTTTTTTTATCTCGTGTTTTGCCAATGTCATTAGTGGCCTTGAAATGGTAAAGATAAAAAAAATGAATTAATAATTCTGTACCCCTAGACGATAAAAAAATTTTGGCATCCCCGCCGAAGCTGTTTAAAATTTGAAATTATTATAATAATTAATAAATAAAAACAACAAATACTCTTGATATGATTAATATTGATATAAGTGAATTTATGTTTGGTTACAGGTCTTAACAATGACGGGTATGAAACATGGATATATATAAAAAAACCAAGGATAATAATGCTACATTGGTTGTGTTGTTACTGTATTCGGCAGAGAAATAGTTTTATAACGAAGCGACAATTTATACTAGATTAATCAACTCTGTTAAAAGGGGTGAACATGGGGATTTTACGCTACGTTTACAAAATGTGATCAAAGCGTAAACGTCAGAAAGAAAGCAGGTAAAATTATCTCAAATGTTTTTGAAGCTTATCACGATAAATGTTGTTTCCGTTCTCCCAAAATCCAGTAGGAACGTATAATTCGTCCGTCTTTCAACTGCGAACGATGAGGCACGCAAAATGTTTTGGGCAAGATAAAGGGCATCTGCAGGTGATGTGGTTTAGATGGTAAATGAAATGGATGTTTATGTATCTCGTAGCCAAGCTTGCAGAACATCGGTTACTACCGTGACCTAATTTCCCAACTCTTAAAGTACGGACGGACTGATATCCGCGGATGTCACCTTTTCGACTAAGTACACGTCTCCAGTCGGAAACAGGTTGATTCTCGTACCCCCGTAATGCACAAAAACTTCGCTTTTATAGTGCGCTAAGATTTAGAAAAAGCGTTTGATAATGTGAACTGGAACACACAATTATTATTTTGAGCAGCACAGGAATAAAATATCGAGGAAGAAGGCTTATACACCACCTCTACGGAAGGCAGTCAGCAGTAATTAGAATTGAAGATCAAGAAAAGAAAGCACAAATCTAGAAAGGAATACTGAAAAATCAGTATTTTTCCTTGCTGCTGCATTATAATATAAATTTATTAAAGAACCTACATATTTAATATTAAATTGATTTTTTAAAAAATTATGTCCATTAATTACTATAGAATTTAACTATTTGAAAATTTTTGTAATCAATGTTGCATGTCTTACAATTGAAAGTTGGGGGAATATGGCGTAAGTAATTAAGTTTATTTCGTATTTTTTTCTGACACATTTATATAATTAGTGAATATAACGTGAGGAAATGTGCGATAAAACCCTTTCATATCGGAAAAGGGAACCGATGAACAGCTATAAACCTGCGTTCTGGAAGATATCTCATATAAACACAATTCCCTGAGGCCTAATAAGGCAGGTAAAATATCACTCCAGTAAATGTTTGCATTACTTACTTGCAGAGAGAAGCCCTTAAGAAACAGCCGGCACTGAACAAACATGGCGACGGACTAAACCCTCCCTAGGCAAATTCACCGCCGTGTGTATTTAAGCTAATGTCTGTCTCTCTACCTGGACGGACACACTAAGTTAATTTGTGACTCATGTTTCCGATATGACGAAGGATTCTAATGAGACGGTAATAAGGAGAATTATTTCATACAAGTCGCTTCTTATTGAGATAATTTCTCCGTGCACATTCATGGAGCAAAGAATTTCTTTGGTTTGCCTTATAATTTCTCTTAGTCTCAATTAACCACAGATAAATTAAATTATTAATTTTTCATTACTTTTACTTCTCTGACGATTGAGTTGCTTAGTTATTTTCATTATTTCAATTAACGTAAAAACTGAAAGTGTGAAACTCAACAATTATTAAATTCCCTTTCCGTCAAGTTATTTCTGGACCCAGTAGTTGACAAAAGCTACCAATTCATGACTCGTAACATGTATATTTGTCTGATTTCGTCCTTAATCTCGTTTATATGGCGTTATTGTAGCATCTACATCAGCTGTGATCATTAATAATATTTGAATTAAATACACGAGTTATCAATATATCAAAAACCTTTGTCATCGGGTATGTATGTTACAACTATAGACGTCCAAACTACTGGTCGGAATTTGACCAAATTTAACACACGTGTTCCTCAGAGCCGGAAATGCCCGCCTATTATCTTTATTTTTTTTCGTAAAAGATTTCGAGTCCCATACGCTCATCAAGATCTCCAAAAGTGATGTGTTGTCTAAATTTTTGACCAGTGTTAAATTGTAAATATTTCTCGTCGTAATTAACCTATGGAGCTAACTCCTTGAGAAATAAAAACTTCTTTCAATCGTCGATACAATGTATAAATAAAATAATTTTACTTTTCGCTTCAGGTAAATTTTAGTATTACAAATTTCTCATTTTTAAATTTAAATATTAATTATTTGATAGTTGCATTCATAACAGGTAAAAATATTAAATTAAATAAACCTTTACAACAACAATAAAATGTGAAATAAGTCAAAATGGAGGCTTTTATTCGGCGTTTTCCGCCTCTAGCAAAGTTCGTACGCAAATGGAAGAAACAAGTTACGAGTTTATTCTCTTTGTCTCACCAAGACATGTCAGTAGATATATTTATGTCCAAGGTGGATCAACCCCTTCACCTTGACTTACGACACAATTAAATGAAACTAAATTTCGGGTCTCCTGTAGTTCAAATACTAAGAATTTTAGAAAAATTTTAACATTGTTCTGACTATACCTCGAATAATGAAGGCGAAGAATTAGAACAAAGATATTTAACAAATTTGCACGAAGTGTCTCCGAGGCTTGTTATTGAACATTTCGTGCTTCACGTTCAAATTTGTTTAAAAAAATCTTTGTGCTATTTATGCTTATTGTTTCACACATGAGGAGGTTCAAAAGAAAGGAACGAAACGTCGTGACACAATAATTTAATTATTAAATAATGTTCAATTCTGACCAATAATTTCTATTTAATTTTCTGTGGTCGGATATAAATCTTGAGGCTTATTTACATGAAACCTACATCTAAATTCTTGCTTTACCTCTACAGGATTATTTAAATTACGATAATGTTGATTGAACGTGTTGGACACATCTAATTTTTTGCATTAATTTCAGCATCAGTTTAAACGCGATGACTAAGCTGCTTAACTGTTCTCATCACTATCTATTCACAACAGACTACGGTTTCAGCCTGTATAAGTAATAACTGCGAGGTTTCTTTGACCATAACGGATGCTTATTAGCGTAGTACGTGTTCTGGCTGTAACGTTCGGAGACACGCCCAGCTTCTTCGGCCATTAGCTTCTGTGTCTTAGTGGTTGTTATTTTTCAAAGCCTCTAATAACATGCAGTTTCATTAGGCAAGCGCTAGATTTGTCTGTGTCGGGAAAATTGCTCCCCTCCTGAGACGTTAAGCAATGTCCCAACCGCCGAACGTGCCTCTATGGGTGACCATTGCTCTCTCATTCCATCCACCACCGATTTTCCTGCTTAGATCACACAAATTAAAAATTAAATTACAAAAAAAAATACATATCTTCTCATCGAAAAGTAAAAAACTGTTATCATTAATTGCCGTTTACCGCTTACGTCGGTCTAACCTTATTCACAATGATCATTTCTGATTCCGAAGCAATTAATATTAGCCAATATGAAATTAAATTTCGTAAAAGGCTACGTTGCATTCCTTTCCTTGGTATATTATTAATAAATTACACTAAATCAAAAAGTCAGAAGAAATTTACAACCATTAATTTGGTTCCCAAAATTACTGGGGCACGTTCCGGTAGGCTTCTGTCCCCCCATTATTTGAATTTTTTATGTTAAATTACAAAAACAAAATCAGGGTTAAAAAGATTTTAAAATCTAGAATGTGCTCATAGCGGTCGAAATGATAAAACGTTCAATCTGTTAACCTCATTGTTGACGTCGAAAAATTAACAGTTTTGTTTGCATGTAATGATAAAAGTGTTCAATTATTACTTTAAATTGTTAGTAACATTCGTCACATTAATGTTTAAAATTTTGGATCTTATGTATCGATCATCAATCTAGATCGGTGTTTCTCAACATTTTTTACTGTGCCCCACTTAAAGCTCCTGATTTGTAACATTTATATTTTTTGTTCAAAAATTTTAAGATTCCCTAAATTTAGCCTAATTATAACTTGTGTAGGACAAAAAATTTGAATCTTAGGAAACAATGACTTGGAGATTTAAAAAAAGCAGTATTTTTTGCGCAGTTCTACACAAAAAAGGATGCTATCGATCTTTTAAAGAGTCAGTATCCTTCCATCCATTCCCTCTCAGCCCTAAAACGTCTCACGTCAATTTATTCTCTACGACTTCATATTTGTCCCTTATGATTTCCTACACCATGAAATATCGATGTATTGTTGTCCTCTACCAAGAGAACGTTTCTGTCGAATGTTTGAAGATTTATGTTCCTTCCTTCCCACTTCCCACTTTGAGACCGAAAAGAGTCGTACACTAAAGGCATAGTCATTTCAAATTGAATATATTATGGCCTCATGTAGTCGGTCAAGCGAGATGATTAAATTCCTGTTTTGCGTGAAATAATGCTAAAGTTGATTTAAATAATAATATTTTTAATTGGTTAATAATTTTTCAAAAGGCGTATTAGTCATTTTTTGCGAAATCCTTCCTTGCCAGTGTTATCCTACTCTATACGTCTAGCATCCCTAGTTATTATACTGCGCAAGTAGGATAGCAGAGGCAAGGAGGCTTTCGGGTAATAGGTAGGAAATCATTGCTAAAAATGTTTTATTGGTGCGAAACGTGGAGTTGCAGATAGGAAAAGGAATAGAAGCCTTTGAAATTTGATGCTATAGAAGAATGATGGAAATCAGATAGGTGAATGGATTCACTGACGAGAAAGTTATAAGTAGAATAAGGGAAACGATAGGGGAAGAGTAAACAAAAAAAGAGTACTTTGACCATGAGAAGTGATAGATTAATAGGCCACGTTTTGATTCACGAGGGTCTTGTAAAATTAGCATTAGAGGGAAGTGTGAGGGCTGAGAAGAGAAGATAGGGGCCGAGGATGGAATACGCTCAGTAGACTAGGAAGGATGTGGGTGGGATGTTGTAGCTATGTAGCAGTGTAATGGCTAGCTTGTTGGCTTGCATTAGACCGGGCTTAGGACTGAATACCACAACAACATGGAATAAGTCAAGAAGAATTATTTTTAAGCCTTGGTTTTTAATATGGTGAAGTAACAATTATAGTTATATTCCAATGGAAGCAAATTTGGCCCTTGAAGTTCTGTCAAATCAAATTCATGCGAAAGTTGTCCACGACGCAGCTGTTCTGCAGTAAGGGTTTTTCTCTCCACTCATTCCACAACGACTCACATTGTAAATTATTATAATAATGCGATTTTTAATTAAATCAATAATTACATTCTCAATGATCTACAAAATTCCTTTGAAGAATAGAAAGAGTGGTTAAGTGACAATGTTTCTAGCTCATTTTTATATTTATTTGGTTACTGTTTGATGTGTTCTTGAAGATAGTTGCTCAACATTCCTCTTTCTCTATAACGTACTTCTTTCTGGGTAATTAATATTTTCTCATATTTATGTCTGAAAGCTATTTTTATTTCTGTTGGTAAAACTCTGAAAATCTTGATTAGTTAGAAATAATATTTTTTTTGTTTACAATAGAAAACTAAGGCAGTAAAACAACTACTATGTATGTAGCTCAGTAAAAGAATTTAATTAATTTTAGATCGAGTATAATTTAAAGCTGTTTAGTATTTATTGTAAGTGGTAATATAGTTGAGTAATTATGTATTATTTTTTCATCAGTATAATAAATTAAATTAAAATACTTTAACCCCTATGGCTAGTCTATGGGACTCACTTTATAAAACCAGAGGGAACTTCACAGTCTATCTTTAGTCTGATTGAGTATTTGTTATAAAATGAATTAGATTATAATTGTTTCACATTTCCTTGAAAATCTATAAGGTTTATGTTTGAATATGCGTTATGTATTCGTAAGATATGTTTAGATGAAGCCACTCCAGCAATAACAGGCAAGAGTAAAATTAACCTAAGCTGGCATAATTGCAATGGCATCGCCTGCCTATATAGTTAGTGTTGGAGGACTTGCGTCTGTCATATTTGGCCAGCTATAGCGGGTGGTAGAGTGATTGATGTGCCTCTGGGTTCTTGTGCATCTGTGGGTTCTCGCAATTATCACTGCTACCGAGCCGCTCGTCAATATTCGGCAAATAATAGCCTCGCGGATCCGTTTTCACCAACCATGCACAGTAATTTTCAAGCTACTAACGATGTGCTTACACGTAATCGAATTAGACTCGGCTCATGTTCCTTCCCACTCATTCTCCTATACATTTCTACTGCATAATAAAGATTTGAAGAAAGTTAAGATTTTCTGTTTAACTTAAAAAATGTACTCATGTCGGTGTCTTTACTATCAAAAAAGAAACACGGTTTGGTCATTTATTTACCATAGCCATTTAATAAATGGTAGCCCAAAGATAAATCAAAGAATTTATAAATATATTGTAGCGGAATCCGCGTTCCTCCGTATTCGAGGATTTATAATTCTTTTAGGGCGCCAGGTATTTTTCACAAAAAAATACCAAAAGATGATTTTAATAGTTTTAATTCCAATCAGAGCATGAGAAATAATTATATCTGCAGGGCGTGGTCATTCTCTCTCTCGTCGTCCCGCCGACACAACCTACTCCTTCCACTACCCCATGACGACTCTACCTAAAGTCTCGCCAGACTACATTGTTGGCCCAAGTTGCGTCAGTTCCTCAACAATTGCAACTCGCAAGCTGGCCTGCATTGTTAAGTGTAACTTTTCATGTTACAATATATATATATATATATAAATATATATATATATATATATTGTAACTCGCAGGCCAGCTTGCGAGTTGCAATTGTTGAGGAACTGACGTAACTTGGGCCAACAATGTAGTCTGGCGAGACTTAGGGGAGTCGTCATATATATATCATATATATATATATATATATATATATATATATATATAATTATACTGTAGGGGTTTTCGATAAAGGCGAGTCGATGTTGAAATGTAAGAAAACAAACTGTGTGAGAGAGGTACTAACGAAATTCTTCTTCTTTTTGAAATTTCAAATTTAAAAATAATTTAGTTAACACCTCACACATACACACAGCTCGTTTTATTCCATTTCAACATCGACCCGCTCTTATTGAAAAAAAAACCCTATATAATGGCCAAACCTGCTACGCTTTGTATTCAAATATGAAACTATGTTCCGTTTACATAGAGAAGGCGATGAAGATAGTGAAAAAATGAATATGGGAAGTTAATCAAACTGCGCGGAGAAGAAATAAAAACCCTGAGGTGTGTTGATGATATGGTGGTATTAAGAGGAATCAGACAAAGACTTGGAAAACATAATAAATACCATGAACGTGGTCCTGGAAGAAGAGATACAATATGAGGATTAATACCAAGGTGATGCTATGAGCTTATATTTCTATCACTCTTGTGCTTATGCTATCTACAATAATTATATCTATTTTTGTAAATTATTTTGTAGAACCTATAATTCTATATATTTTGTGTTAATTAGTCTATTGACGTTTCCTATTGCTGCACTGGTTTAATGACAATAAAATTTTATTGTTATTACCTTGCATTATAGATAAGTGTGTGTGATGTAAGAACAGAAGAGGAAGGCCAAGGATGGAATACGCTAAGCAGTTTAGGTATAATGTGGGATTTGATGGCCATGTAGAAAAGAAAAGGCTTGACCAGGACAACACACAAATCACAAGTACGATTATTCTGAAAAACGAATGCTTAGCATAGAGATCCCATTGAACTATAATAATAAGGCGAAATGTAAAGTATAAGGATGTAAACTGATTTATGTATCATGGAAAAACTGTAAAAATTATGAATTGTTTAGCATAGAAGCAAATCATATGGGAAATTTAAAAGGAAAAAATTATTTTCTGGGTCCCCCACACGAATCATTAGAATATTTAATTGAGATTAAAAAAATAATACTATTTGGCAACGGATTACACTTAATATGAACCAGAGCTATTTTGAAATGGAGTCACCATCACCAGTACAAACATGTTACGACTAAATTAATGATTGATCGAAAGCATTAATCACGTAAATGAGCATGACTTGTCCTATGAATGAGTTCTGTTTAATTTATCGAAAGCAAAACCGCGTCAACCGTGCGTGTTTTATTACCTATCTTTGTACCTGACATTGACGCATTCGACAACAAAACAATACAGATTTAAATTTTAAATAAAACGAGCATATGTACAGTGCGCGCGCACAATGAAGCATTTCCGTTCTGATTACAATGGATTATATCAAAATATTTTTGTTTGTCCTGTAACGTCGCCCAAAATTTGTATTTAACTTAATATTCGTAGCAAATAAAATTGCCGACCTCTTGTGCTGCCTCCTACCGGGTTCGAATCCTGGCTACGGCTTGTGTTTGAGTTCTCATACAGTAGTGCCATAACATAGAAATAAGTCAGACACTTGTTAATGACCTCTGCCAGTTGGTGCGACTTTAAAAAATTCAAACCATCCAATCACTGGCTACCACTTACGGTAGGTACCCTTTTTTTCTTACAACTAGTGACATCTCCTGTGCGGTATCATTGTTCTGCGTGTATGATCTAATACTTTTCTAATCCATGCCAAAAAAAATGATGTCTTTCTATCTGTCTGGAAGTTAGTCTTTAATAGTTTCCGAAACGATTTAAATGGATTTAAATATACCTTTAAGGATTACAACAGGAATTTTAACTTATATTTTTGATAAAGTTTCATTTCAATATCTTCCTAGGTTCAGAAGATATTACTACTACTTAAATATCTGTAAATTATTTAATTATAAGTTTTGTTAGGCGTCCCTATACCATTCACCCGATTTCTGTGAAATTTGGGCGATTAGCTCTGATCATCCCAGAGAAGTTTTACATCGATCTGATACTTTTCTCATCCATGCCAAAAAAAATTGATGTGTATCTGTCTGGAAGTTAGTCTTTAATAGTCTCCGAAACGACTTAAATGGATTTAAATAAACCTTTAAGGATTACAACAAGAATTTTAACTTACAATTTTGTGCACGTTTCATTTCAATACCTTCCTATGTTCAGAAGATCTTACTACTACATAAATATCTGTAAATTATTGAATTATAAGTTTTGTTAGGCGTTCCTATACCATTTTATCTTTTCTCTAGAAGTTGCTCTTGTAGGCAGCCAACTTTCGATTTTTATGCATATGGCTTCTATGCATTCATCAAAAATTAACATTACCTGATGAAGTCCCTCCCAAATATGGTGTCGAAACGTCACTTCAACTAAATGAAAACTTTCTTAGCTTTTTTTATTCCAATTAATTATAATATATAACAGAAAATTATGGTTGCGAATAAAAATAAAGGTATTAATTACCTATTAGTATGAAATTTTTTATTGTAAGAAAATAGAAAAGTCCACACCACTCAAAGTTAACGTCATAATTTTTTCAATTCAAATATCGATCACAGCCTACGTTCCAATTTTTTATTTCCTGAATTACGCCCACGCTTCCCATCAATCGCTATCTCTATAAAGGAATCATGACTAAAAAATGGTTTATTCCACGAATTTTATCCCTACCACACAAAAGCATCAATCGAGGTAATAGTGCATTATGATGAAAGCATTGGTAACTCCTGGTATTGAAATGGCGTTGAGGAATAACAAAAAAATTTTGTATTAATATATCTCCGACCGGATCATCACAAACATATAACAACTTTTTTTTTCAGTTACGGTTGATGTCATTAGTGGTTATTAGTGACCACGTTCACTTTACAGTTGCTCCTCTATTTATAATAGTAATATATACAATATAATAATTTATAATAATCAAGAGGGGCACATAACAAATTATTTGAGATACATTACATATTATTGAATTGGTTCAAGTCTTTTAAATAATTTAATATGGGGTTTATAAATCATGGATCAGTGAGATGTTCCTTGTAGTCGTCAAGGATTCCTTATTCTCTTCTTTTTTGCAGCATGTACCGCTACATTCATTTATTAGGTGTCGGGTGGCGTATGAAGAGTTACATTTGTCGATAATGATTGGGTTGGGTTTGGTCATTAAGTGTCCATGAGAGAGTCTATAATGACCAATTCTTAGATGGGTGAATACTGTTTTAACACGTCTGTTTGGATTTTATTAGTAAGGTTGTGTTTCCTAGATCCTGTTTCTTTATTTTGTAGAGTTTGTGAGTTTGTGAGTTTGTGACCAATCTACAACAGTGGCTATAAAAATGGAAAATAAAATTGAACGGAAATGAATCTG
>CM067381.1:71421094-71444877 GCA_034510155.1 Eucriotettix oculatus | reverse complement strand
TCAAAATAATTATTTAAAAATGGGATTATATTAAAGGTCTCAGGATATTAATGGTTTGGGTGTTGACCCACGTGTAACAGTTCTACTGTTCGTTGACGAACCTGAGTTGTCTTCACGGGCGTCTCGCTGTATTTTCCGTGTTGTGGAACTTTGAAGCGGCCGGGCGACAATAGCACGAAGTCTTTCTTCCCTCGTTGCTAAGACCTTTCTTCCCTGCTTCCTGGACTGATCAAAGCATGGTCCACGCTGCCATCTCCTTTCACCACCACCTTGTATCACCAGCAATCTCTTTCTCCACCACTCTCCTTCAATATCCTCTCGTCATCCCCTGCAAAAATCTGTCAAATCTCCCCCTAAATTGTCTCCGCCAGCCTCTTTAAAGCCTTGTCCCCCACTTATCCGACACCTATCACTAAGGTGGCAGGGATGGATATCCTCCAATCCTATCCCTTGTTTCATTTGGGGGACACACGCCACCAGGTCACCAAATTCCGAAACGGCGACGGGGTGTCCGAGCTTTATGGTCCATGTGTCAGCCGCAGTCTCTTTGTAATTATTCCGAGCCGCCAAGACGGCGGGCGGAAAAACCCCTTCTTCCTGGACAGCAACTTGTTCATGCCGGAATATTTCTTATTTAAGTTTCCGTAAATAATAATAAAAAATTGGACGCGGGTTGTACTGCGCTACAATATGTATATATATATATATATATAATATATATATATATATATATATATATATAATTATACTATAGGGATTTTAAATAAAGGCGAGTCGATGTTGAAATGGAAGAACAAAACGAATTTCTTCTTCTTTTTGAAACTTCAAATTTTATTGAAAACCCCTACATAAAGGCCAAACCTGCCGTGTAAGTAACGTACCAAAGAAACTCCAAAGGAATGAGCTTAACCATCTACGCATTGAGTTTAGTTTGTATTCAAATATGAAAAAGATTTTGAGATGGATTTCGTGCGAAATTTCGAGACAGATGATTGGAGTTAAGGCAAGGAAGATTGAGGAGACGAGGAGATGATTGTCATTATTAGACAGGTAGTCCAAGGAGACGAGGATAAAAGGAAATTCTAACCTGAATCAGGAAGAATAGCGGCGGCTGATCTGATTTGGATGGAGCACGGCCCAAATAGGAGGACATTGCAAGGAAGACGCTGGAAGGTCCATTATGACAACATGGTAATTACTCCTGTAACGTTTTGCTGATTCTGCCAGGTCCGAGTAGATTTTGTGTGAAATATTTTGATCTATGAGAAGGCCCCATAACATACGACCCTGAGTTTAAACATAAAGAATTGTTAGTTTTAAGCAATTTTTGTATCATTTTGTGTATATATATGTGTAGTGTTAATTAAGAAATAATTGGTAGTTTAAAGTTTAAAAATATCAAAATTGTAATATTGATGTAAATCGATTTTTTGATAAAGTAAAATGTTTATTTTTTTATTATGAAACATCATTATTGATATATTAATATTAGAACTAACATAATTAATGTTTTCCTATTCACTTCAAAGTGTATAAACATAAACTCTATGCTACTTAATCCATTTAATGACAATAGACATTATTTTGAGAGCTACTATTGTGCTAATTCTATGACTCTTGTGCTTATGCTATCTACAATAATTATATCTATTTTTGTAAATTATTTTGTAGAACCTATAATTCTATATATTTTGTGTTAATTAGTCTATTGGCGTTTCCTATCGCTGTACTGACTTAATGACAATAAAATCTTATTGTTATTACCTTGCATTATAGATAAGTGTGTGTGATGTAAGAACAGAAGAGGAAGGCCAAGGATGGAATACGCTAAGCAGTTTAGGTATAATGTGGGATTTGATGGCTATGTAGGAAAAGAAAAGGCTTGACCAGGACAACACACGAATCACATGTACGATTATTCTGAAAAACGAATGCTTAGCATAGAGGTCCCATTGAACTATAATAATGAGGGGAAATGTAAATTATGAATTGTTTAGCATAGAAGCAAATCATATGGGAAATTTAAAAGGCAAAAAATATTTTCTGGGTCCCCCACACGAATCATTAGAATATTTAATTGAGATTTAAAAATAATACTATTTGGCAACGGATTACACTTAATATGAACCAGAGCTATTTTGAAATGGAGTCACCATCACTAGTACAAACATGTTTACGACTAAATTAATGATTGATCGAAAGCATTAATCACGTAAATGAGCATGACTTGTCCTATGAATGAGTTCTGTTTAATTTATCGAAAGCAAAACCGCGTCAACCGTGCGTGTTTTATTACCTATCTTTGTACCTGACATTGACGCATTCGACAACGAAACAATACAGATTTAAATTTTGAATAAAACGAGCATATGTACAGTGTGTGCGCACAATGAAGCATTTCCGTTCTGATTACAATGGATTATATCAAAAAAATATTTTTGTTTGTCCTGTAACGTCGCCCAAAATTTGTATTTAACTTAATATTCGTAGCAAATAAAATTGCCGACCTCTTGTGCTGCCTCCTACCGTAGAGGACCCGGGTTCGAATCCTGGCTACGGCTTGTGTTTGAGTTCTCATACAGTAGTGCCATAACATAGAAATAAGTCAGACACTTGTTAATGACCTTCGCCAGTTGCTGCGACTTTTAAAAAATTCAAACCATCCAATCACTGGCTACCACCTACGGTACCCTTTTTTTCTTACAACTAGTGACATCTCCTGTGCGGTATCATTGTTCTGCGTGTATGATCTGATACTTTTCTAATCCATGCCAAAAAAATTATGTATCTGTCTGGAAGTTAGTCTTTAATAGTCTCCGAAACGTCTTAAATGGATTTAAATGAACCTTTAAGGATTACAACAGGAATTTTAACTTACAATTTTGTGCACGTTTCATTTCAATACCTTCCGATGTTCAGAAGATATTACTACTACATAAATATTTGTAAATTATTGAATTATAAGTTTTGTTAGGCGTTCCTATACCATGCACCCGATTTCTGTGAAATTTGGGCGATTAGCTCTGATCATCCCAGAAGATATTACTACTACATAAATATCTGTAAATTATTGAATTATAAGTTTTGTTAGGCGTTCCTATACCATGCACCCGATTTCTGTGAAATTTGGGTGATTAGCTCTGATCATCCCAGAGAAGTTTTACATCGATCTGATACTTTTCTAATCCATGCCAAAAAAATTATGTATCTGTCTGGAAGTTAGTCTTTAATAGTCTCCGAAACGACTGAAATGGATTTAAATGAACCTTTAAGGATTACAACAGGAATTTTAACTTACATTTTTGTGCACGTTTCATTTCAATACCTTCCTAGGTTCAGAAGATATTACTATTACATAAATATCTGTAAATTATTTAATTATAAGTTTTGTTAGGCGTTCCTATACCATTCACCCGATTTCTGTGAAATTTTGATGATTAGCTCTGATCATTCCAGAGAAGTTTTACATCGATCAGATACTATTCTCATCCATGCCAAAAAAATTGATGTGTATCTGTCTGGAAGTTAGTCTTTAATAGTCTCCGAAACGACTGAAATGGATTTAAATGAACCTTTAAGGATTACAACAGGAATTTTAACTTACAATTTTGTGCACGTTTCATTTCCATACCTTCCGAGGTTCAGAAGATATTACTACTACATAAATATCTGTAAATTATTGAATTATAAGTTTTGTTAGGCGTTCCTATACCATGCACCCGATTTCTGCGTAATTTGGGCGATTAGCTCTGATCATCCCAGAGAAGTTTTACATCGATCTGATACTTTTCTCATCCATGCAAAAAAATTGATGTGTCTCCCTATCTGTCTGGAAGTTAGTCTTTAATAGTCTCCGAAACGACTTAAATGGATTTAAATGAATTTTTAAGGATTACAACAGGAATGTTAACTTACAATTTTGTGCACATTTCATTTCCATACCTTCCTAGTATCAGAAGATATTACTACTACATAAATATTTGTAAATTATTGAATTATAAGTTTTGTTAGGCGTTCCTATACCATTCACCCGATTTCTGTGAAATTTGGGTGATTAGCTCTGATCATCCCAGAGAAGTTTTACATCGATCTGATACTTTTCTCATCCATGCCAAAAAAATTGATGTGTCTTTAATAGTCTCCGAAACGACTTAAATGGATTTAAATGAACCTTTAAGGATTACAACAGGAAATTTAACTTACAATTTTGTAAAGTTTCATTTCAATATCGTCCTAGGTTCAGAAGATATTACTACTACATAAATATTTGTAAATTATTGAATTATAAGTTTTGTTAGGCGTTCCTAAACCATTCACCCGATTTCTGTGAAATTTGGGTGATTAGCTCTGATCATCCCAAAGAAGTTTTATATCGATCTGATACTTTTCTCATCCATGCCAAAAAATTGATGTGTCTTTCTATCTGTCTGGAAGTTAGTCTTTAATAGTCTCCGAAACGACTTAAATGGATTTAAATGAACCTTTAAGGATTACAACAGGAATTTTAACTTACAATTTTGTGCACGTTTCATTTCAATACCTTCCTATGTTCAGAAGATATTACTACTACATAAATATCTGTAAATTATTGAATTATAAGTTTTGTTAGGCGTTCCTATACCATTCACCCGATTTCTGTGAAATTTGGGCGATTAGCTCTGATCATCCCAGAGAAGTTTTACATCGATCTGATACTTTTCTCATCCATGCCAAAAAAAATTGATGTGTCTTTCTATCTGTCTGGAAGTTAGTCTTTAATAGTCACCGAAACGACTTAAATGGATTTAAATAAACCTTTAAGGATTACAACAAGAATTTTAACTTACAATTTTGTGCACGTTTCATTTCAATACCTTCCTAGCTTCAGAATATATTACTACTACATAAATATCTGTAAATTATTGAATTATAAGTTTTGTTAGGCGTTCCTATACCATTCACCCGATTTCTGTGAAATTTGGGTGATTAGCTCTGATCATCCCAAAGAAGTTTTATATCGATCTGATACTTTTCTCATCCATGCCAAAAAATTGATGTGTCTTCCTATGTCTGGAAGTTAGTCTTTAATAGTCTCCGAAACGACTGAAATGGATTTAAATGAACCTTTAAGGATTACAACAGGAATTTTAACTTACATTTTTGTGCACGTTTCATTTCAATACCTTCCTAGGTTCAGAAGATATTACTACTACATAAATATCTGTAAATTATTGAATTATAAGTTTTGTTAGGCGTTCCTATACCATTCACCCGATTTCTGTGAAATTTGGGCGATTAGCTCTGATCATCCCAGAGAAGTTTTACATCGATCTGATACTTTTCTCATCCATGCCAAAAAATTGATGTGTCTTTCTATCTGTCTGGAAGTTAGTCTTTAATAGTCTCCGAAACGACTTAAATGGATTTAAATGAACCTTTAAGGATTACAACAGGAATTTTAACTTACAATTTTGTGCACGTTTCATTTCAATACCTTCCTAGGTTCAGAAGATATTACTACTACATAAATATCTGTAAATTATTGAATTATAAGTTTTGTTAGGCGTTCCTATACCATTTTATCTTTTCTCTAGAAGTTGCTCTTGTAGGCAGCCAACTTTCGATTTTTATGCATATGGCTTCTATGCATTCATCAAAAATTAACATTACCTGATGAAGTCCCTCCCAAATATGGTGTCGAAACGTCACTTCAACTAAATGAAAACTTTCTTAGCTTTTTTTATTCCAATTAATTATAATATATAATAGAAAATTATGGTTGCGAATAAAAATAAGGGTTTTAATTACCTATTAGTATGTAATTTTTTTATTGTAAGAAAATAGAAAAGTCCACACCACTCAAAGTTTTTCAATTCAAATATCGATCACAGCCTACGTTCCAATTTTTATTTCCTGAATTACGCCCACGCTTCCCATGAATCGCTATCTCTATAAAGGAATCATGACTAAAAAATTGTTTATTCCGCGAATTTTATCCCTACCACACAAAAGCATCAATCGAGGTAATAGTGCATTATGATGAAAGCATTGGTAACTCCTGGTATTGAAATGGCGTTGAGGAATAACAAAAATATTTTGTATTAATATATCTCCGACCGGATCATCACAAACATATAACAACTTTTTTTTGCAGTTACGGTTGATGTCATTAGTGGTTATTAGTGAACCACGTTCACTTTACAGTTGCTCCTGTATTTATAATAGTAATATATACAATATAATAATTTATAATAATCAAGAGGGGAACATAACAAATTATTTGAGATACATTACATATTATTGAATTGGTTCAAGTCTTTTAAATAATTTTTTAATATGGGGTTTATAAATCATGGATCAGTGAGACGTTCCTTGTAGTCGTCAAGGATTCCATATTCTCTTCTTTTTTGCAGCATGTACCGCCACATTCATTTATTAGGTGTCGGGTGGCGTATGAAGAGTTACATTTGTCGATAATGATTGGGTTGGGTTGGGTTTGGTCATTAAGTGTCCATGAGAGAGTCTATAATGACCAATTCTTAGATGGGTGAATACTGTTTTAACACGTCTGTTTAGATTGTATTGGTAGGGTTGTGTTTCCTAGATCCTGTTTCTTTATTTTGTAGAGTTTGTGGAGTTTATCTAACCAATCTACAACAGTGGCTATAAAAATGGGAAAATAAAATTGAACGGAAATGAATCTGTACATATTACATTCAGTCTCCGGTCCCCCAGTCACAATAAATAATTGCGCAAACTCCGTTAACAAGAAACAAAAAATATTTAGGTCTAAATTATATTCTAAACTTTGTTCGCGCGGAAAGCTCTCCTTTTATTTTTCTATAAAAACGAAAGTAAGGTACCATTTATTTATGATCGCTTCACGGAAAACCTTGTAGCTCGCAGTTGGTTTTCATCAGGTCCCGTTTTCTCACCTTTGCAACAATAGGTGGATAGATATGGAGTGAGAATGATTGGTCTCCCCCTCCTCTCTCTCTTTCTCATTCTGCAAAAAAAATACGCTTATAGTAACACATTAAGTGGGATGAATGGTATAGGAACCATTAATAGGATTTTTAACTCGCAGTTGGTTTTCACGCCGCCTTTCGCCCGGAAATTCAATGGCTTTATAAATATTTACATTAATATCTTCTGAACCCTAAAAGATATCTCAATGAAACATACACGAAAATTTAAGTTAAAATTCCTGTTTCAATCCCCAAACTTTTCATTGAAATCCATTAAGCTGTTTCGGGGCATAAACAGATCAAGTGTTCACCCAACCCGTATTCACTTTTGGGAGATTTAAACGCACGTTTGACCAGAAACCTTCAAGTAGAATTAATATTTACATTTATTTTATATTAATATCATTACCGAACTGAAATATGAATGTATATTAAAGTTAAATTATCTGCTTTTAAATCCTCAAATTTTCAATCAACATACGGACGTCAGACAGGTAGACAATTCAATTTTATTTATTGGTGTAGAATCACCTAATAAAAAAGAGAAAACTAGTTGAGATGAATATAAGAGATTAGAACATTAAAATCTTGATATATATATAAAACTGTTATCAAACCAATATGGGTCTACGGAAATGAGGTATGGGGATGTGTAATAAAATTAAACATAACAACTGTTGAAAGATGCCAATCCAAGATCCTCCGGTCAATTGTGAACGTTCCATGGTACATAATGACACTCGCTGGCCAATGGTAATGGTACAAGAAGTCATTCACAAAAAGAGCCATCAAGCATCAAGCGGTCATTCGGAATACTTTCCTAATCTTCTAATGAAAGGGGCGGCGCCTCCAAAAATTCGACACCCTCTGGTAAATCACCAGTTTTCTTTTCTCTCCTTCCTGTCCTTATTAATTGTATTAATTAACCTCACAATGTATTTATTTGTGTATGTATAAGTCGGAATTTTTGTAGTTCGGTCTGCGTCTCCTGAAGCTTCCCGCTACGGAAATTCATTTCATTATGAAACAAGGAAGGCGCATTTTTTTTTCCCCCGAAGTGTTGCATGTCTTAAGGAGAAGTTTGGCGTCTCGACTATTAGCAGCTGAATGCAAAGTAAAAGTTGGGAACTTAGAGAGGGGGAGGGAGGGGTTGCGAGATTGTGGCTATTATTCAGAGAGAGCTAAGTCTAGCAATAAACACGGATTATAAACTGGTGATACACAAGACAAAAGAACACGGCCCCTTCCTCCTCCTCCGCGTCGTTCGATAATTGTAGCAAGAGGGGAGAGATGCAGAGGAATTTTTACTTGGAGGACTCTTGCAATGTTGTCTTCCTAATTAGGGCGGATTTTACCTCCAACAATCACAGTGAGATGCTGCTGCTGCTGCCTCCTGTTCGCCTTTCTTGTTACATTCTTTCGTCAAGTGAGGTAAGTACGGCGTTTTAATTTTTCTCGTCTTTCTAAAGAGGAACGGACAGAAATTAGCAGTTCCGTGACGTCATTAGCGTAAGACGCTCCTTTCGATATGAGAGAGACGGCTGAAGTACGGAGAGGAAAGAAGCCGAGTCTGCAAGGCAACTACACGCAGTCGAAGATGTTAATTGCTTTCGACACTCGCCATTCTTATCGTCCTATTAAACACTACAAATGTAAATGAAACTTCCTCTGTTAAATTCTTAGGTCTCTTAGTAAACAATAAACTAAATTGGACTGATCAGATCAATCATCAATTACTTAAGAAACTCAGCTACAGCTACATGTGATGCAATGTCCTTCCACCTTCAGTGATTTAAAAACAAGAAAATTAGTATACTTTGCATATTTTCATTCTATTTTATCATATGGTATTATATTTTGGGGCAACTCAGTAGCAGGCATGGATAAGATTTTTATTAGTCAAAAACATGTTATTAGAGCAATATGTCAGGTTTCTTGCAGAACTCTGTTCAAAAAGTTAGGCATTTTCACACTTTTAACGTGCCAATACATTTATTCATTGATGTTATTTGTAATCACAAATAGGAGGCACTTATTTTTTTGAATAATACTGATATTCATCCCTTCAATACAAGGAACAAAAATAATCTGAATAAAAAAAATGTAAAACAGTTAAATTCCAAGAGATTACAGTCAAATTAAATACTTCTTTTACGAATTAATATAAATGAAGACCCGGTTAACGCCAGATACCCAACTACCGTTAATAAGATACATGAAAATAGTTAATATTGCACTTATTTTTGAATAATAGTGATATTCATCCCTTCAATACAAGGAACAAAAATAATCTGTATAAAAAATGTAAAACATTGTCAATTGCACAGAAAGGAAGGAAGGTGTGCATTATCCATCATTATCCACGTGCATTATCCATCATTATCCACGTGACTGCAGTCAGCACAGAATTATTAAACAGTTGTCCAATGATAATCAAGGTAAATTTATTTAAGACTGAATTATGCTCATTTTTGCTTAGCCACTCCTTCTATTCAATAAAGGAATTTATAGAAGAATCGGAGAAGAGTAATTTATAATAGTTTATAATACAAAAATTTGTTATAAGTATATTTATCTTTTATACAATAAAATAATGTAATAAATGTACACAGCCCCTGACCCATTCCACATCCTTGAAGCTTAGCTTCTTTACAGGATCTACGGATTATTATTATTATTCTCCTTTTTAAACATAACAGATACATTCTTCATTACTTCGCCCTTTGATTCCTTTCTTCGTTGCTTCCTGTTACTCTACAAAGACCTGTAAATATCTATATATCTAAAATTCTCTGGAGCTTTTAAAGTTTAATTTTTCATTTGTAGTAATTTCGTCTTCCGGAAACTTAAAAAAATATTTTCTTTTATGAGTTTTTTTAAATATTGTTCCGCTTTTGAGAAGTGGAAACGTTGTGCGACGTTTCTGACCACTGTAGGTAGGACTGGCGAAGGGTAAAGAGGAGGGAGGGAGTGAGGGAGAGAGAAGAGATGACGAAAATTCAATAAGGCCCGCCTGCGGTCGCTGGCCCACATCCCGACATGCGCCCCCAGAATTTACGAGATCAGGAACTCAATTAGTCGGAAATGAAGAAGCAAGGGTCGCAGCTGTCACGGAATTAGGCAGTCCGGCTCTGGACCTTCACTGAAAAAAAAAACAATTCTTTTCAACAGCTCCGTGTTATTAGATTACGTCGCTTCGTGCAGCGGCCAGGTCTGTCTTCTTCAAACTAATCAAATTTCTGGCCCGCTATGATAAAAATTCTTCGGATTTCCCCGTTAATTACTGGCTCGCGAAATGAAACATTTATTACTACCCTCTCAGAAGGTCTCTCATATCATAGTAATAAGTTAAATCAAAATATTCCCCCCCAGTCTCCCGGAAATTGTATTAAAGTCACTGCAAATCTCGCTCCTAAACCAAAAATAATTTACTTTTATAAAATATTTAAATTATGTTACTGCAGAAAAGGAGACATGAAAATTAAAATGCTGCATCTGCACTATTAGAAATATATAAAATCAGCATTTGAAGTGTAATTTACCGTCATGTAAAGGCCAGGAACAGGTTTAAATTCAATCGGGAACAACCATGGTGTCAACTAATATTTCACATTCCTCCCTTTACGTTTTCTTTAATTCAATGCAATATCTTTTCTGAGTGACACAATTATATTCCGCCAGCACTTTCCCTTCAACCCTCATAATCACATTCACCCTTCACCCTATACCCCCTCTTCTGTCTTTAGTTTTAGTTTATCAGTTTTATTATTGCTAAAAAAAATAAACATTTATAAAATAAAATAGAATAAATCTGTAACACAAATCTTGTAAGAAGTGAAAATAAAGCCTATTATATAGATATTCAAAAAAAGCAGGCTATTAGTGTAATAAAATTAGTAAAAAAAATTGCTTTATTCGCTGTTCTACAAACATAATAAATTCCTCGATGGAATAATTTCCAATTTTTAAGCATTTTTAAGCCTTCACCCTATATACCCCCTTCTGTCTTTAGTTTTAGTTTATTAGTTTTATTATTGCTAAAAAAATAAATATTTATAAAATAAAATAGAATAAATCTGTAACACAAATCTTGTAAGAAGTGAAAATAAGGCCTGTTATAGATATTCAAAAAAAAGCAGGCTATTAGTGTAATAAAATTAGTAAAAAAATTGCTTTATTCGCGGTTCTACAAACATAATAAATTCCTCGATGGAATAATTTCCATTTTTAAGCATTTTTAAGCCTTCACCCTATATACCTCCTTCTGTCTTTAGTTTCAGTTTATTAGTTTTATTATTGTTAAAAAATAAATATTTATAAAATAGAATAAATCTGTAACACAAATCTTGTAAGAAGTGAAAATAAGGCCTGTTATAGATACTCAAGAAAACAGGCTGGCTGTTAGTGTAATAAAATTAGTAAAAAAAAATTGCTTTATTCGCTGTTCTACAAACATAATAAATTCCTCGATGGAATAATTTCCAATTTTTAAGCTCATATGACGGACATCAGAAAGTTCATTCATGAGTGATATTATTTTTCGTCACATGGCCGCATTACTAAAATAAAGGACCTTTTTTTTCCCCCCCACGATACAACCGGACGTGATCGTGGCCTATATTTTAATGTTTATCCAATTTTGTTGATTCAGCACCTTTTAAAACACAATTAAATGGCGGAACAAAATCAAAGCCGACGTGAGATTAGTTGAAGAATACAGGCGGGTTAATAAAACCTAGACAAGTTGGCACCGGCTTGAGATATATAAATAAGAAATTTATTTTATTTATTTATTTATTGGTATTTACCACCCAGACGTTAGTACAATTACGTAGATACTATTTATGTATTACAATAGAAGAATTTAGAAGTTATGGACAATCGTATACGTTAACAAAAGTGAACATTACCGCATAGTTTTCTGACTTTAAAACTTACAATAACCGTCCCTGGAGATAGGCCATGCGTGACACTAAATATGTTGTATTGCTGAATTTCACGCCTGAGGAAGTCTCAAAATGGAGATGAAACGTCGCTTTTGAATAAATAGTTACAAATTTATATGCTGACTTTTTGGCCGTCGCATTATTTATGAACATTATTAGTGAACATTATCCTAGATTACAAATTATGCTTACATTAATTCTCTGCTAAGGAAATGAGACGTTTAAAATTAAGGTTAGTTACAAATATGAAAAAATAACATTTAAAGTAGCCAATTTGGAATAGTAAAATAAAAAATTGCAAGAGTATATATTTAAAAATGCCAGATCAACTAATTAAGAAAAACAATTATTTTTGTCGCGGTCGTTTGAGAACTGATTGGTGGCTTTTCGACTTCGTTTTCTGGTACAATTTTATCGTCCGGTTCGTAACTGCGTTTGTTATCGTAATGTAATGTTAACAATTTTGTAATGACTTCATCGCCAAGCTTTTGCAATAAATTACTTCCCCCGGTTTCCGCTGCATATTAATTACGATTCCCTTATTTATTGTAAAAGTTCGGCGTTACTTTATTTGGGTTTTGTCACGGAAAGGTGGACTGACGAGCTGGATGGTAGCTGTTAATTGAGTCACAAGGGGGCCACTTGCTGCCGGAAACGGTACACCGCCGCTCCCGGAAATAAATCTCTTGGATCCTCCAAATTAGCAGACGCGTTAGGTCTGCAACATTAGCAAACGCGAGGCCTGAAGCCGACAGGTCTCCGTAATCACGTACTCCACACGTCACGCGTGCCACGTCGTTATCGCATCGATTACGACGACTGTTCCACGTGCAAAAATACAACAACTGTCAGGCAATCAAATTATGTAAGAGAAACTAGGATGCACTCTATACACCTCGGTGACACAAATTAATTTACATTACAATTTATAAATTTAGAAGTCCAAATTTCTTCAAATTCAAAAATATTTTTTTAAAAAAAATAAACAATAAATTACATAGAAATTGCTAATAGTACAACAGTGGACGTTCTTGGCGACTAAAAAATATTTTTTTTAAAAAAAAGAAACAACAAATTACATGGAAATTGCTAATAATAGATTTAGATTTAGATTTATTGTTGTTTCCATTAATCCTCGATTGAGGAAATAGGATACGACATACATTAAAAAATAAAAATGAACAAAATAAAGTACATAATTAAAGACAAATAAACTTAAAATAAATTAATAAAAGAAAATGTATATAGACAAAAGTCAATATAAACACAACACGGACACACACTGGGAAAAACACAAACAAGCACACACTGAGGAACACGCAATGGAGTTTTAACTACTTGGACCAGGAAACTGTCCTTGCTCCAGCAATACATGAAACAAACAAACAAAGAGCAGAAAAAACTGAATAGGAATTTTAAGATATGTGATGTGCTATTTTATAAGGCAGCTCATTCAACACTTGCAGCAGGAACCTTGATTTAAATACTAGAAGGACGATTAAGAAAATCCTGTACCGAGTAAAACAGCAGCGCCATTTAAAAGAATAGTTTTACTCTGCTTCAAGAAGCTTTTGTAGTTACTATTTTTAACCTCTGGCGGAAGGAAGGAAGGCTGTTGTATAAAATTATCCCCGGGGGTATTGTGAATACTTTTCTGGTGTAGAGAGAACAAGGGCGATGCTTGTCCGACCGTAGAGCTGAACGATTTTTGGTCGCGTATTCATGAAACTCGCCATTTGTTTGAAACAAATTAGTGTCTCGCTTTACAAACTTTAATATTTCATAAATATATACGCTTGGTAAAGTAAGTATTTGCAAACTTTTGAAGAAAGGTTTGCAACTCGATCTAGAATTCGTGCTAGAAAGTATTCTAATTGCACGCTTTTGCAACTTAAATATTTCATTACTCCTGGAGCAGTTAGAGACGCCATAGGCTCATAATTGAATGAAAATACGCGAAATAAACCATTTTGACGTACTTTTTGTCAACGTGTTGTATTAGTGTTCTCAGGGAATAACAAGCTGAAATTAGTTTTCCGGCAAGCAGATCTATATGGACGGTCATTCCACTTTAATTTATCGTCAATCCGAAGGCCGAGGAAAGGTGCATTAGCTGAATACAACAGTGGGCGTTCTTGGCGACTACAAAAAAATATGTTTTTTAAAAAAAGAAACAATAAATTACATGGAAATTGCTAATAATACAACAGTGGACGTTCTTGGCGACTATAAAAATATTTTTTTAAAAAAAGAAACAATAAATTACATGGGAATTGCTAATAATACAACAGTGGACGTTCTTGGCGACTACAAAACTATTTTTTTTAAAAAAAGAAACAATAAATTACATGGAAATTGCTAATAATACAACAGTGGACGTTCTTGGCGACTACAAAAAAATATTTTTTTAAAAAAAGAAACAATAAATTACATGGAAATTGCTAATAATACAACAGTGGACGTTCTTGGCGACTACAAAAATATTTTTTTTAAAAAAAGAAACAATAAATTACATAGAAAATGCTAATAATACAACAGTGGACGTTCTTGGCGACTATAAAAATATTTTTTTAAA
This sequence comes from Eucriotettix oculatus, assembly GCA_034510155.1. Classification (NCBI taxonomy): domain Eukaryota; kingdom Metazoa; phylum Arthropoda; class Insecta; order Orthoptera; family Tetrigidae; genus Eucriotettix; species Eucriotettix oculatus. The sequence continues at coordinate 71,430,409 of CM067381.1, read as the reverse complement.
AAAAAAGAAGACAATAAATTACATGGAAATTGCTAATAATACAACAGTGGACGTTCTTGGCGACTACAAAAATATTTTTTTTAAAAAAAAGAAACAATAAATTACATAGAAAATGCTAATAATACAACAGTGGACGTTCTTGGCGACTATAAAAATATTTTTTTTAAAAAAAAGAAACAATAAATTACATGGAAATTGCTAATAATACAACAGTGGACGTTCTTGGCGACTACAAAAATATTTTTTTAAAAAAAAAGAAACAATAAATTACATGGAAATTGCTAATAATACAACAGTGGACGTTCTTGGCGACTATAAAAATATTTTTTTTAAAAAAAGAAGACAATAAATTACATGGAAATTGCTAATAATACAACAGTGGACGTTCTTGGCGACTACAAAAATATTTTTTTTAAAAAAGAAACAATAAATTACATGGAAATTGCTAATAATACAACAGTGGACGTTCTTGGCGACTACAAAAATATTTTTTTAAAAAAAGAAACAATAAATTACATAGAAATTGCTAATAATACAACAGTGGACGTTCTTGGCGACTACAAAAAATATTTTTTAAAAAAAGAAACAATAAATTACATGGAAATTGCTAATAATACAACAGTGGACGTTCTTGGCGACTACAAAAATATTTTTTTTAAAAAAAAGAAAAAATAAATTACATGGAAAATGCTAATAATACAACAGTGGACGTTCTTGGCGACTATAAAAATATTTTTTTTAAAAAAAGAAGACAATAAATTACATGGAAATTGCTAATAATACAACAGTGGACGTTCTTGGCGACTACAAAAATATTTTTTTTTAAAAAAAGAAAAAATAAATTACATGGAAAATGCTAATAATACAACAGTGGACGTTCTTGGCGACTATAAAAATATTTTTTTTAAAAAAAGAAAAAATAAATTACATAGAAATTGCTAATAATACAACAGTGGACGTTCTTGGCGACTACAAAAAATATTTTTTAAAAAAAGAAACAATAAATTACATGGAAATTGCTAATAATACAACAGTGGACGTTCTTGGCGACTACAAAAAAATATGTTTTTTTAAAAAAAGAAACAATAAATTACATAGAAATTGCTAATAATACAACGCAAGCAGTGAGGGAAAAAACCAGACACTTTTAGAACATTGAAAAAACTATCGCAACGGCACATATAAACTGCTTAGATTTATTCCAAAACTCCAATTTCTACAATTAAATTAGGAAAAGTCCGAACAGCCACTGGAAAGGCTCACAGTTCCCGTCTTGAATGTTAGTAATCCTGGACATTCAACGTGGCACTTCTATTTTATTTGAGCGCCCTACACTGGGGAGAGAAATAAAGACAGAAAAACTATGCTAAAAACAACAAAGATTCTCAGAACTACACCGGGTAAAGTCTTCGATATCATGCGAAGTACCGAGTTCAATTCTGACATTCAACATACAACTTCTGTAGTAGTTCAGCCCCAGAGTACAGGAGGGGGGACGTTACTGCTTCACCAGAGGATGATTACGACGAAAGTCATCGAAACGTTCGATTGATATTGACGACTTTACCCGGATGGAGTCCGAGAAACCAATATTAGTTTCCATTCCGGGGATATCGAAATCGCTGAGTTCAATTTTGACGTTCAAAACGCAACACCAGTAGTAGTTCAGACTCAGGGTGTAGAGAGATCAACTTTTATCGTTTCTAAGGAAGCTTAAATTAATTTGAAACAATTGTATAAATAAATTCTAACATAAATGTTTTTTTTCCGGATTTACAACCGGCTGATGACGTCGTTTGTCCAAAACAATATTTTCAAGCTTGCCATCATCTTTAAGTCAAGTCTACGATTAGGAAGGAAATTATACGGGGGTTACAGAAAACAAAAGAATCTTAAATATACTCATATTTTAAATTATTTTGTAATAACTTAGACGAAAATTGACGAAGAAGATAATAAAATTAAGCAGAAATTTTGAAAAAATAATTTCTTTGTTAACGATTTCTAAATCTTGCAAGTGACAAGGAAGGAGAAAAAAAGATTTCAGAAGACCAAAAATAAAATTATAAAAAAATGTTCACCTAATACAAGTAAAGTATATATGCAAGCGCAATGGTTGTGTGATAGTATATGTAAAGAAGACGCTAAGAGGAAAGATCCAGTTGATAATGGCTATGGCCGAAACGTCCTGAGAATAAATATATTGGGACAACTCTTCTGTGGTTTTTATTCACAATATATTAATTATATATAGTTGTTTTTTAAATTAAATATTAGTATATATGCATGCTTTAAATATATTTTACTCAAAAATAAAAATACATAATTTAATTGACAGTTAAGTTTTTACTTCAATTTTCAGGTAATAGTAAAAAATAATCCTTCGGTTTTACTATTACTTGGTGCTATGGAGATGATGTGAAAAAGTATTTCTTATCATGGAATAGTCTTTTACTTTCAAATGTGTGTATAACGTAACAACGACGTCGACGTAAATGTAAAAACCCCGTTTCTTACTGTGCACCGCGTGTCTGGTGTAAAATTAACAAGTGCTTGTTCGCAGAAATGTCATTTTATTCTCTACACAGCTGTTTACTTGTATGTAACTCAAGTTAAGTTGCCTGCTTTGTTTTCATACACTTTCCCTCTACACCGACGCTCCTTTTTCCCCTCTGAGTGGAATTCCGCCACGAGTGCAAAATCCAGGACTTTAATTTTACATTTTTCTTTTTTCAGTTTACCCTTTTAATTCCTGCTTGACGATATTTCGAAAAGCATAGGAGAACCTTTCAACTGTGATAATAAAATTTATTATGTTATGTATACGAAAGGTGAAAATAATTTATTCCGTAATACATCAGAGTAAACACCTTTGTCGATCTTCCAGCAAAGTATCAACAAATTCTAGTTTAATAATCCTATATTAGGTTTACAAGCCTCTTTACAGATTTTATTTAACTATGTTAATATTTATATTCATATACATACCACTATTTATTTTTATATTCTAATTTATTTACTTATTTATTTTATTTTTACACCTTAATAAACCCTTCGTTTACAGCCTTAGTAAGTGTGCGATGGGTACTTGGTAGAAGGCGCGGAAGAAGAAGCAGCAGAAGTGATGAATGTATACATATATAATGTACGTACATGTAAACAAAATGACGACATACTAGTAATGACAATTTATTTAGTGTGTTATAGGTATAAATTCTTGTCATCGCGGAGTAGATTCCACGAGGAAAGAACTCCGGCCTATAGAAGAGGAGGCAAGGACCTTGGGGAAATCAAATGAATTTTAAAATGTACAACATATCACAATTAGTCGTAGTAAGAAATTACCGGTAAAAGTTGTAATGGAACAAAAGCCTTGATGTAAAGTCTTCCCGCTTTGTAATATTATACATTTCTTGAAATGCGAAAAATCGGTAAGGGTTTAATTCATTACACTTTTACTAATTCAGCCAATTTATTCATGAAAATATCATTTTGCTGGGAATACTATAATTTTTTAAAAATCGAAAAGTATTGTAGATTGAAATTTACTATTTTCAATTAGTTCCTGATTTGTTATTAGTTAAATTTTCACCATAAGTACTTTATTCTTTATAAGTATTGAATATAATTTGTTTTATTAATTATTTTATTAGTTGGTTGTTGCTTTAATAGAAATTCAACATTAGTGACTCCTCAAGCTTATGTATATATATGACTAATAAAATCAAAATCACTTATTATTAATTATAATTTTCGTTATCAAACTCACTTTTATAGAAATCAGTAGCACGCGAGGGAATTTTTTTAACACTTTTCCAAATATTGCGACCCTCTGTAGATATAAAATTGTGTAGAATAAGAGAAGAAGACATGTTACATGAGGATTTTTTGCAGCTGCTGGACGTGAAAATTGTCAACGGTGATAAATTTTATTACGAACATCAAAAAAAATAACGCGCCGAAAACGCAAAATCTTACAAAATTATGCAGGAAGTTAGACTTTAGTTCATCGACATGCAGACCGGGAATGTCGCCCCTTCGAAAACACCCTAATCACATTACTCACTCACGGTTCCAGCGGACGCCCATCCATGCTTTGCTTCTTCCACCACTCTACGAGCGAGCATGCACTCTACTTAAATAAAAAAAAACTGGCATTTCTAAGATGAGCCAAGATTATTTTTGCTGGCTTACACATCGACCCCACATTTGTGAACATTGAAACCACGAAATATAAATAATTTTAGGACACAAATTTGGCATAATTTAAGTTAAAGTCATTCAAGATAAATATTTAAAAACGTCACATTTTGACCCGAATCGTAAAAACGATAAAATTTCTACACTAAAAATTTAAATAATAACCATATTTAAGATTTATTGACTTTCAAGTTTATTTCAAAACAGTCGTATAATTTACTAAAAATAATAAAATCAATTGAATTAATGTTTTTTTAAGTGTTTCGTTAAACACTCTAATAGTATTTCCTGATTTTATAGTATATAATCAGAGATGGGAAACCTTTTTACCATTAACGTACTCGTTTAAATTAAGCAGTAATTAAAGAAAGCCCCATATTGTCATATCAATAAATTGGGTTTTTGTGAAACATTGTGTAGATGTATAAATAATTACCATATTCAAAATTAATTGACTTTCAAGTTTTTTTCGAAACAGTCTTATAATTTACTAAAAATAATAAAATCAATGGAACCTTCCGTTATTAAAGTACCAAACACCGTCTTTCTATATCAATTTGTCTCTTTAATTTAGTGGTTGTTCCTTCGCATTCCACAATTTGAAACAGTGCCACAGAGTACGTTTTAGTTTTATTTGTAATGATTATTTTAGTTCAGAAATTAACAATTTTGGGTGTTTCAGTTCCTCATTTTTAGTGTGCGAAATCTGAGGTGGATAGAATTTTAATTTCATTCCTTAGTTAGTTTCCAAGGAATATTAAATCGATGTGATCATTGCGAAGCAGAAGCCAAAATAGCTATCAATTTAGTTTAATTAAGTCTGTGTGATTCTAGTTTCTACTACTATACCATGAAACTATACTCCTCGCTTCTCTTTGGAGCAAATAAAACGTTTTTCCCTCTCCCCTTTATATATCCCACTTTAGGCTATCACCTACGTCGTTATTACCTGTGAAGAGTGACTTATCTTTATGCAAAAACCGATTTCATATTCAAATATCAATGTTATTAGAACATTATGTAATTTAATACGAACATAATTGAATATTAATTGGTAAACCGTCTGGTATCATCCGGAAACGAAACAGCCGCAATATTCCGATTTTACAGTCTGTTATTAAAGTACGATTCAGAACAAAAGCGTAAACACTTGAACTGAGAAACACAAGTGCCTCGGCGTTCTATCAAACGTGAAATTTATATTAAATTCTGAATGCGGCGTGTCCATAAAACACATTCCATCGCTATCTAAAAAAAAAGCAATAAACGTCATTTCACAAGGGTAAATATTTATCTCTTATCTGTTAAGTGGTTTAAGGTAATTAGTCCGTTCGTGGAAGAGAAAATCATAAAATCTATTGCATAAATACGTTCGGAATTAGTGAAGATTTGAAATAATATTTCATTGTTGAAGTGATTAATTGGATGATAATAAATTAGCAGTGGCTCTCTAGACGAGTCCCGTGAAGAATGCGACAAAGAAACCCTACTGGGAATTTGTAATGAAATTTATTTGGGGGTTTCAATTCCGGATCCGCCATTCTAATTTGGCTTCCATTAAGGAAACAGGATGGAGCCACAATTAAATTATTGACTCTTTCCTATCTCAACTTTCGTGGTTCGTAGCTCTAATCTTATATGAATTTGAGAAACTGTTCATAAATTATTAATTTGTGTCCAGGGTTTCAGGATGTGGAAATTAACTACTGACGACGAAGATATTTAAAAATACAACGTTTAGTCAAAGTATCACCTCTAGCATAATCCATAAGAAAATGCAATCGTTTCTAGAGTTTTCTAGATTTATGAAAGCATAAAATATTTTCTTTATCTGAGGAAGTTGCCATTGATGTAAACAATAGTTTTATTATTAGCAGGAATGTGAAGGGCAAGGTGGATTAGGTATCGAAGTTCAATCAATCAAGAGTAATAATGAAGAAACAGAACCGAAGATTTTATTAAGATAGAAACAGTAGAGGTAACTTTGGTGTCTAGTCCAAGTGAGTTACAACCGCCGAATGTCAACAACGCTTTCATACCTATTCTCGAGCCCTGACCACACCCGAAAGATGACTTGAGTTTCTAATGTCTTTTCCATAATCAATTCACCGCCCCAAGAGATGACCAGAAAATTCCACTGGACGCATTTCTGTATTGCGCATTAAATATAGTCATCATTTTCTATTACTCAACTTCCTCCGTTCTCATGATTTTTCTGCCCCTTGTCTGTCTCTGTGTTCTACACACGTCCAAAGCAGACCTCTGTTGAATCCATAAATTATTTTTCTACTAAGATTTTCCTTCATAAACACGTCACTTCCTTATTTGTTACAGTCATCAATTACGTATTATTATTTTTACGTGCATTTAAATTCTGGCCTTTATAAAATTTAATGGAAAAACGTGTAAGATATTATAAGAGATAAGATGGAAGAAACACAAGGATGGAAAAAACATGTCGACCGGGCCACCGACTCGACCCTAGGCACTCTACCATTGGGCTAATCCAAGAAACCGATTCAACATCCCTCCATTCTCGTAAACCTGATCCAATTTACTAATATCATTCATTACAACATAATTACTAGTAATATTGTGAAGAATTTACATTGATCAAAGGTGCGTGGAACTCTACTTCCTTTGACTTGAATTCCATTCACCTTTGATGAATGTAAATTCTTCACAATATTACTAGTAATTATGTTCTAATGGATGATATTAGTAAATTGTAGGTGAACCTGGCTTGCGTTTACAGGACTGGAGGGAAGCTTAATTGGTCCTTTGACGTCGACTCGGATTATCTCAATGGTAGAGTGACCGGGAGGTCGAGGGTTCGAGTCCCAGGTCCAGTTGAAATTTCTCCATTCTTGTCTTTCTTCCAACTTAGCTACACGCTCCTACTTGAGCTTCAATTGAAGCATTTCTACTTCCTTTGACTAAGATAAGTATTTATCAATTAATTAAATATCAAGAACGCGCGGTAATTATTTTTATTTATCCAACGTATCATCAACACTTTTGGGACATTTCTCCATTCTTGTCTTTCTTCCAAATTTGCTATCCGCTCCTACTTGAGCATCAATTGAAGCATTTCTACTTCCTTTGACTAAGATAAGTATTTATCAATTAATTAAATACCAAGAACGCGCCGTAATTATTTTTATTTATCCAACGTATCATCAACATGTTTGGGACTTCATCAGGTTATTTCTCCAAACGTTAAATTTTTAAGTACTTTTCATAAACAAATAAAGGTCAAAATGTATAAAAACTTAAAACTGGATTGCATTGCAAGGGTATTTTTAACCGGAATGAGACAAAACGTCGGATGAATTTATAAATCCGTTATTGGTTGCTAATTTATTCAATTTTTGGTGAAAGCTGATGTTAACCGTCTGTTATAAGATTGAATAATATTCAGATTGATTAATACTCTTCAAAAGTTTGCAAATACTTACTTTACCAAGCCTGTATATATTTATGAAATATTAAAGTTTGTAAAGCGAAACATTAATTTGTTTTTCAAAGAAATGGCGAGTTTCATGAATACGCGCGCGACTAGAAATCAGAGGTTCAGCTCTAAGGTCGGACAAGCATCGCCCTTGTTCTCTCTACACCAGAAAAGTATTCACAATACCCCCGGGGATAATTTTATACAACAGCCTTCCTTCCTTCCGCCAGCAGAGGTTAAAAATAGTTCCTACAAAAGCTTCGTGGTGAAGCAGAGTAAAACTATTCTTTTAAATGGCGCTGCTGCTGTTTTACTCTGTGGCACAGGATTTTCTTAATCGTCCTTCTAGTATTTAAATCAAGGTTCCTGCTGCTGCAAGTGTTGAATGAGCTGCTGCCTTGTAAAATAACACATCACATATCTTTAAAATTTCAATTCAGTTTTTTTCTGCTTTTTTGTGTGTTTGTTTCATGTATATAGCTGCTGCTGGAGCAAGGACAGTTTTCCTGGTCCAAGTAGTCAAACTCCATTGCGTGTTCCTCAGTGTGTGTGCTTGTTTTTGTTTCCCCATGTGTGTGTGTGTCCCTGTGTTGTGTTTATATTGACTTTTGTGTCTATATACACTACTTTCTTTTACTAATTTATTTTTAAGTTTATTTGTCTTTAATTATTTACTTTATTTTGTTCATTTTTAATGTATGACGTATCCTGTTTCCTCAATCGAGGATTAATGGAAACAACAATAAATCTAAATCTAAATTTCAAAAGCTTGCATTAATTGCTGTTTGTTCCAAGTGTTCCCCCTGGTTCTTAGATCAAAACATGCAAAAAAATATATAATATCACCTATCATTCCGATTCTAAAACTTTTCCATTGATTTTCCTGCATTATAATATAAGTTTATTAAAGAACCTACATATTTAAAATAAAAAATTGATTTTTTAAAAAATTTTATGTCCATTTATTACTATACTATACGTATATTGTAATTTGAGCGTTTAAGTAAAAAAAAAAGAAATTTATGTGTGTCGTTGTTATTAAGATGAGAATGTATAGATTGATATTTATTCTTTCCGGAGCTGTATATTTTAAATGGCCGTCCACACAATTTCGGCATCACGATTTGCGATGTTAACTCATGTCAGCTCGATAATTTCATCCCATGCTCTTGCTTATGAATACCAAATTAGTGCGCCGGAGTGAAAACGTAGTAACTTTGCGCCCCGAAGGTTGTTACGGAGTTGCAGCAGCGTTGTGAGTGCATTAAGTGGATTCCGTCCCGTTGCACATGTCACCACCACTTCACACGTGTACCTCATTTGTAGCCGACTGGAAAACAACACCCCTCTAAATCCTGCAGAAGCTCGCCCGGTCGGGTTCTTGGGTGGGACAATCACGGCGCTAATTCAATGAATATTTATTACCCATGACAAATGCTCCCGCTTAACCCAGCTCTGTTAACAAGCGCTATACAGACGTCGGAAATTGCGCTCCGGGGCGGAAGTCTTCTGCCTTTCCCGATGCTGCAATCTCTCTGTTCACAAGTTATCAATTCACTCTCAAAATAGCCCTTATTTAGGTCGACGAAAACTGGGTCAGTCTCAATAACTCACGAAAAACGAAGCGAAAACTTTTAAGCTCGCACTCGACAGTAAATTAAATC
>CM067381.1:71415331-71420994 GCA_034510155.1 Eucriotettix oculatus | reverse complement strand
AAAAATACATAATTTAATTGACAGTTAAGTTTTTACTTCAATTTTCAGGTAGTAGTAAAAAATTATCCTTCGGTTTTACTGTTACTTGGTGCTATGGAGATGATGTGAAAAAGTATTTCTTATCATGAAATAGTCTTTTACTGTCAAATGTGTGTATAACGTAACAACGACGTCGACGTAAATGTAAAAACCCCGTTTCTTACCGTGCACTGTGTGTCTGGTGTAAAATTAACAAGTGCTTGTTCGCAGAAATGTCATTTTATTCTCTACACAGCTGTTTACTTGTATGTAACTCAAGTTAAGTTGCCTGCTTTGTTTTCATACACTTTCCCTCTACACCGACGCTCCTTTTCCCCTCTGAGTGGAATTCCGCCACGAGTGCAAAATCCAGGACTTTAATTTTACATTTTTCTTTTTTCAGTTTACCCTTTTAATTCCTGCTTGACGATATTTCGAAAAGCATAGGAGAACCTTTCAACTGTAATAATAAAATTTATTATGTTATGTATACGAAAGGTGAAAATAATTTATTCCGTAATACATCAGAGTAAACACCTTTGTCGATCTTCCTGCAAAGTATCAACAAATTCTAGTTTAATAATGCTATATTAGGTTTACAAGCCTCTTTACAGATTTTATTTAACTATGTTAATATTTATATTCATATACATACCACTATTTATTTTTATATTCTAATTTATTTACTTATTTATTTTATTTTTACAGCTTAATAAACCCTTCGTTTACAGCCTTAGTAAGTGTGCGATGGGTACTTGGTAGAAGGCGCGGAAGAAGAAGCAGCAGAAGTGATGAATGTGTATATGTAATGTAGGTACACGTAAACAAAATGACGACATACTAGTAATGGCAATTTATTTAGTGTGTTATAGGTATAAATTCTTGTCATCGCGGAGTAGATTCCACGAGGAAAGAACTCCGGCCTATAGAAGAGGAGGCAAGGACCTTGGGGAAATCAAATGAATTTTAAAATGTACAACATATCACAATTAGTCGTAGTAAGAAATTACCGGTAAAAGTTGTAATGGAACAAAAACCTTGATGTAAAGTCTTCCCGCTTTGTTGAAATGCGAAAATCGGTAAGGGTTTAATTCATTACACTTTTTACTAATTCAGCCAATTTATTCATGAAAATATCATTTTGCTGGGAATACTATAATTTTTTAAAAATCGAAAAGTATTGTAGATTGAAATTTACTATTTTCAATTAGTTCCTGATTTGTTATTAGTTAAATTTTCACCATAAGTACTTTATTCTTTATAAGTATTGAATATAATTTGTTTTATTAATTATTTTATTAGTTGGTTGTTGCTTTAATAGAAATTCAACATTAATGACTCCTCAAGCTTAGTTATATATATATGTATATGGCTAATAAAATCAAAATCACTTATTATTAGTTTTAATTTTCGTTATCAAATTCACTTTTATAGAAATGATAAGTACGCGAGGGAATTTTTTTAACTCGTTTCCAAATATTGCGACCCTCTGTAGATATAAAATTGTGTAGAATAAGAGAAGAAGACATGTTACATGAGGATTTTTGCAGCTGCTGGACGTGAAAATTGTCAACGGTGATAAATTTTATTACGAAACATCAAAAAATCACGCGCCGAAAACGCAAAATCTTACAAAATTATGCAGGAAGTTAGACTTTAGTTCATCGACATGCAGACCGGGAATGTCGCCCCTTCGAAAACACCCTAATCACATTACTCACTCACGGTTCCAGCGGACGCCCATCCATGCTTTGCTTCTTCCACCACTCTACGAGCGAGCATGCACTCTACTTAAATAAAAAAAAACTGGCATTTCTAAGATGAGCCAAGATTATTTTTCTGGCTTACACATCGACCCCACATCTGTGAACATTGAAACCACGAAATATAAATAATTTTAGGACACAAATTTGGCATAATTTAAGTTAAAATCATTCAAGATAAATATTGGAAAACGTCACATTTTGACCCGAATCGTAAAAATAATAAAATTTCTACACTAAAAATTTAAATAATAACCATATTCAAAATTTATTGACTTTCAAGTTAATTTGAAAACAGTCTTATAATTTACTAAAAATAATAAAATCAATTGAATTAATGTTTTTTTTAAGTGTTTCGTTAAACACTCTAATACAATTTCTGATTTTATAGTATATAATCAGAGATGGGAAACCTTTTTACCATTAACGTACGCGTTTAAATTAAGCAGTAATTAAAGAAAGCCCCATATTGTCATATCAATAAATTGGGTTTTTGTGAAACATTGTGTAGATGTATAAATAATAACCATATTCAAAATTAATTGACTTTCAAGTTTATTTGAAAACAGTCTTATAATTTACTAAAAATAATAAAATCAATGGAACCTTCCGTTATTAAAGTACCAAACACCGTCTTTCTATATCAATTTGTCTCTTTAATTTAGTGATTGTCCCTCGCATTCCACAATTTGAAACAGTGCCACAGAGTACGTTTTAGTTTTATTTGTAATGATTAGTTTAGCTCATAAATTAACAATTTTTGGTGTTTTCAGTTCCTCATTTTGAGTGAGCGAACTCTGAGGTGGATAGAATTTGAATTCATTCCTTAGTTTCCAAGAAATATTAAATCGTTGTGATCATTGCGAAGCAGAAGCCAATATAGCTATCAATTTAGTTTAATTAAGTCTATGTGATGCTATTTTCTACCACTAGACCATGAAACTCGCTTCTCTTTAGAGAAAATAAAAAGTTTTTCCCTCTCCCCTTTATATATCCCACTTTAGGCTATCACCTACGTCGTTATTACCTGTGAAGAGTGACTTATCTTTATGCAAAAACCGATTTCATATTCAAATATCAATGTTATTAGAACATTATGTAATTTAATACGAACATAATTGAATATTAATTGGTAAACCGTCTGGTATCATCCGGAAACGAAACAGCCGCAATATTCCGATTTTACAGTCTGTTATTAAAGCACGATTCAGAACAAAAGCGTTAACACTTGAACTGAGAAACACAAGTGCCTCGGCGTTCTATCAAACGTGAAATTTATATTAAATTCTGAATGCGGCGTGTCCATAAAACACATTCCATCGCTATCTAAAAAAAAAGCAATAAACGTCGTTTCACAAGGGTAAATATTTATCTCTTATCTGTTAAGTGGTTTAAGGTAATTAGTCCGTTCGTGGAAGAGAAAATCATAAAATCTATTGCATAAATACGTTCGGAATTAGTGAAGATTTGAAATAATATTTCATTGTTGAAGTGATTAATTGGATGATAATAAATTAGCAGTGGCTCTCTAGACGAGTCCCGTGAAGAATGCGACAAAGAAACTCTACTGGGAATTTGTAATGAAATTTATTTGGGGGTTTCAATTCCGGATCCGCCATTCTAATTTGCCTTCCATTAAGGAAACAGGATGGAGCCACAATTAAATTATTGACTCTTTCCTATCTCGACTTTCGTGGTTCGTAGCTCTAATCTTATATGAATTTGAGAAGCTGTTCATAAATTATTAATTTGTGTCCAGGGTTTCAGGATGTGGAAATTAACTACTGACGACGAAGATATTTAAAAATACAACGTTTAGTCAAAGTTTTATTCTAGTGCAATCCATAAGAAAATACAATCGTTTCTAGAGTTTTCTAGATTTATGAAAGCATAAAATATTTTCTTTATCTGAGGAAGTTGCCATTGATGTAAACGATAGTTTTATTATTAGCAGGAATGTGAAGGGCAAGGTGGATTAGGTATCGAAGTTCAATCAATCAAGAGTAATAATGAAGAAACAGAACCGAAGATTTTGTTAAGATAGAAACAGTAGTAGTTAGTAACTTTGGTGTCTAGTCCAAGTGAGTTACAACCGGCGACTGTCTACAACGATAACTCACGCCGCATTCATACCTATTTTCGAGCCCTGACCACACCCGAAAGATGACTTGAGTTTATGTCTTTTCCATAATCAATTCACCGCCCCAAGAGATGACCAGAAAATTCCACTAGACGCATTTCTGTATTGCGTATTAAATATAGTCATCATTTTCTAATACTCAACTTCCTCCGTTCTCATGATTTTTCTGCCCCTTGTCTGTCTGTGTTCTACACGCGTCCAAAGCAGACCTCTTTTGAATCCATAAATTATTTTTCTGCTAAGATTGTCCTTCATAAATCATAACACACGTCACTTACTTATTTCTTACAGTCATCAATTGCGTATTATTATTTTTACGTGCATTTAAGTTCTGACCTTTATAAAATTTAATGGAAAAACGTGTAAGATATTATAAGAGATAAGATGGAAGAAACACAAGGGTGGAAAAAACATGTCGACCGGGCCACCGACTCGACCCTAGGTACTCTACCATTGGGCTATTCCAAGTTGGCTTCCAAGGACCGATTCAACTGCCCTCCATTCTCGTAAACCTGATCCAGGCTCACCTACAATTTACTAATATCATTCATTACAACATAATTACTAGGAATATTGTGAAGAATTTACATTGATCAAAGGTGCGTGGAACTCTACTTCCTTTGACTTGAATTCCATTCACCTTTGATGAATGTAAATTCTTCACAATATTACTAGTAATTGTGATCTAATGAATGCTATTAGTAAATTGTAGGTGAACCTGGCTTGCATTTACAGGACTGGAGGGAAGCTTAATTGGTCCTTTGACGTCGACTCGGATTATCTCAATGGTAGAGTGACCGGGAGGTCCAGGGTTCGAGTCCCAGGTCCAGTTGGCATTTCTCCATTCTTGTCTTTCTTCCAAATTAGCTACACGCTCCTACTTGAGCTTCAATTGAAGCATTTCTACTTCCTTTGACTAAGATAAGTATTTATCAATTAATTAAATACCAAGAACGCGCCATAATTATTTTTATTTATCCAACGTATCATCATCATGTTTGGGACATTTCTCCATTCTTGTCTCTCTTCCAAATTTGCTATACGCTCCTACTTGAGCTTCAATTGAAGCATTTCTACTTCCTTTGACTAAGATAAGTATTTATCAATTAATTAAATACCAAGAACGCGCCATAATTATTTTTATTTATCCAACGTATCATCAACATGTTTGGGACTTCATCAGGTTATTTCTCCAAACGTTAAATTTTTAAGTACTTCCGATAAACAAATAAAGGTCAAAATGTATAAAAACTTAAAACTGGATTGCATTGCAAGGGTATTTTTTAACCGAAATGAGACAAAACGTCGGATGAATTTATAAGTCAGTTATTGGTTGCTAATTTATTCAATTTTTGGTGAAAGCTGATGTTAACCGAACTGTTATAAGATTGAATAATATTCAGATTGATTAATACTCTTTAAAAGTTTGCAAATACTTACTTTACCAAGCCTGTATATATTTATGAAATATTAAAGTTTGTAAAGCGAAACACTAATTTGTTTCAAACAAATGGCGAGTTTCATGAATACGCGCGCGACTAGAAATCAGAGGTTCAGCTCTAAGGTCGGACAAGCATCGCCTTGCTCTACACCAGAAAAGTATTCACAATACCCCCGGGGATAATTTTATACAACAGCCTTCCTTCCTTCCGCCAGCAGAGGTTAAAAATAGTACCTACAAAAGCTTCGTGGTGAAGCAGAGTAAAACTATTCTTTTAAATGGCGCTGCTGCTGTTTTACTC
>CM067381.1:71340331-71410331 GCA_034510155.1 Eucriotettix oculatus | reverse complement strand
GTCAAATTGAAACAATTTGAAGAAAAAAAAGAAACATAAATCACCTAAATTACCTCAAAATAAACTGGAAATAATGAACTTTTCAAAAGTAAAAAAAAATAAAGAGATATATTAATGGGTCATTAAGTTCCTGTATAGGTCGTTGACTGAAAACACCTAGAGAATAATTATTATAAACAAAAAAATATCATTAGAATACTATTCACATTTTTAATTAATTAAATCAATAAACATTAAAAGGTTGTATTTTAACGTCTGATTTTGTAAGTCTCAATAACTCATGAAAAATGAAGCAAAAACTTTTAAGCTTGCACTCGACAGTAAATTAAATCGAAATAATGTCAAATTGAAACAATTTGAAGAAAAAAAAAGAAAACATAACATCACCTAAATTACCTCAAAATAAAACAGAAATAATGAACTTATCTAAAATAAAATAAAAATAAAGAGATATATTAATGGGTCATTAAGTTCCTGTATACGTCGTTGACGTCTGACTGAAAAATACCTAGAGAATATTTATTATAAACAAAAAAAGATCATTAGAATACTATTCACATTTTTAATTAATTAAATCAATAAACATTAAAAGGTTGTATTTTAACGTCTGATTATGTAAGTCTCAATAACTCATGAAAAATGAACCAAAAACTTTTAAGCTTGCACTCGACAGTAAATTAAATCGAAATAATGTCAAATTGAAACAATTTGAAGAAAAAAAAAAGAAAACATAACATCACCTAAATTACCTCAAAATAAAACAGAAATAATGAACTTATCTGAAATAAAAAAATATATAAAGAGATATATTAATGGGACATTAAGTTCCTGTATACGTCGTTGTTGACGTCTGACTGAAAAATACCTAGAGAATATTTATAATAAACAAAAAAAGATCATTAGAATACTATTCACATTTTTAATTAATTAAATCAATAAACATTAAAAGGTTGTATTTTAACGTCTGATTTTGTAAGTCTCAATAACTCATGAAAAATGAACCAAAAACTTTTAAGCTTGCACTCGACAGTAAATTAAATCGAAATAATGTCAAATTGAAACAATTTGAAGAAAAAAAAGGAAACATAAATCACCTAAATTACCTCAAAATAAAACAGAAATAATGAACTTATCTAAAATTAAAAAAAAATAAAGAGATATATTAATGGGTCATTAAGTTCCTGTATACGTCGTTGATGTCTGACTTAAAACACCTAGAGAATATTTATTATAAACAAAAAAAGATCATTAGAATACTATTTACATTTTTAATTAAACCAATAAACATTAAAAGGTTATATTTTAACGTCTGATTTTGTAATAATAAGTCGGAAATTTTTACTTATTACAATAAACATTATGCGTGCGTCAGAAAAATGGCATTGTCAGGTTAATTAAAACAATTAATAAAGACAGGAAAGCGAGACAGAAAGAAGGTGACTTACCTGGAGTTCACAGATGGCAGGATTTGAGATTCTTCAATTTAGGAGGCACCGCCATGATGAAAGGGGGGCGGTGCAATCGAAAATTAAATAATCTCAAACCCTACATGGTGCTACATGGTAATTCATTTAAAAATCATCTGAATTTTTTTTTTGGAGAGATTGACTCACATTGTTGAAAGTTACCAAATATAATAAGATTTTCATCATAACTACCAGCTTCGAAATGTATATCCTACTTCAGTAAGCTCTTTCTTTAAAGCAAAATATTCACATAGATACAAATGAAACATACACAGATTTAATCAAATATTTTTATAAAGATATCACTCCTATTGTTGTTTCTAACAGACGCGGATGGATATTTTCTAAGAAGGTTACACATACACAGATTTAATCAAATATTTTTATAAAGATATCACTCCTATTGTTGTTTCTAACAGACGCGGATGGATATTTTCTAAGAAGGTTACACATACACAGATTTAATCAAATATTTTTATAAAGATATCACTCCTATTGTTGTTTCTAACAGACGCGGATGGATATTTTCTAAGAAGGTTACACATACACAGATTTAATCAAATATTTTTATAAAGATATCACTCCTATTGTTGTTTCTAACAGACGCGGATGGATATTTTCTAAGAAGGTTACACATACACAGATTTAATCAAATATTTTTATAAAGATATCACTCCTATTGTTGTTTCTAACAGACGCGGATGGATATTTTCTAAGAAGGTTACACATACACAGATTTAATCAAATATTTTTATAAAGATATCACTCCTATTGTTGTTTCTAACAGACGCGGATGGATATTTTCTAAGAAGGTTACACATACACAGATTTAATCAAATATTTTTATAAAGATATTGTTGTTTCTAACAGACGCGGATGGATATTTTCTAAGAAGGTTACACATACACAGATTTAATCAAATATTTTTATAAAGATATCACTCCTGTTGTTGTTTCTAACAGACGCGGATGGATATTTTCTAAGAAGGTTGCGTGGTGAATTCTTTCGCCTCACACATTGCCCCCTTTAAAGGCGACTTTCAGACGATATGGTGTTTTGAGAGAGCGTCTATGACATATAACGGCGCTTGTATATGGTAATGGATGTGGTTTTTAGGAAGCAGGATTGCAGCTGCGCCTGGGGCGTCTTTCTGCTCCTGAAATATGTCCGCGCTGAGGACACCTCTCGAGGTAATTAAAAAGATCAGGCCGCCTCTTTTCTTGAGCATAGCTGCGTTCCACGCCTTATTATTAACAACGTGAAATCACTTTTAATTATGGCCCTACGCGCTGAATATTTCTTAGAGGAGCCAAGTAAGAAATATGAGGTAAAATAGGGGAGGCTTAAGGCAGCGCTCTAAACCTTAAAGAGCTCCTCCCTGTTTTGTGCTTCGCATTCACGATTCCTCCTCACGGCCTGTATTATCTTGCATTTGAATCTTCAAATATTTTTTCTTATTGTCTGTTAACGTAAGGGTTTTAACGTCATTATTTGGAAGGCTTCCAATCTTTTAGAATTAATCATAAGAATACAATTATTAATCTAATTTGAAGATGTAATTCACGGTGCTAATTAGCTTCAGAAACACTTAAATATGCTGGAACAAGAGTCCAGATTTGTAATCATCCAGGTTATGAGAGACCGAGTCTTAATAAAAATTTATTTTCCTGGCTCGTTACCACAAAAGCACGATATGAATATTGGTACAAAATTAAATCATATACTTGCTATGCCATAATAATAATAGTTCATAATATCATACTGAACTGTGAAAATATGAGAAAAAATAAAAAGCTAGCATTTCCATACGTTAAACCCTAAATGAATAATTTAAAGAAAATGGTGGGATTTGTAATAACTATTCTGTGACATTCCGTTTGAGAAAAAATAAAAATGAATAATTTTTAAAAAATGGTTGGATTTGTAATAACTATTCTGTGACATTCCGTTTGAGAAAAAATAAAAATGAATAATTTTAAAAAAATGGTGGGATTTGTAATAACTATTCTGTGACATTCCGTTTGAGAAAAAATAAAAAGCTAGCATTTCCATACGTTAAATCCTAAATGAATAATTTAAAAAAATATAGTATGTGGAAGACTGTTTTACCCATTTACAACCCCTCTTAGGGGATGAACTGTAACTTAAATTGCATATTTAATGTCGAATTAAATTCAGCGGCTTTCATTACATCGGTTTAGAGCCCAATGTCGTATGTTTTCTATTTTCTATGCGGTGCCCCTCCACCTCCACCGCTATAAATACAACTACTTAAAGTTTATTAATCTCGATTGAAAGTAGGCGTAACTAGTTATTAGATATTTCGTAAATAGTAGGTGTACGCAAGATGAGTCACCTTGAGACTTTTATCTGTTTATTAACTAAAAATAATCTCGATGAGTAGACAATATTTTCTTAATAGACAGTTTTGTCTTCTTTAGACTATTTTTATTAACAATTCGAAATATTTGAAATTGCTTCACGTGCACCAGAAACATGTACAGTGAACAAATAAAGAGATTATTTGATGCTTCCGTACTAGCTGAAGGAGTGAGTGACCGATACAGGATGCGTATGTCGTTGAATAGTAAACCAGCGAGTCTCTGTTGCCCCTGTCTTCCATGCTTTTTATACTCAAGCTGTTAAATGTTTGCATTATATTTACTTAATGCAATTCCCTTGAGAGACAAGAATAGGACAAGTCAAGTATTGTGATAAATTAATAGTAAATTACATTACACATAATACAGAGTACATGAATTCTTAAAAATTTAAAAGTAAAAAGACATACAAGTTAATGGAGGTTGGCATTCATTTATGTAATAGAAACACTGTTTTGGCAGTACATCTAAATTATATAGTTTTATTTTATAAAATAAAATTACAAGAACCATTTAATTATCAGATAATTTAATAAACATAGCCTAATGTTTCTTTACAGTAAATATTTCTGTAGGAACAAGGGAAAATCTCACTCTTAACAATACATTTCAGCATGAAACATTTAATAATAATAATATACAAAAATTATGCTAAACATATGAAATGATAGCAACATAGAGACTTGCAGTCGTAAATATTTGGCTAATTGAAATAGGGAATGAAAATAGAAACAAGTCGCGTTTCAGATAATATATAATAATTAGGTATGTTATAAGTTTTGTGAGTCTATTAATATTAAATTATTTATATGCTTGATATTTATGCGTTAATTATTATTACTTCATCGAGTGCTTTTATTCTTGAAATAAAAAAAATTAGTATGTCCCTGGCCTAAGTGCATTAATCTCTATAGAAATTATAATAAATTATTTATTTTATTAACACTAGTCGTTACGACGTTTCATGAAGGAAAACTTGTGAAAATAAATAACTTACTGCGGTTGAATAAATAATGTGTAAAAAGTAAAACATTATTACACCATACATATGCAGTTTATGACATTCGCTGTAGTTAACACAGTTTTATTGGCGTGCTCCATCTACATTTGCATTTCATTTTGAGTCCACCAAGTGTTATTATTCAAAAGACAATGCACAGATATATCTCGTTTATATTCAAGTATCAGTGACGATCCAGTAGACAGACAATGCATTCATCCCTACCCAATAGTTTTACTGTGTTTAACTTCATTATTCACCAGAAGCACGACAAACAATATGGCATATATTAACATCCAGGGGAAAAATATAAATACAAAAAAATTTTAAAAATTAAATTCTATTGTTCTGACCTTTTTTTGAATTTGTCCCGTTAAAACAAACCGATGTTACAGTTTTCAATGATGCAGAGTGTAACAAGTGAAGTAGTGTTTCAAATTATTTATTTTGAGTGCTTTGTTACATACTTTTGCTTTAACCATTGAATTAAATATTTGTTGTATATTAATTATATATTCGTTGAACATTGGTAGACACTTGTGTTCACCAATATTTTATTTTTTGTTCGTAAAGCACGCTGTTGGGTCTCTTATAATAACGCTAATTATTATATTTAATTTTAACCCTGGTAACAATTGTTAAGATGAAGTGTTTATTAGTTCAAATATATATATATATATGTTTTTCGAATAAAAATAAATAAATATTTTAATTAAAGCTTTATTTTTTCCCTGTCGTTGAAGAATGAATCATTAAAATTAATTATTTAATTAAAACAATTATCAGATACCTGTTTATATGTTTCTTTCTGCTCTTTTCTTTGTTTATGGATGGCGTTAAAGTGATTTTTCAAATTTCTGTGTCATGCAAGATGACAGTCCGCAGTCGACTCGGTAGGCCCAGGCCCTCCCTCAATGAGCTGTAGAGACAAGGAGGGAGAAAGAAAGAAAAAAAAATCTTTCTATTAATTAAATACATTTTTACAAGTAATATATGTGGCATTGTATTAACAAAAAAGCTTGGAATTTTAACCTTACCTTGCCTTGCACGTATATTCTAGAAATTTTAAAATTTTGTATGGAGCGACATCAATCAATCTATATGATCTAAACGGTTCAAGCCATTCGTACAACACAAGAAATCTCTCTCTCTCTCAGCTCCATGTTGAAAAGCATTCACTATTCCGGTATAAATCTATACAATAGTCTCCCGGAAGAAATAAAAGCTTTAAAGGTTCAAAAAATCATTTATAAAGAGTTGTAAATCTCTGTTAATGAATGGAGGAGCGTATTATTCACTCAAAAGAGTTCGTAGATAGGAAGGACTAAAACAGTTTCCCTGGTGTCCTATCAAATTCTTCTATTATTTTACAACTATACTCTATTAGAATTTAACTGCTGACGTATTTTCTTTTTTAAATGTTCGACGGGAACCTCCTAAGCACGATCTTCTGCTGCTGCCTTCTCCTCCTCCGTCGACTGAAAATTGAAGATTGAATTTTATCTTTCCCCTTTTTGTCCTTAAATTCTTAGTTGTAAAATTTTTGTATATTTCTTGTAATATTATATTTGACGTATCCTATTTCCTCAACCGAGGACTAATGGATTGAATAATAACTTTTATGTTACAATACTTGGAATTAATGCTAAATGTTTTTCCTTGATGACAGGTTTTTGTGTCCGTGTTCCGTCTTTGGTTTGGACGTGATACCTGTTTGCAGTGAGGATCTCGGGAGAGCGTGGCTCATGCACATTCAGCAAGCCCTCTCGGCGTCCATCTTGCGCCCGCACTCCAACAAGCACCAACTGGGCTGGAAAATGAACTGTCATGACCAGTTAAATATTTATTGTGTGCAGCGCGCTGTTCAGTGGCGGCGGTCGGTGTTGGCGTCTGGGCGTCGGGGCGCCAGCCTCCCGTCGGGTCCATTCATCAGCAATCTGCGACGCCCACGCCCACGCGCCCGTGCCCCGTGTCACTGCCCTCAGGTGCGGCCTGCACAAAGGTCTTCACCTCGCCCTAATTGCGCGGACCTTGAACGTCGCTCCTCGTCCACGCTTTATTGCTAATACCTTCTTACATGAAGAACTAGACATCTGTTACGTCGACGCATGACGTAGTTAAATAGTAAATTGGCAGAAATTAATTATTGTCAATTTAAAAATAAAAACACGAGTCCAATAAATTAATAATACCAACTCTCCAATTATAATTCTTGTTAAATTGTAGAAAATGTTATTTCATTCCAAAACGTTCAACCTTATTAATCCAAACTTGTCAAAAATACGATTTTGTAACATATTTTTAATATGGCAACTGATGAAGCCCCAAAGAATAAACTACAAATAATGGTCAAAAGTCAATAGTAGAAGAATATTAAAATTTTTCCCTCCCAAACTTCCGGAACCTCTCCGGTTAATCCTACAAAAATTATGATATAATTACATATACACAGCTGAAAATAAATAAACTTGGTATGTTATAAAAAAAATCAAGGAATAAATACGATATATTGTTAAATTTTAAGCCTGAGCAAGTCTCAAAATGGAGGTGAAACGTCGCTTCTATGAATAAATGGTGATAAAGAAGCCTAAAAGAATAAAACACGAATAATGGTCCAAAGTCAATAGTGGAAGAATATTAAAATTTTTCCTTCCCAAACTTCCGGAACCTCTTCAGTTAATTCTACAAAAATTATGATATAATTACATATACACAGTTGAAAATAAATAAACTTGGTATGTTATTAAAAAAATTCAAGGAATAAATACGATATATTGTTAAATTTTAAGCCTGAGTAAGTCTCAAAATAGAGGTGAAACGTCACTTCTATGAATAAATAGTGATATATTTAATGCTGACGTTTTGGCCGTCTTTTTATTTATTCTAAAATTTTAAAAGTCAGAATCCTATGTTGGCATTTTATAGTTATTTAATATTAAAATCATTATAAAATTTCGTGTTGGGCCGAAATGAGGAAAACAATGCCAAAGAAATTAAGAGAAAGTAAATTACAGAAGAATTTTAAAATTTTTCCTTCCCAAACTTTCGGAACCTCTCCAGTTAATCCTACAAAAATTATGATATAATTACATGTACACAGTTAAAAATAAATAAACTTGGTATGTTATAAAAAAATCGAGGAATAAATACGATATATTGTTAAATTTTAAGCCTGAGTAAGTCTCAAAATGGAGGTAAAACGTCACTTCTATGAATAAATAGTGATATATTTAATGCTGACGTTTTGGCCGTCTTTTTATTTATTCTAAAATTTTAAAAGTCAGAATCCTATGTTGGCATTTTATAGTTATTTAATATTAAAATCATTATAAAATTTCGTGTTGGGCCGAAATGAGTAAAAACAGTGCCAAAGAAATTAAGAAAAAGTAAAATACAGAAGAATTTTAAAATTTGAATTTTTTCCTTCCCCATATTCGTAATCTCTTTAGTTTATACTATAATTCCATTTACATCATTGAATATAAATGAACTTTGTATGTCATAGTTAAGTATTTTAAAATTTCGTGTTAGGCCAAAATGAAGAAAACAATGCCAAAGAAACAGAAACAGAGTTTTTTTAAACAGCAAGATTTACATGATTTGTTTTTTTTTCAAAATTACAAAATATGATGTTTCGTCTCTCTTTTGAAACTTCATGAGATATACTAAAAACATGAAAATTACAGTATATTACATTTCGGTATTATGTTCCAAAAAGATTTTATACATAAATTGTGGTTTGAAATTTACAAATTTTGCAATTGATGGTCTTCACTCTATAACTAAAAGAATTGTTTATAATTTTATATCCCTGTATAATCCAGTTTTAAAATGTTTTTATTTATTAAAATTTTCATTATTCTAGCTAGACTATTATAATAAATTATTATTAACAGTCATTTTTTGGTAACAGGCTACATGAGGGTGATCCTGAAACAGGCAACTCCCCTTTAATAGCATAGGAAGGGAATTGAGAAGGAGGGATTTGGAAGGTAAAGCAAGGTAGCCAAGGGTTGACTAGTGCCCCCTGAGATATAGTTTTTAAGGATCCTACCCTATGTTTCACCTAAAGAGATGCAGGGAAAACCCTAGAAAACCTGCTTCAGGTAGGTCCGGCTACTGTTGAGTTTGCCGTATGCCCAAGCTCTTCGACCCCAGTATCTACACCTCCTAAAATAAGTGAAGATGCCTCGGCGAGAGAGAAACTTGAGAAAAAATAAAACAGAGAGAGTACGAGGCATTTCCATAGGTGAGCCTCGCAGTCAATCTGGAGACAAAAAGCCTTCAGGCCTTTTAAATATCGTAATTAAAAATTAAACCATGATTATCATGCGTCGTCTGTGGGAATCAAATCCTAGTTGTACTGCTCAATATCATCTTTTCACCATTTTCAACACGACGAAAGTCGATTCAGAATACGCTTGAAGGGATGCAATAAATAATCAAATCGAAATATTCCAACACATTAACAGATAAATTTACTGAAGAATTTATGACCGACATAAATTTTTTTTTTAAATGTTATTTTGTTTCGCATTGTTAAAATTAATGGCCATATTCATTATTTTTCACATATGTTCATTAGATAAATAATTTTAGATATATGAGGACAAATGAAAATTTTGACAGCAAATACCGAATTTAGAAATACGAATACCTGGGACCACCAAAATTGAATTAGAATAGTTTTAAATAAATTATTCCATCTTCCCGAGGTAAACTGATGATGATCGTAAGAATATTTAACGAAATTGAATCCTTCCGCGGACTAAAGATCGGATCTACTCTTAGTTCGGAGAAGCTAATTTTCATCTCTGGTTCTCCTTTGTGTCCTCCTCTAGTTGGAAGACTTCTATATTACGTCTCCTTTGAACACAGTATCAAAGAAAGACTCAGATATGATTCACTCAAGCCCTCAGAGTGGGACGAAAGAAATACCTTTTCTGCCATCTGTTTATCCCTAAGAAACTTCGCTTCCTATTATTCCATTAGGGCGCCGGCACAAAGGGTGGATAAAAGACAAAAAAAAATATGTTCTAACTAAATTTTTTTTGATTTCGTTCCCACTGTAACATAGGATTTATGGTTACTTTTGGAGCACCCTTTTTTTTATCTCTGCTTTTCTTCCGAGCCAAATAAATTTACCAATTTGAGGATCATGGTACCCTATCTTATTCAGTTGTATTTGTCTACAATAAACATTTAATTTCTTTCGCAATACAGAAAAACGTTTTCTGTTTTATCAAGGAATGTTTCATATAAAGACGCTCCGTTTACTTCCTTCAGATTACTGTATTTCTTCAGGTATTTCCCATGAGTTTCATCTTAGCACCATGTCATAACACTTTTTCGGTAAATTTTTCTGCCCCATATGAAGTGTTCCGCACGCAATTATTGAAATAAATTTTCTTTTTCCCCTTTCTATGATATTATATGGGTGTTCATTGATTCATGAGCATTATTATGTTCCCTGTTACCCTCCCTCCCTCCCCCCCCCCCAACTGGACACACACACACACATTCTTACATGACGAGGGACCATCACCTATTTTGGGAGTTGAATGCACTGGGGTCGAAGACCTTGGACATACAATAATGATTTTTTCCCCTCTGATCCCATTGGATCAATCAGTCCATCGCCTAGTAAAACTTGTACAGACGCGTAGAAGGGAATGCTGCGACCCCACAGCAAACTCATCTCTCGTCATTGGGAAAGGAAGGGCATGAGAATAGTAGCCACCAAAAAAACCCGAACTACCTTGATGCAGGTTTTTTAGTATTTTCTCCGCATCTCTTTTAGGTGAAACGCCGGGTAGGATCCTTAAACTATATAGCCCGAGGGCTGTAGTCAACCCATGAGAGAGAAGGGTTTTCTCTCGCAGTCATTTCTTCCTCCCCAGATTGACCTGACTCTCCAGAGTTCCTCTGTTTTTTTTTCTTTTACTATCTCTCTCTTATTGTTTTGTACTCATATTCTTGATATGTTGTATTCATATTTTGTTTGCTTTGCTTTGTTTTATTTTATTTATCATTGTATACATAGTTTTCTTTACTCATATGTTGTATCCATATTTCGTTTCTTATATTTGTATTCTTAGTGAGTGTGATATGTAACATATTCTTTGACTTGTCCTATTTCCTCAATAGAGGACTAATGGATCCAATAAATCTTATCTTATCTTACCTTATCAAAGTTCTTACATGCCGAGGCACCAATGCACAGCCTTGTTTATTTAAGAACCTAAATATTTCTGTAATTCTTAAGACTAAATCTTCCATTTTTTTGGTATTATTAAAGGATACAAAGATCATGTAAGTAAATTGTCCGCTGCTAATTCTGTATACAAAATTAACTGTTTTGATTGTAATTAAAGTTATTTCGGCTAAACAGAAACGGCTTTGAAGAAAAGAATTGCCAAAGGTGTAAACAAAAACCGATCACTGCTTTCAAACATTGTTTTCAATTTTGACAACTTTTATTTTAGTAAAGAACCACATTTTCTTAAAATATTTAAGTCGTAAATGTTACAAAATAAAAATCATCCAGAAACTGTCAATTTTAAGCCTGACACAGACAATCTTAGTAGGCTTTACGGTGTGTTATTTTAGTTTTTTTGGTTATTTTACTGGTTTACCTACGGTATTTATAATTTGTATGTGTTCTCCTGTTTCAAATACTGTGAGTTTCCCTTTTAAGAGTCATTCTAGAAAACACGCTAAAAGGTCACATTGAAACGTCATATTTTTAAAAGTTCACTATATTTCAAAGATTTGTCTGTAAAAATTGTTATTATGTACCAGAGACTTTAATTTTTACCTGAGTTCTACGATATTAAAAATCAGACGGGTGGATAGAATAACTAATGAGGAAGTTCAGAGCAGAATAAGAGAACAATATGGAGGACTTTGACCAAGAGAAAGGAATTGATTAATTGGCCATGTTTTTTTCGTACATGAGAGTCTTTTAAAATTAGCATTAGAGGGGGAATATGTGTGAGGGAGGCCTAGGATGGAATACGGTAAGCTGAATATGGTAGTTTTTCAGAAATGAAAAGCCCTTGCACAGAATGGGTTAGCATGGAGAGTTGCTTAAGACCAGTCTAAGGACTAAGAACTACAACTACAGTTCTACGAATCTATAGTTTTTATGTTTATCATGTTCTGTGCTTATTTGTAATTAATATTAATTTTCCTATTTCCTCAGCAGAGGGCTAATGGAAAATTATTATATAAAAAATTAAATGATAAGGTAATTCGCCAAAGAGGTAAGCTGAAGCTTGAAATTGTAATCCTCCCTAAATATTTAGGTATTATTGAGATGAAAAATGTTTTTAAACTCTGGAGAAATGTCGTTGACCCCCCGAGGCTATATGATCAGTATTTTCATTGTCCCATTGTTTTCTGAAGCTTTTCCGCGATACACAATTAGTGCTAATGCGTATCTTTTGAAGATTTACTTTGCTTTTATGGAAATTATAGAGTTAGCACAAAAGCAAAAATTTCATTAATACTTTCGGTAAACTTATGCTTATCATCGACATGATGTCTACCGCTCACCGGTAAAAATTAAAACGAAATTCATTAATTAGGGAGGGTCGAAATTTTCATCGTTGACGTGAGATCCGTGCAAGGTAAACGCATAAGCTTATTCCCGCGTTTCGGGGATTACTGGCTTTATAACTCGGAATTGTGTCGTCCATTAGCGAAATTAGTTTGTGCTTCTCGGCGAGTTTATTCGGTAGGCCAGGCAGGCAGGCAGGCAACGTAACGAACGCAACGCTGGCGACGAGAGAACTTGGGCGCAAGTATTTGCGTTCTGTGGCCACGGGCAAATAGCGCAATCTATCCGCAGGACGTGCATCGCAATCCACCTAATGTTAAGGATTTTTATCCTACGCCAGTCTCTATACTCAGAGGCAAACTATTTTCCGGATAATCCTTTGTCCGCGCTATATTCAATATACGTGGATGAAGTTGCAACTTTCACTGATAATGAAGGCGAAAAATTACGAAATTAGGTAGAATTAAAAATTATTTATTTATTAAATAATAACATGACGTTTCCTACCTTTGTTTGGAATGAAGTTGCAACTTTGACTGATATTGAAGGCGAAAAATTACGGCCCCCGAAATTAGGCAGAATTAAAAATTATTTATTTATTAAATAATAACATGACGTTTCCTGCCTTTTTTTGGAATGAAGTTGCAACTTTGACTGATATTGAAGGCGAAAAATTACGGCCCGAAATTAGGCAGAATTAAAGTTATTTATTTATTAAATAATAACATGACGTTTCCTACCTTTGTTTGGAATGAAGTTGCAACTTTGACTGATATTGAAGGCGAAAAATTACGGCCCCCGAAATTAGGCAGAATTAAAAATTATTTATTTATTAAATAATAGCATGACGTTTCCTACCTTTGTTTGGAATGAAGTTGCAACTTTGACTGATATTGAAGGCGAAAAATTACGGCCCCCGAAATTAGGCAGAATTAAAAATTATTTATTTATTAAATAATAACATGACGTTTCCTACCTTTGTTTGGAATCTCCTCAGGTGTGAAAACAATCTTTCTTTCTTTCTTTCTCCATGGTTCTACAGCCCATTGAGGGAGGGCCTGGGCCTACCGAGTCGAACTGCGGACTGTCTTCTTGCATGACACATTCCGAATTTGGAGTGATGAAAACAATCTACAAAAAAATAATTATAATTGAGGTAAATGGAATGAAATAAATAAATAAAATATGCCTATATACATAAGATGCACTTACAGAGAAATAATCCAAAAAGTTGATATAATCGCAGATTGCACAAATATTTATTGAAAAATTAGTACTTGAAACACAAACTGTTATTGAACGACTGACCAGGTAAATGTAATCTTTCCGCATTCCTTCATGGGATGGGGGACCTTTTAAAAGATCATTCTAACTGGGAAGCCATTTGCTTTTCGGCAAAGTTCAACTGTCATGTACAAATTTATTTAACAATAATATTTAAAAAAATATTGATTTTTTTTAACAATGAAAAAATTAAGTTTAAAAAATTGAACTTAAATAAGACAATCGTAAGTTTTATTTAGGTCCTTTCAATTACAATTATTTTTTGTAGATTGTTTTACACACCTAAGGAGCTTCCAAACAAACGAACGAAACATCGTGTTATAAACTAATAAATAAATAATTTTAATTCTGATTAGTTTTTAACCGTAATTTTTCGCCTTCATTATTCGAGGTGCAGTCAGAACAATTATAAAATTTGTTTTAGCTGATATTTAAAAAAAAAGAAGGAGCACCAGGAGCAATATTATATTAATTGAGAAAGATAAACTATAAAAACCAAAAATACTCACTCTTTTATTAAGTAAAAACTGTATATATTTTTTAAGCTGGTAGCCCGTGTATCTGAGTCACTAGAATCATGTTTTCTAATACTGATATTTGCATACTAAAAGTGGAATATTAATATGATTGAAGTATATCAAATGAAATAAATAAATTAAATATGCTTATATATAAAATACGTAAGATGCACTTACAAGAGAAATAATCCAAAAAGTTGATATAATCGCAGATTGCACAAAGATTTATTGGAAAATTAGTACTTGAAACACAAACTGTTATTGAACGACTGACCAGGTAAATATAATCTTTCCGCATTCCTTTAAGGGGATGGGAGACCTTTTAAAAGATCATTCTGACTGGGAAACCATTTGCTTTTCGGGAGAAGTTCAACTGTGATGTACAAATTCATTTAACAATAATATTTAACAAATATTGATTTTTTGACAATGAAAAAATAACGTTTAAAAAATTGAAGTTAAAGAAGACAATCGTAAGTTTTATTTAGGTCCTTTCAATTACAATTATTTTTTGTAGATTGTTTTCACACCTAAGGAGCTTCCAAACAAAGGAACGAAACGTCGTGTTATAAACTAATAAATAAATAATTTTAATTCCGACTAATTTTGGCGCGGACCACGTGTCACTCCAAATTCGGAATGTGTCATGCGAGATGACAGTCCGCAGTCGACCCGGTAGGCCCAGGCCCTCAACGGGCTAATAGAAGAAAAATCTACAGCTTTAAAAATGTACAGTGTGACTATTACATATTTTTATTAATGTATCTTAATCATATTCAGACGTTATTTTAATAATAAATTTAATTAATTTTAACATTCAAATTGAACGCTGGAAGCCTGATAACTGCCCAAGAAGATTATTTGTTTTTGGTGTATGGTAAACGTCAAACTAATGGTTGTTTACTTGAACAGTCTTATCTGCTGTGTAATTTTCATATAAATTAATTAAATTTTTTTCAGCCAAGAAACTATTATATAAAGGCAATTAATTATATTTAAAATTATTATAATAATTGTCAGTTTATTATCATCTTTTGACTCTCATAAATCTCACACTTTTAGTTTTTTAAACAATTTGCTCGAACACATTAAACACTCATTCTCTTTACGAAATGTTATAATAAATTGTACTCACCTAAAATGTTATAAATTTATTAGAGTAAATTTCATTAACTGTTATTAATACACAATTGGCTGGTATAGGAAAACCGGTGTGATTCAACATTTCTATAAATAGGTGTAATACCCCATGAATTTTTATGGTTGCATTTCGTGGATTTAATTTATTCTCTGAATGAAAAAATAGCTATTTATCAGATTTAAAATGCCAATTAGAGCCTATATTATGCACTCTTTAAAGTCAGTATTATGTATTTATTTATGTTTCTAAATGTCTATTGCCTTATTTAAAAAAATTGTCTTAAACTTTTTACCATTTCCTTATAAATTAAGTAACTGACTACTAATAAAGGTAAAATAAAAACTTGCATCTTTAAGAAACATAATGGAAATTAGTTTTGTCATAAATGAGTGATAATGAATTAATGTGACTAATTTTTTTTGTTATGGTTATAGAATCTTGTATGGAACTTCAAGGTCAGTCTAATCAATCTAATCATTTTCCAAACTATATAAATTTACCTGCACCATAATTATAATTTTTTTTTCTAAAATCATCGTTTTATAGAAATTTATTCTCACAATATTGAATCGATTGTAAATTAAAAATACTTGTCGATACTGGAACCGAAAAAAATCTTTTACCGTCACGACTTCCCTGTTTACAGCGTTAAGCAACTCGTAATAATAATTCCTTAAAATTTTGTAAAAAATGAGCTGGTTTATTTAATAAAAAGCCGTTTTCATTTATGCGCCGCCATTCACCGATGTGAATCATTATTACCTACGGCCCTAATGAAGTGAAAATCCATTTTGTAAATACATAACCATTTTTTTTCAATTTTTACCGTTTCTAATTCCGTTTATCCGAAACAGACGAAATTCTCTCACGAAGAATACAGCTAGGGCTAACAAACTTAATTGCCCTATCGTGAGATTCTAAAATTAATTACGCAGGCCTACAAAGGGAAAAGAGGGAAAAATAATTTGAAGCAAAACGGAAATGCTTATGAGAAGAATTCCAGACTCGATTTGCAACTGGATTCAACCTTAATAAAATTATCGAGATTGTTGTTGGCGACAGGAACAGATGTGCAGCAACCTTATAGCACACAACTACTACACATTACATATTCTATAGTGTGTGTAACGTTTTAAAATTTAATGGTAGATAAAGTTGAATTAATTGGATATAGTATTTAATAACAATTCTTAAAAAAATAATTTAATGTTATAAATAATTCCATTACTTCACGACAGCATCAACTATAATGGACCGTTTATTATTTTGTCATAATAAATAATGATTGCTTCATAAAGTCTTAGATCGCTCTTAGCTTATTTCCAGGATCTACGGAATATGATGATGTACTTGTATTAAGGCTAGGTGAAGAAACGTATAACTTACTGAGACGCGAGTGCGGGGAAGAAAAGGGATACTACTGTATAAGACAAAATGCTGTGTGATACTCAAGAAGAAAAGGTAAAAACTGTCAGACTCAACTTATAAGAGTGAGTTACAGCGTGATCTACCCGAAGAGAATAGATAAAGAGAGGAAAGGAACGGAACAGAGAAATGGGAAAAAATGTTATGGAAAGACTGATGCAGTTGCAAAACAAAAATCCTTTTGCCGACGGAAAACTTGATAAAAAGCGATCAGCCGTATGCTAAATAAATATAACAAATTAAGCACCAAAGGTGTTAATATTTTACTTAAATTTAATTTAATTTTATTTCACTAACTGTACATAGAAAACCATCCTATTCCACATACCAGGGGCAAAACGGGAAATTTGTAAGTTTTCAAAAAAAAATCATCAAAAATCGAAATTCGTTGTATAAGACAAAATATAATGTGATTTCTCCTCAAGAAAAGAAGACAGACTCAGCTTATAAGATTGAGTTACCCGAATAGAATAGATGAAGAGGGAAAAGGAACGGAAAAAAGGGAAAAAATGTTATGGAAAGACTGATGCAGTTGCAAAACAAAAATCCTTTTGCGGACGAAAAACTTGATAAAAAGCGATCAGCCGTATGCTAAATAAATATAACAAATAAAGCACAAAAGATGTTAATATTTATCTTAAATTAAATTAATTTTTTTTCACTAACTGTACATAGAAAACATTCTATCCCACACCCCCGGGGAAAAACGGGAAATTTGTAAGTTTTCAAAAAAAATCATCAAAAATCGAAATTCGTTGTATAAGACAACATATAATGTGATTTCCCCTCAAGAAAAGAAGACAGACTCAGCTTATTAGATTGAGTTACCCGAATAGAATAGATAAAGAGAGGAAAGGAACAGAGAAAAGGGAAAAAAATGTTAGGAAAGACTGATGCAGTTGCAAAACAAAAATCCTTTTGCCGACGGAAAACTTGATAAAAAGCGATCAGCCGTATGCTAAATAAATATAACAAATAAAGCACAAAAGGTGTTAATATTTTACTTAAATTTAATTTAATTTTATTTCACTAACTGTACATAGAAAACCATCCTATTCCACATCCCAGGGGCAAAACGGGAAATTTGTAAGTTTTCAAAAAAAAAATCATCAAAAATCGAAATTCGTTGTATAAGACAAAATATAATGTGATTTCTCCTCAAGAAAAGAAGACAGACTCAGCTTATAAGAATAGAATAGATGAAGAGGGAAAAGGAACGGAGAAAAGGGAAAAATGTTAGCAAAGACTGTGAGGGTTTCAAAAAAAAATTGATAAAGAAATCAACCGTACGCTGAATAAGTATAACAAAGAAAACACAAATGGTGATAAAATTTTTCTAAAATTAAATTTAACCTTATTGCACTAATTGTATATACAAAACATCCTATCCAGCTCCGGGGGGGCACGACGGGAAATTTGTAAGTTTCTTTTTAAAAAAATCATCATAAATCTACATTCATTGGTTTTAAGTTATATTGGTATTAGAATAAATAAATAATATAATAAACTAAGGTTTTATACTATTATGAAGCCATTTTTGTTCTTTTTCCATATGTTTTAAAAAAAATTGTTAAGCAATAAGTGTCCCTTCCGCCCCTACTTCCCCTAACCGGCAGTCACCGTTTTGGTTAATTTGAAGCTAACTCGCAGTCGGTATAGGTCGGTGTGTGCATACCAATAAAATTTATGCTATATAACTCATTTTATAGCTATAAATAATGTTCCTATAACTTCGGACATTTATAATATTTTTATTATTATTATGCAAAACCAAATATTTGAAGAGAATCTCTCGGGGAAGCGAGTTATTAAATAAAATATTTCATGTAAACCAAAAATTGTTTAACATTAATTTTTTTTAATTATTTTGTGTGGCAATGAATACATACTCGTAAAGACAAAGGTATAAAAAAAACACTTCAAACCTTCCTATTTTTGTATCGCAGTTGTAGGCTGTGTGTGAAAAACTATCCTGAGCTTTAAAAAAACTCAACATCATTTGACTAATAAAAAATTTTTGTTTACAATGAGATTAATTACGGACCATCTGCGCTGTTAGAAAATAATATTTTTTTAATTATTTGGTATGTATAAAAGGAAGTTACGATTTTTCTCAGGAAGAATTAAATCAAGCGTTGGCCAAGATGTTATTGTCGATATAAGCTTTTGTAAAAAAAAAAAATTTTTTTAAAATTATTAACTCGCAAATAAAGTATATCCAAAAGAAAGCAACAATATTTTTTGTCGTCAATGGTATTTAGAATAAAAAATATAATATTTTATTAATTTTAATGTAGGGTTATTTTATTTCATTAATGAAAAAAACGTACGTAAAGTGTGATTTTTAAAGAAGCTGTGATATTATTTGATTGGTGGACAATATTTTTTGTCGTCAATGGTGTTAATAATTAAAAAGATAATATTTTATTAATTTTAATGTAGGGTTATTTTATTTCATTAATGAAAAAACGTACGTAAAGTGTGATTTTTAAAGAAGCTGTGATATTATTTGATTGGTGGACAATTTTTTTGTCGTCAATGGTGTTAATAATTAAAAATGTAATATTTTATTAATTTTAATGTAGGGTTATTTTATTTCATTAATGAAAAAGAACGTACGTAAAGTATGATTTTAGAGGAGCTGTGATATTATTTGATTGGTGGACAATATTTTTTGTCGTCAATGGTGTTAATAATTAAAAATATAATATTTTATTAATTTTAATGTAGGGTTCTTTTATTTCATTAATGAAAAAAACGTACGTAAAGTATGATTTTAAAGAAGCTGTGATATTATTTGATTTTGTGGACAATATTTTTTGTCGTCAATGGTGTTTAGAATTAAAAATATAATATTTTATTAATTTTAATGTATGGTTATTTTATTTCATTAATGAAAAGAAAACGTACGTAAAGTGTGATTTTTAAAGAAGCTGTGATATTATTTGATTGGTGGACAATATTTTTTGTCGTCAATGGTGTTAAGAATTAAAAAGATAATATTTTATTAATTTTAATGTAGGGTTATTTTATTTCATTAATGGAAAAAAACGTACGTAAAGTATGATTTTTAAAGAAGCTGTGATATTATTTGATTGGTGGAGGCTGTGGAGTCGTAGCTGGAGGTAACGTTTCCAGGGTTGCTGGAGCCGGAGCAGGCGAGGCCTAACATTCGTTTTCATTAGCACTTGATTAGACTTAACGCGCAATTGTCACTGAGCCCTCTGGTGCCGAGGCAGTACGGCCCTACATGTAGCAAATGAACAAATTTCCGGCGTGCTTGTGGGGGTTCCGCAATCGACTACTAAAACCGCCTTCCCCCGGTGGATTAATTGTTGTCTTTCTGTCGTCCTCCCACCACCACCATAGTCAGACAGACACGCCGGAAAGGTCTGCGATTCCATTTTAATAACATTCCACTTTAACCCCGAATCTCAACAACGCAAATCCCCAAATATTTTAAATTAAATTTTTATTTTTGAGCAACCCAAAACTCTAAATTTTATTTGTTGACCGTAGGAAACTTTTTTCGAAGTAAATCTTTTTTATAATGAATGTGCTGCCTCAAGTTTTTATTATTATTTTTAAATTAAATTTTTATTTTTGAGCAACCCAAAACTCTAAATTTGATTTGTTGACCGTAGGAAACTTTTTTTCGAAGTAAATCATTTCTATATTGAATGTGCTGCCTCAAGTTTTTATTATTATTATTTTTAAATTAAATTTTTATTTTTGAGCAACCCTAAACTCTACATTTGATTTGTTGACCGTAGGAAACTTTTTTCGAAGTAAATCATTTCTATAATGAATGTGCTGCCTCAAGTTTTTATTATTATTTTTAAATTAAATTTTTATTTTTGAGCAACCCAAAACTCTAAATTTTATTTGTTGACCGTAGGAAACTTTTTTCGAAGTAAATCATTTATATAATGAATGTGCTGCCTCAAGTTTTTATTATTATTTTTAAATTAAATTTTTATTTTTGAGCAACCCAAAACTCTAAATTTTATTTGTTGACCGTAGGAAACTTTTTTCGAAGTAAATCATTTCTATAATGAATGTGCTGCCTCAAGTTTTTATTATTATTTTTAAATTAAATTTTTATTTTTGAGCAACCCAAAACTCTAAATTTTATTTGTTGACCGTAGGAAACTTTTTTCGAAGTAAATCATTTCTATAATGAATGTTCTGCCTCAAGTTTTTATTATTATTTTTAAATTAAATTTTTATTTTTGAGCAACCCAAAACTCTAAATTTTATTTGTTGACCGTAGGAAACTTTCTTCGAAGTAAATCATTCGTATAATGTTCTGCCTCAAGTTTTTATTATTATTTTTAAATTAAATTTTTGTTTTTGAGCAACCCAAAACTCTAAATTTGATTTGTTGACCGTAGGAAACTTTTTTCGAAGTAAATCATTTGTATAATATTCTGCCTCAAGTTTTTATTATTTTTTTTAAATTAAATTTATTTAATGTCACATTAACAGTTGGGACACGAGCGACATTAACATGGAACAGAATTACATATATTATATATGAAATTCTCAAGCGAGAGTTGAGATAGATTTGTATTTAGCACAGTGATCTATTTTTCTGAATTTCAGAAACTAAAAATCATTTTGCTATAGTAAATAATATCTTAAGCTTTCTGCCATTAAATTTTACAATGAATAGAAAGACTGCCAATAAATCTGCATATAAATTGACTTTTTGGGTCGTCTTTTTATTTACTGTAAATTTTTAAGTCAGAAAACTATGTTGTAATTTATTATGCTTGTCTGAGAATTTGCATCTAAATCTGTTAACATTCGTAATTTTGTATAGCTAATTCCAAGCTTCTGGTACTTTGGATGATTTAATTAAAAATAAATACGCCCGAGGAAGTCTCAAAAAGGAGACGAAACGTCGCTCATGATATATTTGGATAAATTTATAAACTGACTTATTGGCCGTCCTTTTTATTTATTGTGAATATCTTAAGTTATGTATGATCCAGTTTGTATCGAAATTGTGTATTCCGTTAAAGGGCATTCTTTTTTTTTATCTTCTCTCAAATTTCATTTATAAACAACGCAATGATAAATTGAAGTATAATGAACTTTTTCCCTCTCCTTGAGTTTTCAAGAGTACATATTCCAAGTTTTATTACAATTTGTCCACGCTTTTAATCTGTACAAAATATAGTAACATAAATCTTCTTTTTATTACATTGAAGATGTATAATGAATTATAGCCAATTAAGTAAGAAAAAATATTAAATGATATGATTAATAAAGATTACATTTACATATGAAAACCCTAGGAAACGGTGTACCCCAGAATGTTTCATTTCGTCATATTAATTTGTTTCGTTAAAATATTTTTCGTTTAATAAATTGTATATACATTTTTAGTTCCTAAATTACCTTAATTATTCCCGGGTCCGGTCGATATTTTTCCATTCTGACCTTCTAAATTTAGTTTCATGGTCTTTGTTCTGAGCTTCAATTGAAGTAATTCTTCTCTGTTTTAATTGAATTTGTGGAATCTTTTATGAATTATTGAAATGCCCATTCTTCACTGATTCCTAAAGCTAGGAGGCGAAGAACGTGATTAGTAAACTGTATGTGTATCCCGAGATTATAAATTCTGCATCGCTTCCCTGACGTTGACCCGGACTGGGTCAGTGGTAGAGCATCCGCCCGGTAAGCGGAAGGTCCCGTGTTTTACTCCTGCGATCACTCGACATTTTTTTTTTCATTCTGATCTTCTAATTTTATTTTCATGACTTCTGTTCCTGAGCTTCAATTGAAACAATTCTTCGGTCTTTGAAGTAAAATAAAACTTACTACAGTACTTACTTCACGTTATGTTGCCGTATTATGGTTACGTAAGTGAAAAAATTAAGAAGAATGTTAACGAATTTCGGCTTCTAGACTGTTTTCGAAATTAATGATAATCGTAGGGGGAATTATTAAAAAAAGAAAAGACAAAACTGATAAAGAAAAGCAACGTAATGTTATTTACCAAATCTATTGCTCCGAGCAAAATTGCCAAACATGTTATATAGGACAGACAAAACGGGCTCTGGAAATCTGACTAGAAGGACATAGAAACAACTATAAAACTTTTAACCATAACGTGATCACAAAAAACATAGATTTGAGGAGAATCACGACTTCGATTGGAATGGTGTTAAAATTTTAGGCGTAGAACCAAATTTGTACAAACGCAATTTATTTGAAATGCTATATATTAAAACAACTAAGAACACAATGACTACATTAAATTAAGAAATATTTATAATTCGTTAGTTATATATTACAAAATGTGTAAAATTTTTGGGTTTTCATGTTAACACGTTGTTTATTAATGTTTCTCCACGGGATAATAACCTGAAGCAGGTACAAATAAGTACCGAAACGTTTTTTTCCCTCTTTCGAAATAGTTGAAAATAAAGTCTGACAATGGTCGGAAATTTTACTCGTTACTAGAGTTCATACCAAAATTTGAATATTTCTATCTATTAACGTTAAAATATACAGCAATGATCAATTTCATAGCTCACCAAATGGAAGTGTCGTTGCTGATGAAACCACTATGATTAACACTGAGGACAAATGTAATGAATTCAAGGGCTTAATATGGAGGGAAAGAAAATAGGGTTTTGTTTATTCGGACACACACACACACACAACGCCTTCATTTAAATGAACAATTAAAAAGTCTGATAAACACTAAACTTATAACATAATTCCAGTGAAAATGTAATTGTTATAAAGCACTCATTTTATAGTTTGACAAAAATGTTATCCCCTTGTCGTACTTGTTGAAGAATCTGCTTTTATTTCACCATAAAATAAATACAGTAAGTTGCTGTTCTTGAAGTATCTCGGACAAGCGATCCGACCCTATTCTTCTTTATTTAATGGCAATTCGCCCATAAAGATACTGAGGATATATCGCTCCTAAGTGGACGGACATCTTGAGTGACTTATCCATTCTTCCTGAGAAAAAAATCGTAACTTCCCTTTTATTCATAACCAAGTAATTAAAAATTACTCCCTTTTCTGGCAGCGCAGATGATCCGTAATTAATCTCATAGTAAAAATAAATTTGTATTAGTCAAATGATGTTGAGTTTTTTTAAGCTCAGGATAGTTTTTCACACAGCCTACAACTGCGATACAAAAATAGGAAGGTTTGAAGGTTTTTTTTATACCTTTGTCTTTTCAAGTTTGTATTCATTGCATAATTAATTTACCGCATAAAATAATTTAAAAGTTGAACGTTAAAGAATTTTGGTTTACATGAAATATTTTATTTAATAACTCGCTTCCCCGAGAGATTCTCTTCAAATATTTGGTTTTGCATAATTAAAAAAAATATTAGAAAATGTCAGAAGTTATAGGAACATTATTTATAGTTATAAAATGAGTAATATAGCACTAGATTTTAGGTATAGCTAAGTATTAATTTTATTTGTTATACATAAAATTAAGGACGGACTTGGAAGCGCGTTTACCGTAACAGCAAGTAAAGAAGTATGGAAGGTCACAGACCTCTAGAAAAACAATTGACGGTACTAGAATTTATTTTTTTTTTAAAAAAAAAGAGGAGGAACAAATATGTAAGTATACGTAGTGTTGGTATTACATGTAATAAAATAGTTTTAAGGAGTTCAATAATTTGTGAAAGTGATACAGTTGCTGCGCGCGTAAGGAGCTTTCCCTAATTAGTATAGATAATCTATACCAATAAATAAAATTGAAGTGTATGTCTGTCCGTATGTTTGTCTGAAATCGGCTCCGAATCGGCTCAATGGATTTTTGAGGGTTTAAAGGCAGGAAATTTAACTTTAATATTCATGCATATTTCATTTAGATAACGATACGTGAAGGTTTCTTAACTAACGTGCGTTTGAATCTCCAAATAATGAATTCGGGTTCCCAATACTCTTGTCTATTTATTTTTCTCCGAAATGGCGCAACGGATTTCTGGAAATGAAACGGGAATTTTAACTTAAATTTTCGTGTATGTTTATTTCATTTCGATATCTCGTAAAGTTCAGAAGATATTAATTTAAATATTTATAAACGGATATTGAATTGCCGCGGAAAAAAGGCGGCGTGAAAACCAACTGCGAGTAAACAGTTAAAAGCGATCATTAATAAATGATACCGTATTTTCGCTTTTAGGGCAAAATAAAAGGAACTGTGTCCTCGTGAACGATGTTGCGGGCGTAGTTCGTTAACAATAAGTACAGCGATAGATATTTAAATAATAATAAGAAAAAATAGGTATCCCTTTGCGTATCTGTGAAAGTATATTTACTTGTTAGAAATCTTGAATTGGAACAACTTACTTTATTTAATAGTTAAGCAGAGTCAAATATGCTTTCGATGACAAAGGTTTATCAGATGCTACATGAAGGAAGGGGAATTAAATTTTAAGATAAATGTGAAGGAAGTGGGAAAAAATTTTAACGTTGCATGGATATTTATCTTATGCTCCTATATGGTTAACTATATAATATAATATTTAATGAGACGCTTATTTGATATTAGAAAAAACGTAATTATGCTGGTTTTTTTCGCTATAGAAAGAAACAAAATAATACGTAGTAGTAGAGTTTCCGAGTGTTAAAGTGTGCCTGGAAGACAGAGGATGTGAGAGGATCTTTAGCCAGTAGCGACCCAATATCACTAATTGATTGCGCACTATATTGAATTGCCTTCGAGATGGCACCCAGTGTTCGTAATGAGGGGAGACCGGCGTCCTATTTTTAATCCAGCCAGTCTAATTAAGGATCTCTCTGATTGAGCTCCCTGGATTTTCAGGGGTGTTCCTCTTTTTTTTACATCTTTATTATTAAGTTAAACCTGACTTTCACGTACGATTAAAGAGCAGAGAATGAAACCGCAGCTTGATCTTTTCGTGAAGCGTAATGCAATTCAAAATATTTAAACATATTCCATCATGAATTATTAATAATAAATAATAAAAAATGGATCACATAATACTTAATATGATGCCTATCAAATCACAGCAATATAACGTCTATTATTCATTATCAATTCCTGCAAAAATGATGCCAAATTTGAAGTTCCAAACCGAGTTTGGTTGGAAGCGTCACTGAAATACTGTATCAAGTACATTGTTCAACAAATGATAATAAAATTCGCCGGGAAATCAGGAATGGATTTCTCATATTCGGAAAAAAAAATGCAGATGATTATCCGTCATGATCTAACTCTCCGTGCACAAATAAATAAAATTGAACTGTCTGTCCGCTTGTTTGTGTCGAATAGGCTCCGAAACGGTCCAACGGATTTCAATAAAAACTTCGTGGATTGAAACAGGAATTATAACTTGAATTTCGTGTATGATTCATTTCAATACCTTACAGACTTCAGAAGATATTAACGTAAATATTTATAAATCCATTGATATGCCGCGCGAAAATGAGGCGCGCGTGAAAACCGACTGCGAGTTATAAGTCGTATTAGGCGTTCCTATCCCATTCATCCCACTTACTATGTTATTATAAGCGTAATTTTGGAATAAGATTAGCGCTGTAATTAACATATTGTTGGTAGAAAACTGTTTCCCTGAGAAATAATAAACTTCTTTGGATCGTCGATACGATGTATGTCCTAAATTGGTTTAAATTGTCGCGTCAGGTAAATTTCAATATTTAATAATTTCTCATTTTTATTAGCTCCGAAAGGTAAGATAGTGGGACCTGTTCAAAACCAACTCCAAGTTATCATAAATAAGTGATACAGTACCTTTTTTTATATATTCAATGAATTCAACTTTGTTGTTTCGATTTTAGGGCAAAATAAAAAAAATTATTTCCGCACGAACGAAGTCGCGGGCACAGCTAGTTGCAAATAGTTTTTTTTACAACATTTTATGAATTATTATAGAAACCAAATTCGTAGAAGTTAGATGATTAAGTCCTCTTGAAAACTATGATAAAATATAAATTAGTTTGTATTTTTTGTAAGACAATAATTACAAATAAAACGTTTGCTAAATATGTTCTATTATTTTCATAATATAATAGTTTATTTCCTTTAATAATATCATGAATTG
Organism: Eucriotettix oculatus; assembly: GCA_034510155.1. NCBI lineage: Eukaryota > Metazoa > Arthropoda > Insecta > Orthoptera > Tetrigidae > Eucriotettix > Eucriotettix oculatus. The sequence continues at coordinate 71,383,475 of CM067381.1, read as the reverse complement.
TATCTCAAAAAAAAAATACTTGTCGTTTTATATAATAAACCGTGGATTTGTATGGATAAAATTATGCTCCATATAATAAATATAAATATTAATAAAATTAAATTAAAATCGTAATACATACAACAGAAACTGTTTAAGGAACCGCATATGGAAGCCTTAATTAATACTTGTCGTTTTATATAATAAACCGTGGATTTGTGTAGCTAAAATTATGCTCCATTATAATAAATATAAATAATTGTCACTAAATTTCATAATTTTGAAGTTTTAACCAGTTTTCATGAACTATTAAAATTTCCTAAAATTATAATTATTCTATATGGTTATTTAAATTAAACCTTTCCATACAATTGTATACTAAAGGGCGTATTATTCCACCGCAGAAAGAAAGTAAATTTTTCTTTTAGTTTACTAAACGTGCCGATGAAAATCTTAGCCGTGACACTTAAGCACATAACGTGATTTATAAGCAGGGCTTTATCGTGGAAACACTTCACTCAGTTACGGAGAATAATCACCTGCATCAGGCCCCCAATTAACTGTTGCTTGAAGAGCATATTTCACAGCCTTCGTGCCACGCTTCGGCAAAGACGAAAGAAAACACTCTACGGGGCTGCATGCAAAATTTAATTACACTATCAATATTAGATTCGTTTCCCGTTATCTCGTGTAACTCTGTAACCGCCAGCCGTCGGTCCACACACTCAACCAACAGGACCCTCCATTTTGAACATAATTTCACTGAAAACAAATTTATAAACGGTACTAAATTGCAACATGGGGCATAATAAAACTTTCATATAATTATTTTTAATATTCAACACTTCGGAGCAATATTGCTCTGATTTGAAAATTATGTTAATAATGAGAAAATTAGAATTAGAATTGGGTAGCAGGGTCCTCTTTATGGTTGCAGAAATAGTATCTTATGAATAAAAAATAGCCCCGGTACCCTAAAATAGTAAAATATTATCATTGGATCTAAAACTAAAAACCCCCCTACTTTGGGGTTGAAAATCAAATTAAATTCCACGTTGAAATAACTCAGCGACTCACATAACACCGGTTTGACACCAATCTCGACTATTTTTATGTGACGTCTCTACACCATCTCCGCTATGGCTGCACCAGTCCCAGGCTGAATAGGGGTGGAAATTATACGCAAATAACATCGGGGGGGAAAAGACTATAAAACTAATTGATAAAGTATTTCTTCGACGCATGTTTAATATAATATTATCATTGGATCTAAAACTAAAACCCCCTACTTTGTGGTTGAAAATCAAATTAAATTCCACGTTGAAATAACTCAGCGACTCACATAACACCGGTTTGACACCAATCTCGACTATTTTTATGTGACGTCACTACACCATCTCCGCTATGGCTGCACCAGTCCCAGGCTGAATAGGGGTGGAAATTATACGCAAATAACATCGGGGGGAAAAAGACTATAAAACTAATTGATAAAGTATTTCTTCGACGCATGTTTAATATAATATTATCATTGGATCTAAAACTAAAACCCCCAACTTTGGGGTTGAAAATCAAATTAAATTCCACGTTGAATGTGAGAAATAACTCAGCGACTCACATAACACCGGTTTGACAACAATCTCGACTATTTTTATGTGACGTCACTACGCCATCTCCGCTATGGCTGCACCAGTCCCAGGCTTAATGGGGTTGAAATTATACGCAAATAACATCGGGGAAAAGACTATAAAACTAATTGATAAAGTATTTCTTCGACGCATGTTTAATATAATATTATCATTGGATCTAAAACTAAAACCCCCTACTTTGTGGTTGAAAATCAAATTAAATTCCACCTTGAATGTGAGGAATAACTCAGCGACTCACATAACACCGGTTTGACACCAATCTCGACTATTTTTATGTGACGTCACTACACCATCTCCGCTATGGCTGCACCAGTCCCAGGCTGAATGGGGTGGAAATTATATGCAAATAACATCGGGGGAAAAAGACTATAAAACTAATTGATAAAGTATTTCTTCGACGCATGTTTAATATAATATTATCATTGGATCTAAAACTAAAACCCCCTACTTTGTGGTTGAAAATCAAATTAAATTCCACGTTGAAATAACTCAGCGACTCACATAACACCGGTTTGACACCAATCTCGACTATTTTTATGTGACGTCACTACACCATCTCCGCTATGGCTGCACCAGTCCCAGGCTGAATAGGGGTGGAAATTATACGCAAATAACATCGGGGGGAAAAAGACTATAAAACTAATTGATAAAGTATTTCATAAAAATTTATGTCCCGTCCACTCCTGTCCCTGTGAATGGGGGCCGTGTCTTTGTCTTTCTAATTTTCCCATTGTTTGTTTGTTAGTCACAAGGGACACATGTAGTTTATATTTGTATGAGGAATATCCAAACGACCACATACATCTATTTAAAAAAAATGTATAACTCTACCGCCATCTTTCATTATTATAATGATACAATGAAGCACTCTTGACACCCATATTTATGGGTATTACGTAATACGGTGTACGGAAATGTATTATGATATTACGCATTAATGATTTCTATTACAAAAACTTCAGTTTTTATAGAATTTTTTCAACCAAAATTCGAGGAAAGAAGTAAAAATTTCCACTTTTAGTATATTAATTCTCAATAACCTGGTTCTTTCTCCTCAATCCTGAATTATCAGGAAAAAATTACGGAAAAGGGATATCATACCTATCTGTCCTCTAATAAAAAAAAGAAGTAAAAATATTCGTTCTATTAAAAAGGCGAAAGAGAAAAATCATTTTACGAAATCGCAGCTCACATTAAAACCCTCGCTTATGCTGTGCTTCATTATAAATAGAGGAAAGCCTAATTTGATCGGGCACAGGTCCCAATTTAATTAACCGACCGTCACATCCAGCTGCAGACAATCATTCGGCTGCTGCGATGTTTAACAGTAACGAATGGATTTTCGCGTTGTCGACTTGAATTATTTTCCTTGATAGTGTGGTGCGCGGAAATATTTACTATTCACGACATCTAATAGGTTTTGTCACGCGCGGTGATCAAATTCAAACGACACGGACCCGATCCATTAAAGAGAGCTGAAGCTGATGAATGCGTGGTGATTCGTACCACTCACCTCCCGCAGAGGCCGCTCTTTCGCCCTCTAATGCGAACTGACAACCAGCAAATAGCTCATCCTCCAAAGTTAAGCATTATCAGCAACACTCAATTATGAAACTTATATCCAGTGGGGGGCTCGAATAATCCACGAAAAGCGTTTCCTCCATGGACCAACCTTGTAACCACTGCTACTGTCGTTATGTAAATATAAAAAACTGTAACATTGTTTATCCAGAAATTATATCTTTTGTAACCTAATCAAAAGCGCACTCAACCACCCAAACCCCGCCACGATCCAGCAATTTCACAACAATCCTCCTCCACATACCTCCTCCACACGCTCCTCTAGCCTCAAAAGAAAACTTCCGATTGACCTCATCCTTCCTTCCCCCTGATAATCACCCTAACCCACTCTACCATCATCATGTCACATCCTCATTAATCCTCCAAAAATCAGTTCACTGCCTGTCAATCCTCACCCACCCACCTAAGTCGTATGCCCCCTCCCTCAGGTACTCGCAAAAATAAATAAACATAACCAATTCTTCCTAAAGTAGGTTAATTAAATGAATTAACCTATCTTCACGTTATCATGTTAATTATATACCTTTTTAATATTGTTCTCCAGGACTCCGTTCATTCCATTTATTATGGTTTTTACTATAAGTGTTGCAAAATACATAAATAATATTAATGAAATATAGGAAATTTTACGTTACAATGATATATTTTTTGTAAACCCGTCATTTTATGTGTAATTCTTTGATTCAGTTCTTCTGTTTATTAGATTTAGATTTATTGTTGTTTCCATTAATCCTCGATTGAGGAAATAGGATACTACGTCATACATTAAAAATTAAAAATGAACAAAATAAAGTAAATAATTAAAGACAAATAAACTTAAAATAAATTAGTAAAAGAAAGTGTATATAGACAAAAGTCAATATAAACACAACACGGACACACACTGGGAAACACAAACAAGCACACACACGCTGAGGAACACGCAATGGAGTTTTAACTACTTGGACCAGGAAACTGTCCTTGCTCCAGCAGCTATATACATGAAACAAACAAACAAAAGAGCAGAAAAAACTGAATAGAAATTTTAAGATATGTGATGTGCTATTTTATAAGGCAGCTCATTCAACACTTTTTGCAGGAACCTTGATTTAAATACTAGAAGGACGATTAAGAAAATCCTGTACCGAGTAAAACAGCAGCGCCATTTAAAAGAATAGTTTTACTCTGCTTCACGAAGCTTTTGTAGGTACTATTTTTAACCTCTGGCGGAAGGAAGGCTGTTGTATAAAATTATCCCCGGGGGTATTGTGAATACTTTTCTGGTGTAGAGAGAACAAGGGCGATGCTTGTCCGACCTTAGAGCTGAACGATTTCTAGTCCCGCGCGTATTCATGAAACTCGCCATTTGTTTGAAACAAATTAGTGTTTCGCTTTACAAACTTTAATATTTCATGAATATATACGCTCGGTAAAGTAAGTATTTGCAAAGTTTTGAAGAAAGGTTTGCAACTCGATCTAGAATTCGTGCTAGAAAGTATTCTAATTGCACGCTTTTGCAACTTTAATATTTCATTACTCCTGGAGCAGTTAGAGATGCCATAGGCTCACAATTGAATGCGAAATAAACCATTTTGACGTAATTTTTGTCAACGTGTTGCATTAGTGTTCTCAGAGGATAACAAGCTGAACTTAGTTTTCCGGCAAGCAGATCTATATGGACGGTCATTCCACTTTAATTTACGTTATAATATCGGCAGAAAGACTGGACTATTTACTGCAGAAAATATAGCCAATCACATTGCTATACTAATACAAATTCCCGTATTATATTTGGATACTTTTAAAATTTCAGGGTTTTGCTGCGCCATGGTGTATTATGGCTCGGAACGAATAAACGGTGACATAAGAACTGTTTGACAAGCTGGAAGAGCTCTGACAAGACGTCATAGGCTCACCTTTAGCGATACAAACAACCGAGTCATGTGAATGGACCGGGGTGAAAAGAAGGCCGGATTAAGTAACGTCGTAGGTGCGTATCACGTTCGGAGGACAAAGAAAGCACCGAGCACATGAACGGGGAACTCAAGACACGTGAGCATCAAGGATCTACGCTCCTCCTAACAAAGACTCTTTTCCGTTTCGGACGTCTCCATGGCAACCACACCCCATCCCCCATCCCCCTGCCCCAATCACATCGTTATACTCTAGTCTGTTGTACCTTTTATCCGGGCCTTTGTTGTCACAATGGGAGGTGGTCATCCTACCTTTCCTCAATCAAGCAGCTTTTTTTGTGGTGTGTGTGCGCGCTTTTTTTCTCCTCCAGGCTACAACACAAAATATTGCATGATTTCTCTCATGACTTGAGAAGCTTTGTGTATTCTTAACAGTAGCAGGATGTCCCAGTAAAAATAATATATAACGACCTTGGGAGAATTTCATGTCGCAGGCTTGAATGACAACAATACGAGAATGTTTAAGAACCGAACAATTCAGGGATTATTACGTAGATGACTCATCAAAATCCCTACAGAAGCCTCCATTGCTTGCAAATTTGCAGCAGACTCTCTACGTTAACTGTTTCACTCGATTTATAGTGCTTTCTAAATGGGAGCCGCTTTGGCTTTCAGCAGGGAAACAGAAAAGACTTGCCAAAAGTGACAAGTCAGTTAAAAAACAACATTTTGGAGAAAAATGTGTGACAACGTCGCGAATGAATTTGATTCGACGGCATGATGAAGAGCTTTTAAGTTCAAAATGCTCCCATTTGAAAAGAACTATAGTTCCAGCCATGTTCACTTCTCGCGACCGCCGATCACCATTAAACATAAACTTTTCTATTCAGAGAGCTATTGTTAATTTTTAATTTATTTATATTTATAACACTAGTATTTCTCCTAACCAATTACCATTTAATGATTGACTCCGGTTGACATTTATGACGTTTTTTTTCATGTGAAAAACTTTTATCTAACGATTATTAGCTTGGTACAATAATTATTCCAGTGTATACAAGATTAAAATAATGTGTTTACAAAATTATAATAATGTATATAATTCACATGTTAACGTGAAGGTAGGTTAGTCCATTCATTAGACTACTTTAGCAGGTTGTTAGGTCGTTTTATTTTTTTCTGAGAGGCATACGATTTTCGTGGATGAGGTTTGACCTTTGATAATTGTAAGATGGATATGGTTTTATGAGTAATTGTATTATATATATATATATATATTATAATGTGAAGGTGTCCTTTTTATTTATATGCTTAAAACTCCAGATGAGATTCCAAACTAAAGGACGAAACGTCGCGTAATTCACTGATGTCAATAAATTGAATTATTCTTCTGAATTATAGGCCTTTTTATCACAATATAGAAAAGTAATCTATTGTCTCTGACCATCTCCCAACAGCTCCTTTGACCTCTTCCTGTATGAGGAAAATAAGTTAATTTCCCTTTATTTTCTCAACTTACGGGTAATGATTTTCTTCTAAAAAAATTATTGGTTTCATGCAACTGTTAGTACCGGTTAATTTGTTTAATGCAAATTGTTCTTAAGCCGCCGGAGAATCCCCAGCAGTGCATTAGGAATAATTATCTTGCGACATCGAACCACAGTCTTGGATTACTCAACCCACCAGGATTGTTTTGCAATTTCAGCATCCGCAGGACTGCGAAACACTTTACACTAAATGGATATCTACATCTTAACAAGAAAACTGGAAAAATTCAGAACTATTTCTTTTACCAAAAAAACACTCAGTCAATAAAACTCATTTACGTACTTCTTACCTAGGTTGCTTTCGGTTACAAACCACATCCATCTTACAATTATCAAAGGTCAAACCTCATCCACGAAAATCGTATGCCTCTCAGAAAAAAAAAATAAAACGACCTAACAACCTGCTAAAGTAGTCTAATCAATGGACTAACCTACCTTCACGTTAACATGTGAATTATATACATCATTATAATTTTGTAAACACATTATTTTAATCTTTTATACACTGGAATAATTATTGTACCAAGCTAATAATCGTTAGATAAAAGTTTTTATGTGAAATAAACGTCATAAATGTCAACCGAAGTCAAACATTAAATGGTAACTTGTTAGGAGAAATACTAGTGTTATAAATATAAATAAATTAACAAATTCATTGTAATATCCTTTTCAGGGTATAAAACATTAATTAATCCATTCAACAAATTATAATCCATTTGAAAATTTTAACATTTATTAATTAAGAGTGATTACATTTTGGCGCCCAACGTGGGGCTTACGATTTCTCTCTCCCGAGGGTGAAGTACTGCAGAAGCTATTTTGTAAAAAGTAATCACTCTTAATTAATAAATGTAAAATTTTCAAATTGATTATAATTTGTTGAATTGATTAATTAATGTTTTATACCCTGAAAAGGATATTACAACATATTAAAGTAGCCAATAAGAAGAACAAATTCGCTGATAAAATAAATACCACACAACGTTTCTGCAATTAATTAATCTTTGCAGAAACATCGGGTGGTAATTATTTTATCATCTAATTGTATATGTTTTTGGCGCCCAACGTGGGGCTTACGATCTCTCTCGAAGGCTGAAGTACTGCAGAAGCTATTTTGTAAAAAGTAATCACTCTTAATTAATAAATGTAAAATTTTCAAATTGATTATAATTTGTTGAATTGATTAATTAATGTTTTATACCCTGAAAAGGATATTACAACATATTAAAGTAGCCAATAAGAAGAACAAATTCGCTGATAAAATAAATACCACACAACGTTTCTGCAATTAATTAATCTTTGCAGAAACATCGGGTGGTAATTATTTTATAATCTAATTGTATATGTTTATTGGCCACTTCATTATATATTTGCAGATTAAATATCACATGCCTATGTCTTTATACTAACACTATTATAGTGTTACTAAGATTAGAGGTGATACAAATATAATTTTGAAAAATTATCATTCAAACAGCGTGACTAATCCTCCTCATATTATTTCAATTTTTCCCGTTTAACTTAAGGAAAGAGAAACTTTGATGTTTCGATTGTAACTCGTACATCGAATAGCAGTCAGACTAGGATTCCGAATTTTTCAGCAGTCCGATACATGATTGGTGATGAGTAAATATTTACCAACGTCAATGGTACAGGCCGTTGAGCTGGTCTACGAAGATAAATTTATGATTAGCTTCGTTTCATGGTCCCCCATATGAATCAGTATAATTATTTGTCGTGGCTCGAAGCGTCGAAGTGTCGATCTTGGGGGGCGCCGCTCTGAGTGGCCGGACCGTCGGCAAAATATTTTCTCAGCAAACACGACGACGCGTTTAATATGTTTGGGAAGGTTTATTGGTCGGCAGAGGAGCGACTACGGACGTCGAGGCTCTTCTCGTCTACAGGACAAGCAACAAGCTATATATCCGCCACGGAAAGTCCTCAGGATTCCTATAAAACGAAATGTATCTATCACGATTTAATGCTACCTAAAAATATTTTGAAAGACCGGCAATAAAACAATGACGTAACGGTTGACAGAATGGATGGAAAGTTCAGTTTGTCAAAAGAAGTTAAAAAGTATTCAAAAACTTCCGTCAGACTGAGACGAAATACATGGCTTTATTTCATCTCTATAATAAAATTGATGTGTGTATATGTGGGCGTGTCTGTCTGTATATATGTGTATGTTACGCATACAAATCTAAACAAGTGGACCAAATTTGGTACACCTTTCTTTGTGACCCGGAAATCAGCACTCGGCTAGGGACGGGAATGGAAAATTTTAAATAATCAAAAACGGCCGATACTTTCATCATATAAAAGCATTCTTGATACTGCTAGCCAATAATTTCAACCCCATCCATAAACGAAGGGGAGTATGCTTAGAGGTAGAGGGTGGAGAGGCATCACATAAAAAAAATAACCAGAAAATCATCGAGATTGGGCTCTAAACCGGTGTAATGTGAGTCGCTGAGTTGAATTCTGACATAAAAGAAGGCAATTTAATTTACAGTTCATTCCCTACGACGGGGGTGAAACAGACGTCCGCATACTATCTTTAACGGATGGAACTATTTCGACCAAAGTTTGAACACATGTGTTCTTGGCAATCCAAACTCAACACAATGTCTCAAGAACGTAGAGGCCAAAATAACAGTTAAACAAACAACTATAAAATTATTAATATTTAATTTTCCAGATAAAATTAAAGTAAAAAGATAAATTGTTGATAAAGTAAAAGAACAAAGATAAATTACAAATAAAAAAATTAAAAACACAATTTAAAAATATTTCACGTCCTTTTTTACAAAGTATACACGGGGGTGGGGGGAAGTAATTTTTTAAATCCATAATCTGCCGTTATTTCCTTCTAATACATATATACATATATATTTATTTTAATTTTTTGGGTGTAATTTCAACTCAAACGTCAAACGAAGGAAAATAAAACAGTCAAGTTTGGTATCTCTGTGGATGTTTTGCGATTCATCCCCTAATAGGGGGACGGGACGGGGTGAAACACAATTCTGCGTAATACATTTATTTGAAGGACATAACAATTTTGATAAAATTTTTGTTTCCATACCATATTCCTCGCGAGCCAAAACCGAACGCTTTGAAAATTAGGCACGGCTACCAACCCCTAGAGACGAGTGTGGGTGGAATTCAGCGGAATGTTTATATTTAATAAAGGCTTATTGTGAGTCGAAAAAAAAATTATTGAGGTAAAATACATTTATATTGTGTCTCCCCGGCAATATGTGTGTATAATTTCAATTCCATTCCAAGCATGTGAGGGGTGGGGGTGGAAATGAGTCGTATGAAAATAACAAGGAAACTATCGAGTTTGGTGTCGAAACCAGTGTAATGCGAGTCGCTGTGTGTTAACGTTATGACCTTTAATATGCGATTTAAGTAAAAATTCATCCCTTTATTGGGGGAGATTTATTCTGTTAGAGAACTGAAAATGTTTTTAATCCTCTCGAGATACTGGGAGTATATTTAAGGTTCATTCTAACGTTTTTGATGGCGGTTTAATCGTGTGTTGAACAAGAATTAAATATTGTACTGTGGTAATATTAATAAATACTCGCTTAATGCTCGGTCTCCTGCTTGTGAATCCGGACAAAATTAATGAGCAGAAGTCTACTTAAAGCCAGCCGACATCGAGGTGCAACACAGGGAGGGCAGAAGATTTTGCGCTGTAGATACAGCGATCGCTTCTGAATCTTCGCAGACCGACGAAATTTTCCTGACTGCGTAATCGACGTACATTGAACGCCGATTTCTGCCCACAACCGCGGAACCCTTGGAGCGCACACACAGAAGTGTTTATTTCATCTAACGCCGGACAACGGAGCCTTCGCCAATCTGCCCAGTGAACCACGAGTTCGAGACCCCAGAGGGTAGACGACGAAATCTAGCTCATTTTTAATTGCTTTTCTAAATAGTGCTGCGGCTCAAATCAAGTGCAGTTAAAACTTTTAATTTTCACAAATCTAGAAAATATTGCCAAATATGTCAGAAAACAAATTTAATTAACATTTAAATTGGTAAATTTTTAAATGGATAAAACAAATTTCATTATGGGTAATTTCGTGTTCAGCTTCGATTACGGCCGATTTTTTTTTTCAATTTTCACGATATTTTCCCCATTCTAAACACCTGCCGAATTATGCATACGGCAAAAACATTATTCATTTTAATTACTGTAATTGTGCAACTTGGAAAGAACATTACAAAACTCTAAAACATTTATGAAATGCAATTACATTTATGTAAATAAATTTATCGTTCAGTTTTGTTTAAATACTTTGTGTTAAAATATTGACCATTCCGGAAAGAGATAATACAGCTAATATTTCATCGTTTCTCAGAAGAAAAATAAAGTAAAAGCAATATAATTTATTAAACATGGTATGTACATTCTGAAAGTAAACTTACTTTCTGAGGAAGGTCCAATACTTTTTAAAAATATGACATTTTGTTTGTAATAAATACTTCCCAACCTTCCAACACAATTACTTACATCAGCTATATGAATGGAAATTATTTGTTGATTATACATTAAATGACATTGCACAACAATATATACATATATTAAAAATGTTAAATTCATACACTAACAAACATTCCATAATAATTAACAGTCAATAATGATTCTCAAATATGTACAAATTCAGTAAGTGTTAACGGAAAACAAAATTGAATTCAACAACACAAAGTATAATATAACTTTCCAGCAGTATAGAAGTAGTAATAATACACAAGAATTTCAACAACATAATGTTACTTTTTGAGACCTGCATTAGCAAAATAAATATTCTTATAAGTTGTAATAACTTTTCAAGTGTTAACTTGTTTAAAGATTTATGATCATTGCCACATAACAAAATGGACACACAAATCCTTCAGTTAAAAATACTTCATAAAGGTTAATACTATCCCTTTTCTCCCAACAGAAAAGAAATCATAACTAGAATCAAATTACGAAGTAGTAGTGTTTGAGCTTTTGTCCATTTAACTTCCTCAGTTAAAGTAACTCGGAATGTGTTTTAAATTAAAATGATCCTCAATAAATTATAATTATTATTTTATAATTAATACAGTTATACCTTTCACGATAGTTGTTAAAATAACCTAAAATGGGTATTAAGCATAAATATCAAATGCATAGTAAATGGAAATTAAATCTTAGCGAGGAAAAGAGGAGACTTATGAACTAGTTGATTTCTTTTCAGGAAAGCATACTGTAAAAAATCACAAATTGTATTTTTTTCCAGTATTACTATAGGTACAATGTCTTGAGAAATCAACATAAAATTCACCTAGTCACTAACACTGAATTTTTAATGAGAGATCACTATATGTACATATTTAGTACTCAAAACTAATTGACTTTGAGCACCAAAAGAAAAATCACTAAATTTTAACAAACATTACAAAAAACAAACTGCAAGTACAGTACAGGAACAAAGGTATGTGTCAGAATATTTTATCACAGTAGTCACACCCCAATATAGCGATTGTATTAAAAACAGTTCTTATTAACTTCTCTTTCTCAGAAAAGTAATTTAGTATGAAACTGAAAAATATAATGACAGTATTTCCAATAACTCACTTATTTTCTTGGTGGGTTTAAAGCAATATATTAAATATCAAATAAATGTAAAGGAATTCAGAATCATGAAAGCTTCTACCAATTTTACTGTCTCATCAGTAATTATTACCTTCATAACAATCAAAATAATAATAGTGTAATCAACAATTGAAGCTGGTAACAACTAAGTTATGTGAAACAACAATAATTGCTAAAATACTAGACAAGTATAATGAATTTATTATAAATTACATATGTTATTTAGACTATATTACATTTTAATATGTATGTATTTTCATTTCATGATTGCAAAGATTTTATTCAGCAATAACTATAATACTTAAAGTGTATCGATCCAAATCTTATTATTATGAGAACTGTTTATTTATTAATAATAGGAATATTTTAACTGGATCCCATATAGCTTATTAGTTCATTTTCTGAATAAAGTACAATAGGGGAACAGTTGTTTCTTCTTCTCTTCTTTTACTGTGACTTTATTTGAGAGTAATAATAAATATATCAACATCATATTATTCAAAATGTTATGCTTGGTTCAAAGTCAAGTCATAAATATTGAATTTTTTGTTTTTACTTTTAATATCAAGAGTAATACAAAATACCGCTGATAAGTACTGAGTTTCACTTGGAATTGAATAACATCATTATGAAGAAAACGCAAGTCAGCAGCACTTGTTATTAATAACATTGTACCGAAAGTAAAAGAATCACTTTTGAATGAAGAGTTTAAAGTGTTTTATATTTCTTTGTGTCTGAAAGATTTTGTATTGTAATTTTTTTCAGTTTTAGGCTGAAATGCAGAGATATATATGTATTAATATAATTAAATATATCTTTGTATTGAATATCCTTCATGTATATTAAAATAAATACAATAAATTCATAATACTCTTTGATGATGGCGACTTGACTGAAAATAACGGAAGAAGAACATGTATATTAAGAGCGAGTAGACATTTATTAAAATAGTTAACAAATCATTCCCATAATTTAAAGGGTGTGCTTAATATCATTAAATTTGTTTTCAAGTTTACTTACATTTGCATCAAAAATAGACTTCTTAAATGTTACTGAAGTAGCACTTTATTCAAGACAAAAACAATTCTTTAAGTATTTGATACATCAACTTTAAGGATTTATTCAAAGTGAAAGTTTTATATCATATTATTTTCAAGTATACATACCTTGAAGTAATTTTATAAGACTGTACAAGAATTATTTAACCAAACAGAGAAACTTTGTTCAGCAATAAAATGTTGTTTAGTTCCAACAAACATGACGTGAAAATATTCTTTGATATTTTTTTAAAAATATGTTTTAAATTATTCATAACACACACTTTAATATTAAATAGTTGAATTACTGGTAAATGTTACTTTATATTCAGAAGAGAATAAGTTTTTTCTCTCTGTTCGGGAAGGGTAGATCACTGTTGTAATTAGTAATAAATAACGAGGGAAATAAATTATAAGTAATTTAAAGTGTGCAGTTAATTTTCTATTTATTGTATAATATAAGGACTTGCAATATAATTTTAGACACAAATGAAGAATAGTCCTACTTATATTACAAAATATACACAAAACCACAAAAGCAACAAATGCTAACAAAGGTAAAATAATAAGATATTACCTATGTTGGACTTCAAAGACTAACAGCATTCAATTAAATTATTTACATTACAAAATGTAAAAAATAACAGCAATTTAAGGATAAATCAAGGAGGACAAGTAAGTTTTTGAACATATATACATATCCTGCAGGTCAATTAAGTTGATTAAAAGAACTGCCTCCTCACATGCACAATAATATAGATAACAAAAAAAATCCCAGACAATTGTTTGACTTGCTAAAGTTGCTTTTTAATTAAGTCTGTCACTTTATGCGAGATTGAAGAACAAAGTAATAGCATTTCTGAATTTTTCAGAAGTTTAGGTCTGAAAAATGAATTCACTTTCACGATTTCAATAAACCTTAATACACAATTACCAACAATAATTAATTAATTTGTATTTTACAAATATACACTCTTGCATACCAAAGTATAGCTTCTATAACTCTCAGTGGTAACAGAAATCTGTTTCTTCAACCATTAACATATGTATTCATTTTGTATGCATAATAAGCATATAGTTTAATGTGTCATTCAGATATACAATCATTTACTACCTTCAAACATTAAGCAGCATTGAAAATTTTTATTAAATTTTGACTTTCTCATTATAAATAAAAGTTACAACATGACTACTTACTTGGCATTTTATGAAGTTAAATTTATCACCTTCATTTTACCAATAAACAAACATGCTGTAGATTTCAGAGGTAAAGAGGTAGCTTTTCCTTTTTTACGAACCTTTCAAGAATCAAGTTTTTATTAAAATCAAGGCCTTCATAAGTTGTTTACATAACAACTACAAATATAAATCCCTAACTATATAACAAATCAACATACGTTTTGAGAAGGCTCGAAAGTCCTCACACTGGTTTTGCAAAATAGGAATACAGTTAACACATATTTCAGATTTGTAATCAACGATTGCTATTAAAATATACATCACAATATTTTGTCTTCATTCCATATAAAACAGGACGCAGGAAAATCTATACACACAATTTAAGTAAAGTCACCATGTGTGGTAGCTGCCATCACAGCACTAGTTACAAAGAACGTGGAAAAAAAAAGCAGCAGCTATGGCCACAAATTATGAAACAGATCACGACTGCCAGTTTGGGTACACTTTAGGTGCTAAATCTTAAATAATTACTTACAATACTGAATTATGTACAAATGGACTCCTTTAAAAATAGGGAGGGGGAAATATCACTCAATATCACTGCTCGCCAGACTGGTCGGACCCTTCGCTATCACCTCTCTGCGGTTCCTCTTCTTCAGGTGTCCCCTCTGCTGTGGAAGTCGATCCTTCGGGTGGAGGGGACGGGGATGAAGGAGTTGCTGCTAGGGGCCCGTTGTTTTCTGGGGGAGGTGTAGCAGGTGCAGCAGGGCGTTGTTGCTGCTGCTGGATGAGGTTTTGAATGTGAGCTTGCTGTAGTATTACAGGCAGTTCGTAGTGGTGGAAGAAGTACAACATGGAGTGCTGAAACACAGAAAATCACCATCAGATATAGAATACGTCAAAATGAATATTAGGGCCTGCCCGACTTTTTAACATTAAAAAAATAATTTCAGAAATATACTGATGTTTAAATTCTAAAGTGTTTGAATAAATATAGTTCAAATGTTAAATTGTAAAGAATGCACAATTAACATGCATATGTAATGTAGCCATTATTGTTAGACTGTAATACTGGGACACGGAAAAGAGGACGAATACATCAGTTAAACGGCGGAGACTATTATGCCTGCCGCTGAGTAGAACGCTGACGCGGTTGTTATCCAACACTGCATAACTCTTTTCCGTGGCCTTCTTATTTGTAGGTTAAGAACCGATATAAGACGTCGGTAACGAGCCCACGGAGGCAGTTCTTGATTTGCACTCAGCCCTTAGACATCAGGCTGACCAAATCTTTGTTCTTATATTATTATTATTAAATGACTGAACAATAATAATAAAACTTCGTTTGTACTACATTGTAAGTCAAGTCCGTCTCCTCGCTGATCTGAAGATTGGACTTGGCTCCAATCGGAACTCAATCCACGAAGAAATCTATCCTATCGTCAATCTTAGATAACTCTTAATTCTGGAAGTAAATCTTGATTCACTCTCCTCCTTTCTTATAATTTACGCCGTCCCTACAAGCTACCAAACCTCTACAGAGTGACTACACAAAGACTATCATCACGACAACGGTAACAAAGTCATTATTTCGTGGTAGCTTTGGGGTGAAACTCTACTACTCCGACCGTAACAACATTATACATGCATACTGAAGACACGGAAAATGTTAATACGAGAAACAACCAGCAACAACCAAACATCTTCCGATTCAGCGTCCACTTCCCTTAAACCACCAGACTTGATGTCCTAAAGTGCACCCTCAGGATTCATATTGCACAATTATCGCGTAACAATTATGGCTAAAACCAAACTGATCTTCTGTTATATATTTTCCCATGCAGTTCGAATCTATCCAATAAGATATTATACTGACTACTTTGAAAAGTAATCTTCTTGGATCTCTTTCAACCAGGGCATTTTGGACTATGAATAGACTTTATTTTTTTCAATTTTAAAGTATTTTCCAAAGTTACTGGGTATCGATAATGAATGCATATTGGCTGTTGACGTTGTCCCTTGTTTACTCGCATTTACTGAAGTAGTCACGCTGTTTCAGACGGCACAGTAATTGGTCATGGAAGTGCTGACCACTCCTCCTTGAGCCTTCCCTCTGTACCTCTTCCATCGCCAAAAGCCCCTACTTAACGACTCTTTATTTTGTTTCAACTTCCTTCCAACCACCGCCGGGATTCTCCTTCACCCTTTGCAGAAGATTTTCTCGCGACCTTCTCGTTCTCATCTAAGTCACGTACTGCGTGGCGCCTTAAAACCTGGCACTTTCTATTCAATTCGGAACCCTTACTATCTTCCATTTTTATTCTAGGATCGTTTATAATATTCCGCTAACTGAATAAATATTAAATTAATTACGCGCATAACAACACGTTAATGCTTCGTGTAAACGCGCCGTTATTTATTTATTGTATGTGAAAGTGGCTACTGAAAATGTTATATATTTAACTTGTGACGTTAAATTGTAATAATATTGACCTATTAAAAAATATATTCTAAAAAAGATTTATGTTTGCATATAAATTCATAAAAAAAAATTTTAACGTGTGGAAAAAATTACAAAAAGTGTGCACAGTCTTTATAAACAGTGTAGAAGAAAGAGGACGGAATTATAGTTCAAAAATATATATTCCTATGTGCCATGGTGTCTTAAGCCTGTGACGTCAGAGGAACAGAATTCAACAAAAATTGGCGCAACATGGTGGCTATTTGTTTCCCACTCTTCTACTTTCACATTCGCATTCTGCAATACGAACAACATAATCACATGGAATGAAATAAAAAGGAAACGAAAGATTTTTTTTAAAAAAAACAAACGTGTCTGTGTATTGTTTTACTTCCAACTAGCTGGGTTACCGACGATTCCCGGGATTCCATTTATATATTTTTTTTGGTTAACAGGCTACATGAGGGTGATCCTGAAACAGGCAACTCCCCTTTAATAGCATAGGAAGGGAATTGAAAAGGGGGGATGCGGAAGGTAGAGCAAGGTAGCCAAGGGTTAACTAGGGCCCCCGGGCTATGGTTTAAGGATCCTACCCTAGGGGTGTTTCACCTAAAGAGATGCAGGGAAAACCCTAGAAAACCTGCATCAGGTAGGTCGGGCATTGGGTACTATTCTCACGCCCTTCCCTATGAATGACGGGAGACGAGTTTGCTGTGGGGACGCAGCATTCCCTTCTCCGTGTCTCCACCAGTTTCAGGAGGCAGTTGACCGCCGACTGATCCAATGGGATCAGCGGACAGCTCTTGCCATATGCCCAAGGTCTTTGACCCCGGTACATATACCTCCTAAAATAGGTGAAGGTGTCTCGGCACATGAGAACTTAGATAAAAAAAAATACCCAGAGAGAGAGTGCAAGAGGCATTCCCGACATGCATGATCAGGTAAGCCCCGCAGTCACTCTGGGCTGAAGCGCCTGCGAGAGAAAACTCCCGCCACCGG
Source organism: Eucriotettix oculatus (assembly GCA_034510155.1). Lineage (NCBI taxonomy): Eukaryota > Metazoa > Arthropoda > Insecta > Orthoptera > Tetrigidae > Eucriotettix > Eucriotettix oculatus. Next base: position 71,365,513 of record CM067381.1, on the reverse strand, counting down.
TGTCCATTTATATTAGTCCGATACAGTATTTAATTCAACAGTAATATCTTTGACAAGACACCATAAAACCACAGCGAGAGGGTTACATTAAAAAAAAAATTCTTTCACGCCCCCTACTTGTATGAGAGCTGAATTTCATTACATGACTCAGTATGTGCCAAGAAATCGACTGGTACCTTATTAGCAAATACAGAAACAGTCAATCGTATTTATAAAGAGAACAGGGCGTGAAAATTGCATTAGCGAATGAAACTTCCCCAGCACTCAGAATATCGAAGAGCGAAATAAGTCTGAAAATATGTAAAATATAAAGGAAATAAATATTACTACAGTATAAAGAATAATTGTCCTGTTAAAATTAAGTTTTGTAATATAAAATAATGCTAAACTCCCCCCAACGTTTCGCAAATAACACTAAACTCTGCTGCCAAATTCTTGATAGTTCAGACAGTGTGAGCAAATGAAAGTTTTCAGGAAATAAATAGTCTCGTCAAACATGAACGTGAAAGTAAAAAAAAAACAAAATTTAATCACTTTGAAACGTATTTAAACAGGATTAAAATTATTAACACTGCCCCACGAGACAAATAACAATTGCTAATATACTGTAAATCGTGAATGAACGTGGGAAGGAAACATCGCAACTATTAATAGCCTTGCAAATCCGGTGTTTTGATCTTAAAAAAAAAACTTGTGTGATGTGCCGCCGTTTTATTCGATTCTTTTGTGCAGCTGCTGCTATTGCATCGTTTGAATGCTAATCAATAGAGACTCCCGTCTAAAGGAAAAAGGGGGCTTTAAACATTATTTTTTTTGTGACTTCAAAAGGCAATTTAAAAAAATTTTCATAGCGTTTCAATTATGTTTCAATTATGCTCAAACTAAAAGTATTTTAAATCTACTTCATATGTAGACTTGACGTAAATTTCGTAGATATACACATCACTCCCTCTTCTACTTGTGTGCATTATTATTGTACGTAATGATAAACTGCACTTAAAAAATTCATACATTAAAAATGTCACGAAATACTGGAATATAATTGTTTAGTATTTATTTTAGAATCGGGAAAAACGATAGACGCGCAAACGTATTAACGAGTGAAAAATTATATAATTTCTTACTGAAAGATATAGTCTTCAAAATCATTTATAGTCAACGTCCTGGACACCAGGCAGCTGTTTTTCTCCATCAGCTGATTATTTATCCACACTTCCATTCTATCTGGTCTATAGCCCCATAAATACTGTTACTAATTTTTTTTTTCAAGAGTGCAAGAAATCAAACCTTATACTACAAAAAAAAGCTTCATACAACAGCAGCGCCAAATCAGGCCAAATGAAACTAAGCTTTCAGTCCCTGAGCATTTTCTACTCCAGCAAGCAGTCTTTGGTCATTTTACCTGCTAGATGGCAGTTAAAGGATTTTTACAAATATTCACATTCATATCATCTGGACTCTGGGAACGCGCAGGAAAAATTTACGTTAAAATTTCTGTTTTAATCCTTAAAATTTTTTATGGACTCTGTTGAGCCGTTTGGGAACCTTTTCAAGACAAACTTGGTACATTTATGAAAAGACATATACTAATACATAGCAGTTTTCACTGAAATTTTTGGCAATGATTTTGAAATCACAGATTAACTCTATTTATTGGTATATAGATTTAGGTCAGTGTTTTTTTATTTATTATGAATTTTTAAATTATGAAATCTGCTTATACTACAAAAAAAGCTTCATACAACAGCAGCGCCAAATCAGGCCAAATGAAACTAAGCTTTCAGTCCCTGAGCATTTTCTACTCCAGCAAGCAGTCTTTGGTCATTTTACCTGCTAGATGGCAGTTAAAGGATTTTTACAAATATTCACATTCATATCATCTGAACTCTGGGAACGCGCAGGAAAAATTTACGTTAAAATTTCTGTTTTAATCCCTTAAAAATTTTTATGGACTCTGTTGAGCCGTTTGGGAACCTTTTCAAGACAAACTTGGTACATTTATGAAAAGACATATACTAATACATAGCAGTTTTCACTAAAAATTTTGGCAATGATTTTGAAATCACAGATTAACTCTATTTATTGGTATATAGATTTAGGTCAGTGTTTTTTATTTATTTTGAATTTTTAAATTATGAAATCTACTTATACTACAAAAAAAAGATCATGACAACAGCAGCGCCAAATCAGGCCAAATGAAATTAAGCTTTCAGTCCCTGAGCATTTTCTACTCCAGCAAGCAGTCTTTGGTCATTTTACCTGCTAGATGGCAGTTAAAGTATTTTTACAAATATTCACATTGTGAACTCTGGGAACACGCAGAAAAAATTTACGTTAAAATTTCTGTTTTAATCCTTAAAATTTTTTATGGACTCTGTTGAGCCGTTTGGGAACCTTTTCAAGACAAACTTGGTACATTTATGAAAAGACATATACTAATACATAGCAGTTTTCACTGAAATTTTTGGCAATGATTTTGAAATCACAGATTAACACTATTTATTGGTAATAGATTTAGGTCAGTGTTTTTTTATTTATTATGAATTTTTAAATTATGAAATCTGCTTATACTACAAAAAAAATGCTTCATACAACAGCAGCGCCAAATCAGGCCAAATGAAATTAAGCTTTCAGTCCCTGAGCATTTTCTACTCCAGCAAGCAGTCTTTGGTCATTTTACCTGCTAGATGGCAGTTAAAGGATTTTTACAAATATTCACATTCATATCATCTGAACTCTGGGAACGCGCAGGAAAAATTTACGTTAAAATTTCTGTTTTAATCCCTTAAAATTTTTTTATGGACTCTGTTGAGCCGTTTGGGAACCTTTTCAAGACAAACAAACTTGGTACATTTATGAAAAGACATATACTAATACATAGCAGTTTTCACTGAAAATTTTGGCAATGATTTTGAAATGACAGATTAACTCTATTTATTGGTATATAGATTTAGGTCAGTGTTTTTTATTAATTTTGAATTTTTAAATTATGAAATCTACTTGTTTATGTATTTTTCCATTTATGTATTTAATTTTTGAATAGTTCTATTTCATCAGCAAATGAATAATATAACACGAAAATCCCAAGAAAGAAAGTCATTTTACATAAAGGAATTCGATAAACATGCTAATCTAACTACTTATTTTCGTATACAAAAAAAAATTAACTTAATTTATGAGAGTCGAGCGGTAAATTTGGGGAGCAGAACACGTGTTTGGCTGGACACACAGACACATGCTCCACTTAGCAAAATGATTATCCAGGCGGCCTCTGGCGACATGGGAACCACAACTGTGCACATCGTGGTTATTAACAAAAAAAACTCCCTCCCCTCCCCCCCCCCGAAACAAAAATCGCCCGCCAATTTTTTTTAATGTATCATATAGCACCAAGGGGGAATTTGCATGTTAATTATTTTTACGCCGTAGTAACTCCGTTGACTCTTAAAAATTTGACGTAAACTGCATATTTATGCAGCGGTTAATTTGCATGGCCCTTCAAGTCACATCACAGAAGGAAACTGCAGACCAAGTTCCACGCTAAGGAGTGCCGATTAAAATGGAAATTGAATAGTGACGGCGGCGGCGGCGGAGGAATACATCCAACACAAAGAACGACAATGTCGGACACTTGCTCAATAATTCATGCGTGAGTCACTTCAAACTAGAAAAGGACGGACGAACGCACGCACGTAATCCGTATTCATAACAGAAATTGTTAAATGAAGTTTTCAAATGTTGACGCCGAAATATGTCGTCAAATAAATATATTCTATCTAAAAATACTCTCTACATTCGTAAAGTGTTATATTATTTAAAGCTGATAACAAATTGCAGCTTATTGAGCAAATGTTCCGGTATCAATTCAGTAATTTCATCAATTCAAAGTTGCACTATCGCAGATTTAAAGTATATGCACAACGGATAATTCTAAAATTCTTAAAAATATAGTATTACTATTAATGGTCATGCTATATAGGACAAACAAAACACGCTTTAAAAACTGGAGTTAAAAACAATTTTTCTAATTTGAAACTTACTTTTCCTAAGTATTTAGACTAAACTAAGTATGTTTACTTTATTAAACATATATTTGGGGAGATTAATAAATGATATGCTACACATCAGATCTATACTAATTTATTCAGTATTGTAATTTAATTACATACTTAATTTCAATATGAACGAAACGTAGTAATTACAATAGCTAAATATTAATTAACGGACTAAATTGTCTGTATGTTTTATTTACATGTCAGATAAACTACTCTTATTGAAATTCTTTGATATTCACATTCAGTGAGTTACTGACAATGAGGTTCTCTAAGGCTTCATGATAATAATTTTAAATTGGTTTTTTTTTTAATTCAGACCACCAACAAAATATGGTTCGTAATGTAATTAATAATTTAATTTTTCATGCTTCAAAATTAGTCGACTCTCATTTTTTTTAGAAATGCTTAAAAGAGAAAACATTACAATTTTAACTTCTAGTTTCATTCTTAACAGAATTATCTTTAAATTATGGTGTGTAATTTTAAATAAAAATGTAAAAATAATAAAAACATTGTTCAACTACTCAAACGTTTATCTCAAAACTTTTTAAACATGATAATTCTGAAAATTATAACATTAATGAACCAGAATACAGTACCTTATAGGAGCTATAATTATTAACAATTTAACTACTTATAAAAGTTTAAATTTTGTTGACAATTTACAAAGGTCAATTTTTTTTTAGAATAAAATATAAATAAGGCTACAATAACTTTCAACCGAAAACCAAAAAAGAAATTTAGACCACTGAACAAAATTTGACAACGGTGGATGCAAACTTAGTTTTCAACCCGTATAACAGACAGACAATAAGTTTTGAAAAATAAACAAGGGCCACAATGGGTGATCGAAACGTCTAATTTACGTTCAAATTTAAAGTAATAATTTTTTCTGATCCAATCATTACAAAACAAAAAAAATCATTGTTTAACTTTTGATGTTATACAAATTTTGTGAAAGGAAAATAAAAAATTAAATTTAAAAATAGAAGGAGCCATATTTAGAAATTGTTATATAAATAAAATCGTAGTAGATTTCAAATTAATTCCTCGGAAGTGTCTACTGTTGAGCTGCTTGAAATGTTTACTAGTCATTTGACCGAACGTCTGTTATACTGTACAACAATAATTAAGTGATGATGAGATGAGTATGCGTTTTAATTAACGTAATGAACTAACTAAGTTCTTACTAAGGCCACTCCTTTTTCTACTCTGTTGAAGAATTTATGGAGCTGAATGTATCATAGGGTAGATATTTATAATTATGTAAGAACATTATTAGAACACTAATTTTTTAGTGTAGGATGTAAAAATATTTATCAATTTTATATATAAGGTACAAATTGTATGTCTTCTGTATAGAACTTAAGAAAATCTTATTACAAGTTAAAAATTAATGAATAGTTACAGTATATTCTAATATTAATAAAGCAACCTAACTATGTAAAATCTCTGACTCGTTCCACATCATCCTTGAAGCTTGTGCTTCTCTATAGGAGGATCTATGGAATATGATTTTATACTTATACTAACTATTGCATTCTCTATGTTTTTGAAAATTTTCTAATCTACAATTTTGGTTTCTTATTGCATAAATATTGTTAATGAGTATTATTGGAAAGACTGGAAGCTTCTAACCAATACAGAATTATTTGTTTTATACATATTTATATACTTTGCAAAAATTTTATGAGTACTTCACAGTAATAAATAGATTAAATTAATGACGTAATTAAACTATTTTTACTGTAAGATCTGAGTGATTTCTTCACATCTTTTGAACACCACCCGATTCGTTTCGTTTACGTGTCGCAACAAATAGTAGCGAAAATCTGCCGTTGTGCCCATTGGAGCCTTCAAAAGCTTGGGGCTGTACTTGTCAGGTGCTGAAAACATAAATCCCCCATATGGACGACAGGAGCAACAGGTACGCACGAGGAGCCAGACGACGCTCGAGGCCTTAACCATGCATATTCATGCGGCTCCAACCCCCCAGGGAAGGACCTCGCTCATAAACTCCCAACTACAATAAAGGATACTTAAATATTCAAATTATGCAGCATTGCTCTCAGGACTGTAAAATTCTCATGACCTGAAGACGAAATTACGTGACACTTTTTTTTTTCGGAAATTTTACGCCAGTCAAGCGTATTAGCGGAAGCGAAAGGATTATAGCTCAGTAACGCATTTAGAACGACTAAATGAGCAATTACACACCCTTCAATAACTTCAACGACCAATCACATATCCTGATCAAACAAATACCGATAAAGCTCACGATGTGAAAGAACAGTGAAAGACCGAGAATGTTGAATGGTCAAGAGGTCGAGAGCATGTCTCCAACGACACTCTGGCGACTAACTAAAGAGATAAGAAAATGAAGTTTAGCAACTTCAGAGTACGAACGAGGGAAAATATTTCAAGGAGCCTTCTTACTCTTGGCATGGAAAATTTACTAATTCCGAATGAATCAGATCAATAGAACGAAGATGCAAAGGCAACGAGAAAAAATGGAGATTAAATGGCTGCAGGGTATCCTGAGGATAAGATGATCACTTGGACTTGTCACGGAGCATCGTCAGAGAGGAAACTTTAGTTGGAGAGCATAGAATAGCATAAGAAAATAATAAACAGCTTGATTGAAACTATTTTTTTTTTTTGGATAACAGGCTACATGAGGGTGATCCTGAAACAGGCAACTCCCCTTTAATAGCATAGGAAGGGAATTGAAAAAGGGGGGATGCGGAAGGTAGAGCAAGGTAGCCTAGCAAGGGTTGACTAGGGCCCCCGGGCTATGGTTTAAGGATCCTACCCTCGTGGTGTTTCACCTAAAGAGATGCAGGGAAAACCCTAGAAAACCTGCATCAGGTAGGTCGGGCATTGGGTACTATTCTCACGCCCTTCCCTATGAATGACGGGAGACGAGCCTGCTGTGGGGTCGCAGCATTCCCCTCTCCGTGTCTCCACCAGTTTCAGGAGGCAGTTGGCCAACTGATCCAATGGGATCAGCGGACAGCTCTTGCCACATGCCCAAGGTCTTTGACCCCAGTACATATACCTCCTAAAATAGGTGAAGGTGTCTCGGCATATGAGAACTTTGATAAAAAGTACCCAGAGAGAGTAGATGGAACAAAGCGGAAGAAAATTATATTTCGTCAAATGACTGTGGTTTTGTAGAAAAAATTCCCGTGTTGGGTACAACTGTAAGATGACCACAGACGTAGCAAGTTGCTGTTAAATAAATTTTGTAGCCGATAATTTTTTTCCAACTGTAAATACAATTTACAAAAGAAATACAAGTAAATGGTCTTTGCTTAGACCTTCAAGAAGTACGTCCTGGAGAGGAGTAAATGGTCTTTGCATAGACCTTCAAGCAGTAAGTCTTGGTGAGGAAACTTTCAAAATTCAGTACTGAAGCAATCATGCCAAGAAGCCGAGATATCTTAGACTTGGAAGAAGCAGTTTCTGGTTGGAACTTTGAAGTCGCAGTAAATGTTGAGATCTTTAAGAAGGCAGTCGGTAGAGAGATCTTTACCAAATGAATAGAAGTTGGCCACCGGGGCTTCCAACAACTAGATGACGTGCTGCACGGTGTGGAAGTCATCCCTAGAACTCTTAAAATCCTCTTCCGTGCTCAGAGAATCATTCCTGAGTTTCTTCGAATCCGGTTCAGGGCCAGAGCTACCTGAGATAAACACCTTCGCAATGGAAGAAATATAATGAGCTATCTGCGTCTCGTACAAATTGTTCTGAAAATTGCCACTAAACGTTTCAAGCTCTGATAACGTATTTTTTTATGTTGCTCTGAGTAAAGCAAAAAATGAATAATTTAATAAATATATGTAACTGAAAACCATTATACTCAAATTTCAGTACTTAATAAACTTATTTTAAATTTGTTTAAAATTAATCTTAGTAAAAAAAAGTCCATTTAAATATACACGTTACAGGGAATAGATTAACCGCAGTAATAACAGTGAACGGGAACGAAGATTGGTCGACAGATAATCCAGAAACTGCTCGAGAATAAAAAAGATACCAGTCATGATTAGTAATATCTGAAGCGATTAACACGAAACTACAGGATTCAGGGACGAGATTTAGATGCATAAATGATGATAAGCTAAGGAAATCAAAAGAATTTTACAGACGAACGAAACTATTTGGTACATTAAAATAAAAGCAGGCTAGAAGAGGTCTGCAGCAATCGGACATTAATGATGATGAAATGAAAGTCTCCCCCCTCCAACTATAGGAAGTAGGATCAAGTGAACTGCGAAAAGTCATGTAGGAAGCAGCGTGATAATTGGCGATCTGAAGGTAAGGTAAGGTAAGGTAAGGGACACCTCCGTAACTAGTGTCTTCATTTGTCTTGTAGCCCCGGAGTCGGTGCAATTAATTTTGCACGCCAGGGGATGACGACGCTTAACGAGATAACGGCGAACTTCTCCTCCTCCTCCTCCCCCCTCCCTTTGATTCATGATGTTCCCGGAAACGCAATCAAATTGTTACACGTCGTGATTACTTACTTGCACACCTATAATCAAGCAACAAGCGAATTCAGATACATCTTCCCTGCGATCCTAACATCAAAATTACTTTAATTAGCCAATTAGAGATTATTATGGGTTATTACATTCAACGTCCTCAGGTCCATAGTTAGCGTTTCCTATATTAAGAATCATCACCTTGATTTCAGATTAAAATAAATAGAGAACTGTATTTAAATTCGTCCTACGTTTCGACCTATTGTGAGGCCTTTGTCAAACGCTTAATGAAGATAAACAACATATATCAGATAAAACACCAGAGATTCAGCTGCAAAAAAATTCGTATTTCTTAAAGTCAATCGTATCATTTTTTCATGTTTATGGAATTAGGATCTTTTTAGGTCTGTAACAAAAGTTTTTAATATAGTTCTTATCCTTAATGAAGATAAACAACATATATCAGATAAAACACCAGAGATTCAGCTGCAAAAAAAAAATCGTATTTCTTAAAGTCAATCGTATCATTTTTTTATGTTTATGGATTTAAGGATCTTTTTAGTTCTGTAACAAAAATTATTAATATAGTTATTATCCTTAATGAAGATAAACAACATATATCAGATAAAACACCAGAGATTCAGCTGCAAAAAAAAATTAGTATTTCTTAAAGTCAATCGTATCATTTTTTTATGTTTATGGATTTAAGGATCTTTTTAGGTCTGTAACAAAAGTTATTAATATAGTTCTTATCCTTTTCTATAGTCTAGAGTGAAAGAAGACAAGCTGAACAAATAGATTAAACAAAAAGTAAATAAAAACAGCGTATGAAACAATAACAGCTTTGATCGTATTTACTAACAAGAATTTTAAGTCAAAATCATTCATTGGCAAGTCCATCCCTGAAGATATATATACAATTTTTATTATTTGATTCGGTGGTTCTCAAGTTCTTGTTGATCCACCAAAAGAATGGAAAATCCCAAGAGGAATCAGTCGTTACCTTCGACCTCCCCGGTTGTTTGAATCAAGCTGGAGATCCAGTCTGATTATGAATCACACATGTCAATGACACAATTTGCTATCACATGCATAATCATTTTATTCTTTTAAGTAATAAAATTATGTTCTGAAACTTAACAAAGGTCCGGAACATTTGCATTGGGAAAGAAAATTCAAAACAGTTGATAAGCGATTGCAAAAAAAAATGCATGCAGTGGTGATCATAAATTTTTTTGGAGCTTAGCATTCATGATCATTGTTTGCTATCGCTTATGATAATCAGCAGTTTATTTGAATAGTCATTCCCATAGCAGATTCTGTAGGATGAAATTCTCTGATTCCCCCCCCGGGTTCAACAGTCACAACCTTTCGACGACCAACCGCTGTCACCTTCCAGGTGCCTGGACGATTACGTCGGAGTTGTTGGTCGTCGAAATAGCTATTTTCTATTGGTTTATGACTGAGTTCAAAATTTGTTGTCCACAAATTATTATTACATTTTTATTATTTTGTACCACTGTCGCTGTCACCTTCCAGGTGCCTGGACGATTACGTCGGAGTTGTTGGTCGTCGAAATAGCTATTTTCTATTGGTTTATGACTGAGTTCAAAATTTTTGTCCACAAATTATTATTATTACATTTTTATTATTTTGTACCACTGTCGCTGTCACCTTCCAGGTGCCTGGACGATTACGTCGGAGTTGTTGGTCGTCGAAATAGCTATTTTCTATTGGTTTATGACTGAGTTTAAAATTTGTTGTCCACAAATTATTATTATTACATTTTTATTATTTTGTACCGCTGTCGCTGTCACCTTCCAGGTGCCTGGACGATTACGTCGGAATTGTTGGTCGTCGAAATAGCTATTTTCTATTGGTTTATGACTGAGTTTAAAATTTGTTGTCCACAAATTATTATTATTACATTTTTATTATTTTGTACCACTGTTTGCTTTTAAAAAATTTCTTGATGATCTGTATACGCTGTTTATTACTTTATCTTACATTTTCTCAAAAATTTTGAAATTTACGCATGTGAGTGTAACGTGTGAAACAGGATGTTGTGTCTTTAATTCTAAAGAATAATATACTTATTATGTGCAAGTGAGAAAATTGTTTCGCGTTTATAAAACGCAATTGGAGTAACAGTCGTCAAAAAAAACGCTACTTCCCGTCCAGGCAGGCGGAACAAAGGAAAAGCTTTATCCGCAAGTTCAACTGGAATATATAGGACCATATTTGGAGGTCTGCTTTTGAGAAGAATACTTTTGCTTGGGGCTAGGGTGGTAAGCCGTACTTAGACGCGACTTGAGTTCCCAGAACAGAGAAGCTCTAAGAAGCCTTGGTGTCAAATGGCGCCGTTGCCTTCCAGCAACAAAGAAAAAGACACAATGGCGCCTCTCGGAGTGGAGCCGGGGCTTGTATTAATGCGAGGACAGAAAAGCCTCCGCGGGAAAGCAAGGGACGGGGGTGGGTTAGGGTCACTCAATTAGCCAACTTTCAGTCTGAACACACACACACACACGACGGTGACGATCGATGGTCACACCTCAGGTCTTCTTGGTCAATGATAAAACCTACGTCGAACATTTTGTAAAACTAAACTCGATTACATTAAAAAGTTCAATTTAAATTTCGAGGCACATCAAGTTAGTGGAAATACTAACCTGTATGAACAGCCACGAGGTGACGAGGGCAAGTCTGCTGTACTGACCATTGAAACGGTAGTGGTACGCGTAGAACGAGAAGTGGTAAAGGTAAAAGAACCTGCAACAATAAAACGAAACATACATGTTTATAAACATAAATAGCGACGGCACTGAGGAAAAAATTATTATTTCATATCATATGCAACGAAATAACGTTTCATGTTTTGGGATCTGATAAAAGCCACTTCCATTTATAACCCAAAAAAATTCAATAACCAGAGGATTCAGCGAGATGTGACATTAAAACTTTAATCATTGGAGGAAAATCCCTAGCAATAACCACAAAGCCACGGAACAAAACTCGTACTTAGATGAAGAAAATAAATTAACAATTAAAATCGCAGATTACTCAACAAGCAAGGCCAATTGCATTTTGATCAAGATCTGGGTTACATCACAAGCTTAGAAATAATTATATGTGCGAAATGGAATGAGAAGGTTGCCAATTTACAATCTGAACTCTTTTTTTGTCAACCAAATTACCGACAATTCAAAAGAGTTTGTGGTACTTGTTATGAATTATAATTTAAAGTAAATGGCGGGTGGGGGGGATTATGGCGTATCTAAAAGAAATAACTTTTTATTTTATCTTTCATAAAAAAGGAGGGAAGGTTCTGAATGAATGGTTAAAAAAAATTAATTATAATCGTTTCTTAATTTATCCTTGCTTTTTATCTCAGAGACACATGAGTGGGTAATTTTCGAAACAAGGGGGGGGGGTTCAGAACACTACAATGAAACGACCACAAACGGAAAACATGGACATTTTGTACATCATGTCCCATTGTCATCATAGCTGGATGGTCCGATAATTTATTGACGGGTTGATGTCTGCTTGCAGGTAGACTTGAAGGCCTCTGAATGATTGAACGAGTCTTCGGCCAAAAACGACTCTCTGTATGTCTGAATGACTCTACATCATCGAAACTGAATGAGTGACTAGTCAAAACCGTACTCTCTCACTCTCCGAAAAATGCCTCGGTCTGAATCCAATTCCAAGATATACTTCGTCGGTTTGCTTCTGCAAGCTCCGCCTCCACATTTGAAACTTTACCCCCATGAAAGTTGTAGGCGTGATATTTTTTCAACCTCCTTATGGAAAGGGGAAACTGGATACGTAATTTTTCCGTCAGCCAAATTTTTGAATCCCTACTCATCGGGGCATCTCCTTGCTTAAAGCGATTGATGGTCGGCGTAACGAATTGTCAAGAACTCTTCTCTTTGTAAGGGACGCATGCGTGTTTTTTTTTTCAGACTTCCGGACATGCAGGGCGAAGAGTCCGCTTTGTTTATTTGTTAATTATAAGCTGCTGTCTTTGAATTAAGAACGCCTGAAGGTCTATATATATATATACAGGCTACATGAGGGTGATCCTGAAATAGACAACTCCCCCTTAACAGCATAGGAAGGGAATTGAAAAGGGGGGGATGTGGAAGATAGAGCAGGGTTACAGAGGGTTCACTACGGCCCCCGGACTGTGTTTTAAGGATCCTACAGAGTGTGGCAGAGAAACCCCCAGAAAACCTGTATCAGGTAGGTCGGACTATAGAGTACTATTCACACGCCCTTCCGAATGACGGGAGACGAGTTTGCTCTGGGGGGGGGGGGTCGTAGCATTTCCTTCTCCATGTCTCCACCAGCTGACTGATCCAATGGGATCAGCGGACAACTCTTACCGTATGCCCAAGGTCTTCGACCCCAGTGCATACAACTCCTAAAATAGATTAAGGTGACTCAGTATGTGCGAGACATTCCCAACGCAGTCATGTGAGTCCCGCAGTCAATCTGGGGAGAAATAACTGCGAGAGTTGCCCTTCTGAACAAAAAAGTTACTTTCCCAATTCACCTGTGCTTATAGTTGCATTAAATATGTTAAAAACAATGCTAATTAAAGGAAAGTAGATGATATATTTGTGGCAAAAATCAATTGTGAAACTCTTAACTTTCAAGAAAGAATAAAAACTAAACTAATTTAATTCTGCGTTTCTCTGTAGTATTTAAATTTAGGCTTAAAATTTGATTTTTCAGTAGTGCTTCCACCGATTCTAAACTTAATTTCAATAAATAAATTGTATACATAATACAAACATATATATGTAGTATGATAAATCTGACTATATGTACAAGAACTAATTGACTAAAATAAGAACCAAAGAATGGATTGCTTTGCTTTCTTACATTACCAATTATCATACAAATCACAAGCGATTCCCAGGTACTGTTGAACAGAAATCACATTTCTCAGCGAAATAACGCAAAAACAAATATAAAACCTTGGTCATTGGAAGCTAAAAAAGAAACGGGTTATACAAACAAAGTTGAGCGATTCCACGTTGGAATACACAAGAATTTTATACAATTTGATGAATCGAAGGGTATTAATTGATCGTTGCTATTAATCACGCTCTCCCGACGGCGGCTGATGAATGGAAGGAAAACGACACGAAACGACAGTATCGACAGCTCCAATTTACCTGCGGAAATTTTGCGCCACCTATCCATCATCCCAATGGTTTTAGCTATGCGATATTTCCAAGATGAAATATCTAACCCATCATAGGTCCATACTGAGCAGGAAAAGGCGCTTCGCTTCCTATAACAGTGAGCTCAACTCTCACATTCCTAATTCCTAGGTGATAGAGATCGATCATCCTGAACTACTTTAACGGCATCAGGAAATTTAAATTGATTGGTGACGTTTTCGATTACCATGAAAAGTAATGGATTTTTATGTAGTTTAGACGGTTGATAGCAACGTAAAATAGTACTCTATAGGTCTGCAGGGAAAAAGATAGGACTCACAGAAACGGTATAAATATAATATAATAACCGATATAAATATATAATCTTGCCCTGAAAATTTTTGCATTCGAAAACAACGACTGTGTTGTGCTTGTTTTAGTCTTAATAATTGGAGATAATTAAGAGAAATTTCAGTTACCAACGCGGCAATTCCGTCTTTCGGGATGAAAAACCGCGAACGATAATAAGAGATAAAATACAAAGAATAGCAAAAGGCCAGAAATAAAAAATTTAATTTGAATTAAAACGTTTCGTCCCCAACTTTCGCGACCCCTCCACCCTCAGTTGATTCTACAGCTTGTTTTATATAATTACATATATACAGTTGAATATAAATGAGGATCGGCGCTGCGGGAGTTTTCTCGCAGACGCTTCAGCCCAGACTGACTGCGGGGCTTACCTGATAATGTCGGGGATGCCTCGCACTCTCTCTGGGTACTTTTTATCAAAGTTCTCACATGCCGAGACACCTTCACCTATTTTAGGAGGTATATGTACCGGGGTCAAAGACCTTGGGCATATGGCAAGAGCTGTCCGCTGATCCCATTGGATCAGTCGGCCAACTGCCTCCTGAAACTGGTGGAGACACGGAGAAGGGAATGCTGCGTCCCCACAGCAAACTCGTCTCCCGTCATTCGGAAGGGCGTGGGAATAGTACCCAATGCCCGACCTACCTGATGCAGGTTTTCTAGGGTTTTCCCTGCATCTCTTTAGGTGAAACACCGGGTAGGATCCTTAAACCATAGCCCGGGGGCCCTAGTTAACCCTTGCTAGGCTACCTTGCTCTACCTTCCGCATCCCCCCTTTTTCAATTCCCTTCCTATGCTATTAAAGGGGAGTTGCCTGTTTCAGGATCACCCTCATGTAGCCTGTTAACCAAAAAAAAAATGAATATAAATGAACTTGGTATGTTATATATATACTTACAATTAAAATATTATAATTCCAAAGAAACAAAACTTACATCTTGGAACGGATTTTTTTAAAAATTTTTATTTATAATAACTTGAATTCAACTATTGTGAGTGCCTATAACATACCAAGTTTATTTATTTATAATCAACTATGTATATTTGATTTTTTTTCCCCAAAAATGTAGAATTAGCTAAGAAGGTCCCGAAAGATGAGGAAAAAAAATTGAAATTAAATTTTTCTATTTCTGACTTTTGCTCATTTTTTAAATTTTATTTATAATATTAAGACAAATAAATTTAATTATTTTATTGATAATAAGAGACGGTGACAAAATAGTAGATTTTACAGAGGAGGCGTGATCAAAAAGTCACAGGAATTTTCGTTTTTCTTAAATAAACTTTATTTGTTAATTAGGACCAATTTTGTACCCTTCAAAGTAATTCCATTGGGATATAATACACTTGTGACAGCGCTTTTTTTTTCCAATGTTGGAAGCACTTCTGGAACCCACTTTTCGGTAAAGTAATCAACTCCTTCAGCGATTCTGTTCCTATTTAGCCATCGGTGGCAAAACGTCACCCATTTTAAGGTTCTTTTCCAGGCTTGGGAATAAAGAGAAAACACAGGAAGACATTGGATGAAGCAAAACAACAGTTTTGTTTTTCACCAAAAAAAAAATAACGTGGGGTTTGCCACAACTCTAGGTATTTTCGTCGGATGGCTTCATGCAAACATCGCGTAACTTTCAGGTAGTATTCCTTATTGGACAGTACGACCACTTGGCAATAAGTCATGATGCACAACGCCATTGAAACAAAAAAAAACAGTGCGGAGAATATTAATATTTGGTCTTAGTTTTTCAAGCAGCTTCCACATTGGGACCATTGGGACCCTTGGTTTCGAAGTCATACTCATACAGCCGGATTTCATCACCAGTTATGACAGTTTTAAGAAGTTCTGGATCGTTGTCGACTTCATTCAGCAATTCCTGAGCGAAATCTACTCGGCGTTGTTTCAGAAATTTAACAGCGTGCGGTCCAAAATATCCGAAAAAATTGTATGGCATGAGCCAAATGATATTCTGACATCATCATCAACCTCTCTGATTCGGTGATTTTCCAGAATCATTTTCTTCAACACTGTTCAACACTGTCATGGATTGTTGACGTGTTACGACGTTCAGAGTTCGAAGTCACCATCCACATCTTCACGGCCATTTTTATAACGTCCGTACCACTCGCAAAATTCTCGTCTCACAGTGGAATGAGAAAACATCCAGGACAGTCTCGGAAAAACGTGTTTTATTGTTTTCATAACATTTTAAGAAGCTTTCGACATTGTGTCATATTCATCTTATGTATGTTACATTCATAAGATAAATATGACACAATGTCGAAAGCTCCTTAAAATTTTATAAATAAAATAAAGACGTTTTCCGACACTTTCCTGGATGTTCTTCTTATTCTACTTCATCGTACGGTCTATTTGACCTTGTCTTACGGTAGATTCGCCAAGAGCTAGGTCAATATTTCGATTTTTTTTTCCATTTTTAAACATTTTATACAATTTTTTTTGATCAATTATTTTAGAAATCAAAAATAAACGCCCACAACACTAAAACACGCTTAAACTTTTCGACTATCAACAGTAAATTGAACCCTCAAACTGGCTGCCAATTACACCAGACTTAGAGAAAAATTTTAAAATTATATTTGAAAATCGGATCACATCTAATACAAACTGCAATGTGTAAGGTTCACTTTTTTTTCTTTTCTTTTCTAAAAAAAAAGGTCCCATAGACGCCCTGGTCATTAGCGACCACATATTCACATATTATTTTACAATTAGATATTAGTTACAATTGTGAATTTCCAAAATAAGATACTGGTAATGTCGATTTTTCTTGTTCGTTAGCCACTAATTAATTATTTGTCTACCTTACATTTGGTTTTTTTTAATTTAAAAAAAAATCGCAAAATGCAATGCATTTAAATTAAATCAAAAATATTACTGTCCTTACAAAACCTAATGATGTCTTTTTGATATTCATGGGAGTCGAATATGGGTTTGTAATTTCGGTTCGCTTTGTTTTGACTACCACTTTCGTGTAACGCGGATTTAGACTTCAAGGGTTAAGTACATTAAGAAGGACCAAAATCGAACTGGTCCTGAGTGAGACACTTCGGCAATATCTGACGTCCGTCTCTCACTTCTTCCACCCTAATTAAAGTTGTCCCCCCTCGTAGCCTCTCTTTGCAGCAGTCCCCGATAACAAAGTTTCATAATCGTACGTCTTACTCCCGAGGAAGTGAATTAGCTGGGATGTTGGAGCAGACGCAGCTTTTATGCGTGTAAAATAACCCCCTGGAGGAGAGTCGCAGCGTGCGATCCATTACAAAACTCCGGGACGCAGTGACCCCCGCAGGCCTGGATAATGGGATATTCTAGTCGCAGGGGCGACGGGCTCAATAACATGTGTCATCCTTACCAATGAAAACTACAATCTGCCTCGCGACAGGTGTATCGATCCCTGCCGACGGAAGAAACGTTTCCAACTTTCCTCGAAGGGAATCAAATTTCCTTCACCCAAACTCCAATCTTCATAGACAGTCACCAACCAATCCTGAAACCCTACATCACTATGCCAGACCCTGACGGACGTCATCACAATGAAAGATTATTACCGGTCTAAGACATACTTCATACAAGGTTTTATCTGAAGATGGATAAACGTCGTCACACAATTAAATTTGTACTCTTGCAGTCAACAACCACCTCAATAATTTTTGTACGGAACGAGAAAGATTCGGAGAAACGCTGCAACTAGACGTCTTGAAGCATCGTGTACGAACAGGGTGTAACAATACTCAACGGCAATATCTCAGGAAAGAGTTCCTCAGATTAGGGAACAGAAAAATTGTAGTTAACATGGTTCAGGAAATGCATAATTATAACTCCAATCTTCATAGGCAGCCAAGTTGCCCTACCATAATGAACAGTCACCAACCAATCCTGAAACCCTGCATCACTATGCCAGACCCTGACGGACGTCATCACAATGAAAGATTATTACCGGTCTAAGACATACTTCAAACAATTTTTTATCTGAAGATGGATAAACTTAGGTACATAAACGTCGTCACACAATTAAATTTGTACTCTTGCAGTCAACAACCTCCTCAATAATTTTTGTACGGAACGAGATAGATTCGGAGAAACGCTGTAACTAGACGTCTTGAAGCATCGTGTACGAACAGGGTGTAACAATACTCAACAGCAATATCTCAGGAAAGGGTTCCTCAGAAGTGTAGTTAACATGGTTCAGGAAATGCATAATTATAACTCCAATCTTCATAGACAGCCAAGTTGCCCTACCATAATGAATAGTCACCAACCAATCCTGAAACCCTGCATCACTATGCCAGACCCTGACGGACGTCATCACAATGAAAGATTATTACCGGTCTAGGACATACTTCATACAAGGTTTTATCTGAAGATGGAAAAACTTAGGTACATAAACGTCGTCACACAATTAAATTTGTACTCTTGCAGTCAACAACCTCCTCAATAATTTTTTGTACGGAACGAGATAGATTCGGAGAAACGCTGTAACTAGACGTCTTGAAGCATCGTGTATGGACAGTGTGTAACAATACTTAACGGCAATATCTCAGGAAAGAGTTCCTCAGAAGTGTAGTTAACATGGTTCAGGAAATGCATAATTATAACTATCCAAATATGAATGTTAGTGCTTGTTGTTACCTTGACTAAAATGTTACACTAGGAAGCATGTTTCGATTAAACTTTGTCTTGAATACTTCTTACCACCTGCCTGTCAGACAGTACGCACTAGGCATTTTTCCATCGAGTTCGAAACTCAACGCGAAGAAGAGCACCTGACTCTTTTCAATTAATATTAGGTCGCTTTGGAAATTTCATCTGATATATTGAACAGGGTGCTCCAACTAGTCATTTGAACTTCATGCAAACTGATCAGAAACGGCAAAGTACCAGGACCAGAGCCTTCGTTTTCCGTCGACCGAGGTAAAATAAACAACCCGACATACAAAGAAGGCCGGAGATTACGCGAAAGTTCCGGAATTGCTGAGAAGATTAAACAGGTTCGTCACGAACGTGAAATCTCTGCAGCACGTTGTTACTCCCAATAATTAATCCTAAGAAACCCTTTTATTATTTGAACAATCATCCCCTTTAAATCATACATATAATTGTAATAATACGCAGGACCCATTAAATAAATAGTTTTTTAACATAAATAAAATCATGATTATTTTTTTAAAATCACAAATAATTTTAAATAAATTTTAATAATATCCTCCCCCTACTATCACTTACAACAGGGTAGCCGTGTTTTACACACCATGGAATTCAATCTGGAAGGGAACTTCATCATGTAAGTGACGTCCTACGAGGAACTGAGCCTGGGAAAGACGTCTGGTGAGGTCTCTATACGTGGTGGGACAAAGAGAAAATTATGTAATTTCAAGAGTGTAACCTTCGATAACGACTCAGAATTGTATTGATTCGTATCGTTGCTATATAAAAAGTTATTGAGTTTGGCAGTTTCTGTTTAAAACTACGTGGACGTCCTTACATCTACCAGAACTTCAGGACGAGGTGAATTCTGAGCTAAGACGGCAAATAGAAAAAAAATATATATTGGCAGATCTTCGGCCACGACTGAGTAATAATCCACAAGTTTCATCGCGATGCGGTCGGTGCCTTGAGCAAGTGCTCCACGATAATTTATTTTCGTAAATATACTGTATTCATATGTTATATATATTGTAACATGAAAAGTTACACTTAACAATGCAGGCCAGCTTGCGAGTTGCAATTGTTGAGGAACTGACGCAGCCCGGGCCAACAATGTAGTCTGGCGAGACTTTAGGTGGAGTCGTCATGGGGTAGTGGAAGGAGCAGGTTGTGTCGGCGGGACGACGAGAGAGAGAATGACCACGCACTCCCTGCAGATATAATTATTTCTCATGCTCTGATTGGAATTAAAACTATTAAAATCATCTTTTGGTATTTTTTTGTGAAAAATACCTGGCGCCCAAAAAGAATTAAGAAATCCTCGAATACGGAGGAACGCGGAATCCGCTACAATATAATGAATTATTCTAAAGAATGTAGAAGAAAATTAACCCTAACTGTTATTCCAGTAATTATAGCAATCTAGATTAAAATAAGTGAAGATACATTAAAGTAAGAG
Source organism: Eucriotettix oculatus (assembly GCA_034510155.1). Classification (NCBI taxonomy): domain Eukaryota; kingdom Metazoa; phylum Arthropoda; class Insecta; order Orthoptera; family Tetrigidae; genus Eucriotettix; species Eucriotettix oculatus. The sequence continues at coordinate 71,345,303 of CM067381.1, read as the reverse complement.
AAGCCAAAATACGAATAGAATAAGGAAGGTGATCTCGGTAGCTAAAACTTTAGTAAATATACATAGGGGACTGAGAAATGGCGGAAATGGAGACAAAGAAGTGCAGTTATTTGGGAGAAACAAACGGACGTTCGGTTTTGCACATTCAGAGGATTGGAAATTTTGAAACTTCTCATGTTCTACTGTATATTAAAAAAAATTCTACATAGAAATGCTAACTCAGGAAAGGATGCTAAGTGTCCATATTTTATTTCGCACCGCGCTGATTTTTTTTTTCCCTATGACAGAAATGTCAGGGCTCAAGTGACACACGGTCGGATTAAAAGTTGCAGAGGGAACTAAAGCGTCAACTAATAACCCGGGAGTTTTACAAACTCTGGTGGCGCTTGCTCATTACTTCCACGGCAAAAGTTGATACAAACTTTTAATTGGATTTTGATTGTGTAATATGTAAAACACCTCTATTTTAAATAAAGCAATACGATTCTTAACTCGAGGAGGTGATCTCATTACGGCGGGAGTATTGGAGAGAATCTGATTTAAAATATAAAAAGAAATAAGCAAAAGAAATTGAACACATGCCTCGCACGTCCTTATAACAGATAGTTAAATCCCAGCGAAAAGTAAACTTTCCTCCGAGGTATATACTTAATTTTATATAGAAAAACCCCGGAAATTATATGCGTAATTATTAAAGAAAATAAGACCGAAAAACTGACAATAGTAATTTCAGATTTCTTTATCTGAAGAATATTAGTCTAGTTGAGACGAGAACAGTGGAATTTTGGAGAGACTGAGGAGAAGCGTTCTAGTGGAGATGAGTTGTGGCCAGTGAGTAGATTTGGTATGTGGAGTAGACTGTCTACGCGGAACACCACACAGAGAAACCAGTACCTGAATGAAGGAGTCCGCCGGAACGTGGAAACGTATTTCTCACACTTATCGGAAACTGGACTGTTTTTGACTCTGAAGACATCGAGAATATTTTTTACTCACCTCGATTTCTAACATTCCGGGCGTATTTTCGCGTCTCTCTCACTACAGGAGATTATTCTGTGTAATAAACTACAGTGGCTCGTGTATATTGATTTCCAATGATGCTGTTGTTGATCCTGACGTAGGTGCTTATACATGGTCGAGTGGCCAGAGGTCAGAGTTTCCTACATGTTGATGTTATGATGTGATCCACGTCTGTGACTACGTATATTTATTTGTAAATTACGTCGCGCGTTTCAGGTTATTAATGTCTCCTGTAACGAAGTATGCATTACAAAACATGAACGTCCAGATTTTGTGACACGTCAATGGCAGCATTTAATTGGCCCTTTATCCTATCGTATAGTTCATGTTTTTAGATTGTTGATTTCACAATGAAATGAAAAGTTTATTGAATAAATGTTAGTTTAAGTTCAAAATCTTCATGTAACTTCCTTCCGTAGATTGCTTCTTTATGAGGATGATCCACTTAATGGTAAAGAATAGGAATTTGTAAGGGAAGATGCGGAAGGGAGAGGAAGGCAGCTAAGGGATGAGTTGAGTCCCAGGGCTATAGCTAAAGGTCCCTACCCGGTATTCACATGAAACAGATGCTGATCGGGCTCTTGGGTACTTTACTTCTGAATGACGACGAGAGAGGAGTTACCATTCCCTTCTCTCGGTGCCTCGATCTACTTAGGAGGCAGCTGGCCGACTGTTCCAATAGGAACCAGCGGACGCTCTTACCGTATGTCTAAGGCCTACGGCGTCTATCAAAACTGATTAAATTGCCTCGGCCTTTGAGAACGTTAAAAACCAGAGCCTCTTACTGCCATTACTAACGGTTCCGTTACATTTATTAGCATCAAAGTGCAGATGAAGATCACGAACTGCCACAGGGCGCTGCGGGAATTTTCTCGCAGGCGCTTCAGCCCAGAGTGACTGCGGGGCTCACCTGATCATGTCGGGAATGCCTCCTGCACTCTCTCTCTGGGTATTTTTTATCAAAGTTCTCATATGCCGAGACACCTTCACCTATTTTAGGAGGTATATGTACCGGGGTCAAAGACCTTGGGCATATAGCAAGAGTTGTCCGCTGATCCCATTGGATCAGTCGGCCAACTGCCTCCTGAAACTGGTGGAGACACGGAGAAGGGAATGCTGCGTCCCCACAGCAAACTCGTCTCCCGTCATTCATAGGGAAGGGCGCGAGAATAGTACCCAATGCCCGACCTACCTGATGCAGGTTTTCTAGGGTTTTCCCTGCATCTCTTTAGGTGAAACACCGGGTAGGATCCTTAAACCATAGCCCGGGGGCCCTAGTTAACCCTTGCTAGGCTAACTTGCTCTACCTTCCGCATCCCCCCTTTTCAATTCCCTTCCTATGCTATTAAAGGGGAGTTGCCTGTTTCAGGATCACCCTCATGTAGCCTGTTAACAACCCAAAAAAAACAGATGAAGATGAAATACAAATTCAGTCCAGATAAGTACGCGTGAAAACGAAAATGTCAAAAAAAAAGGTGACTCTCGATGCAGGTTAAAACACGAGTAGACCAAGAGTTGAATGTCGAATCGAATAATTTTCCGTGCTAATGTAAATAATTAACAGCTCACGCACGCAGCTGGTAACAAATAAAATTGTAATACATGTGAAAATTAACAACCTATATAATAGAGACTTATCATTTACCCCTTCACGTCCAGGGCCAAAAGCTTAACACAGTAGGGCCAAATTCAGTGAGGAATAGACATCGTCTTGTTTTCGTATCGACTTGTTACTGTAACTTTTCACGTTTTTCCATTTATGAGCTCCTCCAGAAACAGTAATGCGTTACTACAATTGTTGTTTTTCAGTATCTATCCCCCCTCTCCTCCTCCTCCTCTTCCTCGTCATCACTCATATTTCGTAGAATATTGCTGGACTCTCTTGAACTCAGAATTATTTTCTTATTTTTTTAATACATTCTCTACTGAACTGTCTTCCTTTGTCTTACTCTGACCAAGTAGCCTCGTTTACGAACATACCTGTAATAATTTTCTTTAAATATTTCCCAGCCTGTTGATCTTAAATTTTCAGAGCAAACAGCTTTGGCATTGTCCCCGGCCTGTATCTCCTGGTCAGGAGGTTGGCATCGCCGCCATCGATTCGGTCGGGCGCCGCGAAGGCGACGGCTCCAGCACAAAAACAGCGCCAGCCGCTTTAATTAAACTTCACTTACATCGGGTGACAATGCTCTCCGTCACGCCTCGTTACTCGTGCCTCGCTGCGCCGACGGTCAACAGCTCCGCCTCGTTAATCCCCCAACATCTCACCTTATGCACGACATGTTCCGCTCCATCCCCGTCCGTGCAACTTTGGCGAGCGGCGAGCACGTCAAGTGCAGACAGGGACGGCGAACAAATATTCACTTTCAAGTTTCATTGAAACTATTCAATTACTACCAATCAAAGTTACTGAACATCTATTGTCCAGAGAGGTAAGGTAGGAGGCGTGAAAAGGTCAAAGTTAAAAAGAAGTTAAATTCCAAGAGATTACAGTCAAATTAAATACTTCTTTTTCGAATTAATATAAATGAAGACCCGGTTAACGCCAGATACCCAACTAACGTTAATAAGATACATGAAAATATTTAAGATTGCACTTATTTTTTGAATAATACTGATATTCATCCCTTCAATACAAGGAACAAAAATAATCTGTATAAAAAAAATGTAAAACATTGTCAATTGCACAGAGAGAAAGGAAGGAAGGTGTGCATTATCCATCTTCAACACGTGACTGCAGTCAGCACAGAATTAAACACTTGTCCCCCGATAATCAAGGTAAATTTAAGACTGAATTATGCTCATTTTTGCTTAGCCACTCCTCCTTCTATTCAATAAAGGAATTTATAGAAGAATCGGAGAAGAGTAATTAATTAATTAGTTTATAATACAAAAATTTGTTATAAGTATATTTATCTTTTATACAATAAAATAATGTAATAAATGTTTACAGCCCTGACCCATTCCACATCCTTGAAGCTTAGCTTCTTTACAGGATCTACGGAATATGATTATTATTATTATTATTGTGGAAGCATTTTTTCATGCATTTACCATGGCTTCCTACGTTAAAATAAAAAATTAATTTTTATTCTCGTTTCATCCGATCATTGCCCGGGTACTTGTTTGTTTGTATTAGCCCGGTACAGTACTTAATTCGGCACTAATCGAATTTTTGCTGCCATATCTCCAAATAAAGTTGATGATGCGTACTCGACACCCACTTTTGAATAAGCCTGTTAATCGTTTCGTATAAAACATCAAAGCTGTAATTCATTGAATCGCATTTCATATTTAAAAATAGCCTCTGACCTCAGGATTGTGTTTTTTAAAAAAAACTTGGCAATGTTATTCCGATGTGGCTAACATTATAATTATAATTCCTTATAATTCATTCAATCACATCTAAAGTTACGTATTTAAAAAACCGTCATATTGTTTTAAACAACATAGCAATTTTATTCTTATGTACTAGAACGACGTTGACTTGTCATCAAAACTCTTTTACGCAGTAATAAATATTAATTTAAAGTTAATTCTTAGAAATTTAAAAAAAAATTTAAGACTTTGCAAATGAAAAATCCTCATAATTCAAAATTCACAATTACAGAATTTATAGAAAACAATTAAAAACAAATGTATTAAATTACAACGAATGAAAAACCTTACCTGTGGCTTTTATCACACTTAGAGTTGAATTCCAAAATTTAAAGACGGTAAAAGTTAGAGCGTAAACAAAGCAGCCATCTTGCGTGAATGCAATATTTCCCCGTGTTTCCCGTTTCAAATTTTTGGTGACGTGATAAACTTTTACGTGTTGACTCATGAATACATTTTTTGAACTATAATTCGTTCCACGTTTATGCTAGGGGAGTTCTCCCTCGGGGTTTTAAGATCACGTGTAACAAGTTTTGTCGTCGCCATCATCTGCCCTTGCATTAAAATTTGTATA